>CM062295.1:307680751-308061553 GCA_031216915.1 Pictodentalium vernedei | reverse complement strand
ATATTACAGTTGTCCAAAAGTAAGTATCCAAATGTATCCAAAAGTATCAGTGCACCAGTGTGAAGAGAACAAACTATTTTTAAAAAAAAAACTTCCGATCTGTATACAGAGTTTATCAGTAGTGTTACCAACAATAAACACTGTGTGCACATCAAAAGAGAAGAGCCCATGCCTGACTTTTTGGAGTATTATAGAGGAGGAACAAAATTTCAGTTCTACTGTTTTATTTATAGCACATCACAATGAAGTACATAAAAATAAGAAAATATAAAACACAACAAAATAAAAACACGAATAAGCAGGAATTACTTGCATAATGAACCATAACACCCCCCCCCCCCCCCCCCCCCCCCCAGTATTCTTTGCATGTATACCAGCACTCTAGATAAAATATAGAATATCATCAAATACACAACCCAACATGTTCTCCAAAATTTGTGTCACAGTAACAAAATTACAGACATTTCAAATCAATTTTGTATTCATATTTCGTATTCATTGATGAAATAGAGTAGTCACCCTTGAATCATAAAATTTTAAACATTCAATTTTTAAAACAAAGTGAAACACCAATATTTCAGAGTGTGAAGGTGGAACACAAAAAGCATGTTACAAAATCTTCATACTCTTTATAGAGTTAAAAACGTTTTAGATACCCTGCAGTCATCATTATTTTTATCATTTAACAAATATAGCATGGCTTTGAGTTGACTATGCCAAAATAGTAGTCCTCGAGATGAGGATAGTCCCGACGCGTAGCGGAGGGACTATTCTCTCCTCGAGGACCACTATTTTGGCATAGTCAACGAAAAGTCATGCTATATTTATTATATTAGATGTGTGTGTGTGTGTGTGTGTGTGTGTGTGTGGGGGGGGGGGGGGGGGGGGGGGGTCTTCATCGGTCATATATGCAAGATAATATTCTTATTTACAGCCAAAGAGAAAAGAAAATGGTTCAGGGTTTAAACAGGTAA
Source organism: Pictodentalium vernedei (assembly GCA_031216915.1). Lineage (NCBI taxonomy): Eukaryota > Metazoa > Mollusca > Scaphopoda > Dentaliida > Dentaliidae > Pictodentalium > Pictodentalium vernedei. The sequence continues at coordinate 308,060,579 of CM062295.1, read as the reverse complement.
ACTAAGTTAATTCTGCCACTCATAGTTCTGGGATAGAGAGGTAGAGAACCAAAACCCCAAGAAATGCAATACCATTATTCCATTAACCCCCTCCCCGCCCCCAACACTACTACAAACATCACTTTCGATACACATATTTTTATTTCTCCAAACTAAATGTAATAATGTATATGGGACAAGGTGTCTTGTAAAGTATTTACGCTTCAATGGAATTTTCTAAGCCAATTCGAATGTTACTATTTATAACAGTGCACTATTACCGTGCACTATTCTTTTTCAAAAATGATAGTTGGTCTGTGCGATTTCGCTGACGAACTATCGGAAAATAGGGTGTTTCTGTTCAACCAATCAGCATGCAGTTAAGTCACGTGACATCTAATATTATTAGATATCTATAACTGAACACAACATTTATGGACACCTCAAATATCCTCCTAATATATTTCAATACAAACAATCAACAGGTGATATGTCCTGTTCCAAAGTTAAGTACAGCAAGTTTGGGGTTCAGGCTTGACAAATGCTTTCACACATCATGAGGCTCTGTGTATATATACCCAGTAGTCCATATTGGGTAAAGGGTTAAGCAAGAGCCACTGTACACCATGGTAAACCACAATACTGTTCCTTAATTAACATCATGGTAAACTATGTTTTACCACAGTGTCTCCTCCATGAGTTAGCTATTGTTGCAGCTTGAAATAATCTTCATTTTTATCCTTTCAACAAACCGTTATCAACGCTGTACTTTTTGTTGGTGGGTTACAGTTATCTGACAATATATAAGTGAGAAAATGGCACACATGGGTAACTGTATTCATCTAATGGAATAGAAAACATTACTTATCACTTCTTTTAAGTATCATAGAATGTGTTTACACTTTATTGTAACAAACTCTGATCGTCTTTTAAACCTTTACCTAATGAATTGCCCGCATCCACCCGCGTAATCTGTAAACTGAGCAGTTGAAAAAAATTTATTTTTCAAAATATTTCAACAAAACTATATCATGTGATCCCTCATCGGAATGAGCTCAATGAGCTCGTTCCAATGAGGGGTCACATGATACGGTTTTGTTGAAATTTTTTGAAAATTTAAAAAAAGTTAAAAAATTTATAGTAATTTATATATTTTTTATACTTACCAATGACCCAGACATAGCTGGTGCTAACTCTTAAAAATATAGGGCCAAACACAAATTTTGCCCCCCAATCCCCAAAATTTGCATCTAAAACCAAAGAAAACATGTCCTGAATGGCCCTCCATACTTCACCTCTACTGCGCATGCGCAGTGTCAAGGACGTCCCGAAATTGGCGCCATTAATCATTCTTATAACCAGTGCCTGGTAAGCGCTATGTACTCAGCGGGGAGGTATGAGTTCCCAACTCCTGGGAGGGCCAACCCCGTCTGGGTCATTGGTAAGTATAAAAAATATATAAATTACTATAAATTTTTTAACATTTTTATACTGTACCAATGACCCAGACATAGCTGAATAGTGAAAAGGCTGGAGGGCCTAGGACATAAAGCAAGTTCAAATAAGCTCAATTATATAAAATAGAGTCATCCCCTCGAGGGGAAAAGGAGTATTAGGCCTAACATGTATCTTTCTTAATTATGATAAATTAGAAAGACACAACACCTTCCAAAATTGAGCATCATAACATCCTTGAACTCTATTAATAACCAGTATAATCCTTATACTAATAATTTTAAAGTAAGCCAATAAATAAAGTTAGTCTAGAGAATAGAGACTCTTTATACTCCTTAAAAGTGTCTGAGGACTGTATAATAACGCCCGTTTGACACGTGATGTATTCAAAAGCTATACTTTAAAAACTATGACCTGAATGAATTTTTAAAACATAAACTTATCACTTAAAAGCCATCCCAGTAGCAGCTCAGAATTACTAACTCCAGAGGAGGTATCCCCTTGTTTTCATAATAAAACAGGTGACCCAAGGGAACACCCTCCCCCCCCCCCCCCCCACCCTTTTTCTTGCCCTGGGTCAAATAGCCCAGAGCGAAGAGGGCAGCAGGACGGAGTCACTGCCGGAACAGAAAGCCTACCTAGCTATAGTAGCAACTGTTAAGTGAATGACATTCTGAGCAGTAGATAATAGACCTAACAATGGAGGCCTCCAGAAATGGACTCAATATTTCTGAGATAAAAATTCATGAATGTGGATGGCTGAGCCCAATGAGCAGCCTTCATAAAATCTATAATAGCGACACTATTAATGTAAGCCCAAGATGTAGAAAGAGCTCTTACTTCATGAGCCGAAATCTCAAGCACAAACTGCTGAGTCAATGATATACCATAAGCAGTACCAATAGTTAATTGAATCCATTAGTAATAGAATGGAGCGTAATGTCCTTCTATTAGTCATCAAAGACAGAAGAAGCTTACGTCCATCCTAATAAACTGATATCTGTTTATAAATACATAAACTCTAACCGGACAGAGTAAAGGCCTATGCCCGTACGAAGATGGAAGGACCTTAATAACAATAGGTTCCGGATATTATTAGGAGCCTGACTCTTAACCAAAAATCCAACCTAAGTAGTAAGGAAGTAGTGTTTCCGACACTACAAAAGTGAGAATCGTCCACCGATAGTGCATGAAGCTCACTGACTCCTCAGCAAAAAAAGACGGCAAACAGAATTACTGTCTTAAAAGGTCAGAATTTGAAAACTACTGTTTCCAGAGGCTCAAATAACTATTTAGCTAAATAAGAACTGAAGCTAAATTCCGTATAGGAATTTAATCTAAGGATTCTAGGTCTATTTATCGAAAAGTTTCTAAGTGACTTAGATAAAGAGACATAAGACTCAATTGTAAACTATCATAGAGTGCAAAAGTATGAGATAACATAGACCTATAACCTTAATAGTAACAGGCTGCAGTAGATCTTGTCAAACAAGTATACTAGAAAGTTGCAATGTCTAGTATGGAGGGATCAAAAATATCAACATAATGATCCCTACACCAACGACAGAAGAGCCTCCACTTTAGCCGCATAGTATAGCGAAGAAGAGGTTCTCCTACAGTAAGAAATCACGTCCATAGCTCGTCCTGTACCATGCTTGCCGAGCAAGAAGGACCACACAACGGAATACGTGAAGGTTGAGACCTTGCGGGTTGTGATGAAGAAGACACGATTTCCCCAGCGAAAGAAGATCCTCTCATGGAGGAAGTTTTTGCGGTAAGTCCCACAGTAGACCCCTGAGTAAAATTACCCACGGTCTCTGTGAAGACAGAGATGCTACCAACAGAATTGTATTGTGGATGTTTATCTTAGCAATACTTGCTGAATCAACAGCGCTGGAGGATACGCATATCCTATCATTTCGTCCTATTAGATCAATAGAGCGATAACAACATAAGCTCAGGGATCCGGACATGCAAACACATACGTCTGCAATTGAATAGTGAGTTGTGTCGCAAATAAATTATCATTGGGCGCTCCCATTGATAGCAAATCTGATTGAATACTTGTTTGTTGAGAGTCCATTCTGACGGCAACAAGCGACCCTTACGTGAAAGGGAGTCTGCTAATAGAATCAGACGACCCGGAATATGACGGACCGAAGCAGAACTTGGTGTACTATAACAAACAGAAGGATTCTTTCCGTTAAATTGAATAACGGAATCGAATGAGTGCCTCCCTGGTTCCGGAGATACGCAACTACTGTCGTATTATCGGACAGGATTTGGACATGCGTTTCTGAATAATGTTCATCCAATGACATAGTGCAAGCCTAAATAACATCATTCCCTGGAAGTTAAGTGCTTGCCTAGAAACTGCGGAACCCAAAGACCCTGGCACTTCGAATCCGTTGGGATCAATATTGTACCCCAACCTGTTTGACTGGCATCCGTCATATGATAAAACTCGGATCCGGCAACTGCAGTGGCACTCTCTGAGTCAACCACCGAATGTTGCCCCAGTCTGAATCTCTTGCTACACTTGATAGACAAGAGAACGTGTATATCGAGCAATTCATAGATTGCTGAAAAGTTGCCGTCGAAGAGAAGCTCCTCCGAGACCGAAGCGACTCTGAGAGAGTTCTTCACCTTACTATCCACGCGCGTGGATGTAGCTAGGGCTGCGTCACATCTAACCAACTCCAGGTTGCCACTGAAGGGCGGAGTTATACGTGGAAACTATTGCCCTGGAAAGAAATCACATTGAGGATCATATCCTGGAATTCTTTCTCTTGAAGACGTAATGATAACGCCTCAGTAAGGTAGTCTACGTATGATAAAGCGTCTAAGTTAAGTCTATTAGACATCATTGTCGTTTCCAACATCGTGGTTGGAATTGACATAGACGGCGAAAAAGATAATTCCTAGTCTTCAGCCCCGCCGTCTAGACGCATATGAACTCTCGGTATGCCCTGTTCTGCCAATATAAATTATTTCCTAGAATTGATAAAAGGCAGAATAGAGCATTGCGGACAAGAAACTAAACTATCATGCTTGGTAGCAAGGTTATATATATATAGCGTCGTTAAATAATTTGAATGTTCTAAGACATTATTGGACTGCGTCGGCAACTCAGGGACAATGTCCCTGAACCGATCCAAAACTCATTGTCCAATGACGCTATTAGTCTCTTATCCAGCATCGCAGCAATGTAGTCCGACGGAACAACCTCTGGAAGATAATGTAGAAGAAATGTATGGCAGCTTCTGTTGTTCCGAAAGGGAAAGCTCAAAATCATCCGAATCCCTTTCGCCATCCTGTCGGACCCTATGAAATATTCGGTCGTCCGTACCTGATGCAACAGTGGAGCGCACTGACCCAGCGCTGTCGGATTATGCCTGATCCGACCGAGAATCTGTCGTTTGCTGGGATGCTACGATAAGCTGTGCTATTTTGGATAGCACGTCCTTCACTGAGGCCTGTGGAGAAGCGGTCTTACGATGCATTGCCGCTGGAAGCTCCGTGTTCGTTACCCCGTGCATACTTCTATTATGCGAACGACCGGAGTGTGCAGGCCTCGTGTCCCTTGGCTACCGGATGGCGTGACCTGTTCGCCATGGAATCACTGAATGCCGAAGCTGGCCGGATATTCAAGGTCACGTAGCCAATGTGCGGTCGTGTGCGCTGCTGTGAGGATGAGGAAGCAATATCGACAGTCACTCAGACTGTCTATATAACGGAGCGTCCCGAGTGGCGGACATACGCTCCGAAGGTGAAATGTCTGTACCACAACATCCGGTCCCATATGTTGCTGCACGAGAGAGGGACCTCTCTCGCTCACCGCCCGGACGGATCGGACGAGCTAGGAACCGGACTAACAGGCTTCCTCCGATCTCTCCTCTAATCCATCATCACTGGGTGTGTACTAAAGTCTAATATAGTGCTCGCATCACCCAAATCTCCTTCCTAGACCGCAACGGACGAACCCGACTGCCGAACCATTCGATGAATGGACGCTACACCGGGTGAGCTAGTGAATGTCAACTCCGTCGATCCGACTAGGGACCTCTTAGGCGATTGACGTAATCCATGAGCACTTATTGCCGCTAGCTCTTCATTAACTATGACGACAGAGGCACACTTTTGAAAGACATCTCAGTAATTTGCGAACAAGAAACTAGATATGCTTGGACATAGCAAGCATATAAAAAATATATATAGCGTCGTTCAATAAATCGAATGTATCTGAGACATTATTGGACTGTGTCGGAACTGAGGGACGATGTCCCTGAACCGAACCAAAAATTTCTAAGTCCACCGACGCTATCAGTTTCTCATCCGGTATCGCAGCATTCTGGTCCGACGAAGAACCTCTAGAAGATGAAGTCGGATGACATATACAGCAGCTTATGTTGTTCCGAAAGGGAAAGCTCGAAAGCTTCCGAATCCCTTTCGGCATCCCGTCGGACCGTATGAAATTTTCGGACGTCCGCACCTGATGCTTCCGCGGAGCGTCCCGACCCAGCGTCGTCGGATATTATATTAAGCGACAGAGCTTCTGTCGTTGCTGGAATGCTGCGATAAGTTGTGCTATTTGGGATAGCACGTCCGTCACCGAGGCCTGTGAAGAAGCGGTCTTATGATGCTTTGCCGCTGGAAGCTCCGTGTACGTTGACTCCCGCATACTTCCTTATGCGAACGTCCGGAGTCTCCAGGCCTCGTGTCCCTGGCTATCGGATGGCGTGACCTGGTCGCCGAGGATTCTCTGATTGGCGAAGTTGACTGGATATCGGAGGTCACGTAGCCAAGGTGTGGTCGTGTGCGCTGCCATGAGAATGAGGAAGCCTTATTGACAGTCTCTCCGGACTGTGTATATAACGGAGCGTCCCGAGCGGCGGACGTATGCTCCGAATGCGAGACATTTTGTACCACAACATCTGGTGCCAGATGTTGATGTACGAGAGAGGGGCCTCTCTCGCTCGCAGCCCGGATGGGCCTGGACGAGCTATGAACCGGACTAAAAGGCTTCCTCCGTTCTCCCCTCTAATCCGCCGTCACTGGGTGTGCACATTGTTATTTTATAGTGCTCGCATCACCCAAAACTCCTTTCTAGACCGCAACGGACGAACCCGGCTGCCGAACCATTCGATGAATGGACGCTACACCGAGCGGGCTAGCGGACGTCAAAGGCCGTCGAACCTACTAGGGTCCTCTTAGGCAATTGACGTATTACATGAGCACTTTTCCGCTAGCTCTTCATTAATTGTGACGACGGAGGCACACTTTTTGGAAGACATCACGGATACATCACCCTGATCATGATCGTCTGAAATAGAGAATGATAAAGTAGAGTGACCCTGCGGGGAAAGGGCCGGAATGACCAATTCCCCACTAACATACCGTGACACATGCTTCCCATGTTGTCATCGTAATCAACACATACAGAACAGGAGTTAGTGCGAGTACACTGACTACATTATACAATGATTATGAAAATCAGAGGAAGATTTCCTCTTATTACAATTGAACAATATCCTTTCATTGTGAAAAGAAAACAAAGTCCTAGTACTCGCACCAACCCCTGACAATCAAAATACATAATAACAAGATCCATTAACATAGAAAAAATAATTGAATCAAAAACTTTTGAAACAAGAGGCCCCACGTGGCCTTAATCGCTCACCTGACAAAGTGACTCTAAGAAGTATTTTAGGTCACCTTCACCATGTCATGCCTCATCAACATTAACTGGTTGAGTGATAGATTTTGTTTGAAGTTCAACATTTGTTACCTAAAATTAGTTTTAGGCCAATCTCCAATGATTTTTAATAAAGCAAATTTATCTCTGCAGACAAACTGGTTTAGCATGAAGCACAAACAAGGAATGTGAAGAGATAGCCTTGGACATCTCTCCCCAACTGTGGATATCTTCCATGTGCTACATGTATGTATTTGCATGCAAGAAAACAAAAATTTTCACAAATTTTCCAAAATATTAGTTTTTTTTATCATCATTGGAACAAGCTCAAACAGCTTATTCCAATAGGGGTATGGGATGATCAGATATATTTTTGAGACAGAAATGTGAATATATAAATAATGGTGTTTTTTTGTGAATGATGCTGGAGAATTTTGCGTAAAGATATGGTAAATGGTTTGTTCTAGATACAGAATGATGCAAAAGTATTTAAATTTGATTAGGCAAGTTGTTCCTATAATGCATTTAAAAATTGAAGTAACTGTTTTTTTGCTGACAAACTTTTAGATGTGTGTGTCTGTGTTTGTGTGTGTGTGTGTGTGTGTGTTTGTGTGTGTGTGTGGGGGGGGGGGGGGGTAAGAGTGTTCTTGCAAACAAAATTCCTGAATAAATGGAAAATTTTATTTTTTGTGTGAAAGACATAGTGCGTGAATGTTGATTGGAACAAGCTTAGAGAGCTCATTTTAATGTGAAGTCATAAAGCTGTGTTTTACGTACGAAATTCTGGAATAACTAAAAAAATTGCTTTTTTGACTCAAAAAGCATGGTGTGCGACCTCTCATTGGAAGCTCATTCCAATGGGGTATTTACAAGCGATAAGTACATGTATGTTTAAGAGACAAAAATTAAAATTTGAATAGCGATTTTTGCGAAGAATGCTGACAAGTTTTGGCAGTTATGCTGGTAAAAAGGTAAGATATGCAAAGTGGTTGTTTTTAGAGGCGACATTTAATTAAGGGGAATTAACCCTTGATTACTGAGGTAACTTCTAAAAGTACTGAAATTTCATGAAGCAATGTGAATAACAGACAACAGTTGCCTAAAAATTTCATGAATAACTAAAATTTTTATTCCTTTGTCTCGAAAACATGGCATATGACCTTTGTTGGAATGAGCTGAATGCGTGTGTTCCAATGAGGGGGTCATAAAATTTGAACGGAGATTTGTGTGAATAATGCATTAGTACTGCTAGATTTGGGTAAACGGTTCACCCTGGATACCACCCCTTCTATAGTAGATCTTTTCTGCAAATTTTGTCTAAGATTCTATCAACTTTACAAATAAATACGTTCATGAATCACAATCAGATCCACCCCACAATGTTGCATACCAAATATCAAAAGATTCTGCCTGCTGGATCTGGAGAAGAAGATTTTTTAAGAAATATGCCTGAAATGCACTAAGTTAAAATTTGGGCTCCTATACGGAGCTCAAATATAAACCCAGGGGGCTGATTTGAACAAACTTGAATCAGATCCACCCCACAATGTTGCTTACCAAATATGAAAAGATTCTGAAGCTGGATCTGGAGAAGAAGATTTTTTAAGAAATTTGCCTGAAATGCACTAAGTTCGAATTCGAGCTTCTATAGTGAGCCCAAATATGAAACTAGGAAGCCGATTTGAACAAACTTGAATCAGATCCACCCCACAATGTTGCATACCAAATATCAAAAGATTCTGCCTGCTGGATCTAGAGAAGAAGATTTTTTAATAAATTTGCCCGAAATGCACTAAGTGCGAATTCGGGCTTCTATATTAAGCCCAAATATGAATCCAGGGGGCCGATTTGAACAAACTTGAATCAGATCCACCCCGCAATGTCGCATACCAAATATCAAAAGATTCTGCCTGCTGGATCTGGAGAAGAAGATTTTTGAAGAAATTTGCCCAAAATGCACTAAGTTTGAATTCGAGCTTCTATAGTGAGCCCAAATATGAATCCAGGGGGCCGATTTGAACAAACTTGAATCAGATCCACCCCGCAATGTTGCATACCAAATATCAAAAGATTCTGCCTGCTGGATCTGGAGAAGATGATTTTTTAAGAAATTTGCCTGAAATGCACTAAGTTCGAATTCGAGCTTCTATAGTGAGCCCAAATATGAATCTAGGAAGCCGATTTGAACAAACTTGAATCAGATCCACCCCACAATGTTGCATACCAAATATCAAAAGATTCTGCCTGCTGGATCTGGAGAAGAAGATTTTTTAATAAATTTGCCCGAAATGCACTAAGTCCGAATTCGGGCTTCTATATTAAGCCCAAATATGAATCCAGGGGGCCGATTTGAACAAACTTGAATCAGATCCACCCCGCAATGTTGCATACCAAATATCAAAAGATTCTGCCTGCTGGATCTGGAGAAGAAGATTTTTTAAGAAATTTGCCCGAAATGCACTAAGTTTGAATTCGAGCTTCTATAGTGAGCCCAAATATGAATCCAGGGGGCCGATTTGAACAAACTTGAATCAGATCCACCCCGCAATGTTGCATACCAAATATCAAAAGATTCTGCCTGCTGGATCTGGAGAAGATAATTTTTTAAGAAATTTGCCTGAAATGCACTACGTTCGAATTCGAGCTTCTATAGTAAGCTCAAATATGAATCTAGGGAGCCGATTTAAACAAATTTGCATCAGATCCATCCCACAATGTTGCATACCAAATATCAAAAGATTCTGCCTGCTGGATCTGGAGAAGAAAATTTTTTAAGAAATTTGCCTGAAATGCACTAAGTTTGAATTCGAGCTTCTATAGTGAGCCCAAATATGAATCTAGGAAGCCGATTTGAACAAACTTGAATCAGATCCACCCCACAATGTTGCATACCAAATATCAAAAGATTCTGCCTGCTGGATCTGGAGAAGATTTTTTAATAAATTTGCTTGAAATGCACTAAGTTCAAATTTGGGCTCCTATACTGAGCCCAAATATAAACCCAGGGGGCCGATTTGAACAAACTTGAATCAGATCCACCCCGCAATGTTGCTTACCAAATATGAAAAGATTCTGCCTGCTGGATCTGGAGAAGAAGATTTTTTAAGAAATTTGCATGAAATGCACTAAGTTCAAATTCGAGCTTCTATAGTGAGCCCAAATATGAATCTAGAAAGCCGATTTGAACAAACTTGAATCAGATCCACCCCACAATGTTGCAAACCAAATATCAAAAGATTCTGCCTGCTGGATCTGGAGAAGAAGATTTTTTAAGAAATTTGCCTGAAATGCACTAAGTTCGAAATCGGGCTCCTATACTGAGCCCAAATATGAACCCAGGGGGCCGATTTGAACAGACTTGAATCAGATCCACCCTACAATGTTGCATACCAAATATCAAAAGATTCTGCCTGCTGGATCTGGAGAAGAAGATTTTTTAAGAAATTTGCCTGAAATGCACTAAGTTCGAAATCGGGCTCCTATACTGAGCCCAAATATTAACCCAGGTAGCCGATTTGAACAATCTTGAATCAGATCCACCCCACAATGTTGCTTACCAAATATCAAAAGATTCTGCCTGCTGGATCTGGAGAAGAAGATTTTTTAAGAAATTTGCCTGAAATGCACTAAGTTCGAATTCGGGCTTCTATAGTAAGCCCAAATAGGTATCCAGGGGGCCGATTTGAACAAACTTGAATCAGATCTACCCCGCAACATTGCATACCAAATATCAAAAGATTCTGCCTGCTGGATCTGGAGAAGAAGATTTTTGAAGAAATTTGCCTGAAATGCACTAAATTCGAATTCAAGCTCCTATAGTGAGCCCAAATATGAATCTAGGGAGCCGATTTGAACAAACTTGAATCAGATCCACCCTACAATGTTGCATACCAAATATCAAAAGATTCTGCCTGCTGGATCTGGAGAAGAAGATTTTCAAAGAAATTTGCCTGAAATGCAGTAAGTTCAAATTTGGGCTCCTATACTGAGCCCAAATATAAACCCAGGGGGCCGATTTGAACAAACTTGAATCAGATCCACCCCACAATGTTGCATACCAAATATCAAAAGATTCTGCCTGCTGGATCTGGAGAAGAAGATTTTTTAAGAAATTTGCCTGAAATGCACTAAGTTCGAAATCGGGCTCCTATACTGAGCCCAAATATGAACCCAGGGGGCCGATTTGAACAAACTTGAATCAGATCCACCCTACAATGTTGCATACCAAATATCAAAAGATTCTGCCTGCTGGATCTGGAGAAGAAGATTTTTTAATGTTTTTCCCATTGCCTACAGTGTTAAAAAGTGCTGACTCAGCACTTTTTCAAAGTCCCGAAACTGTACCCTATGATAAAACCGATGGCAATTTTTTTTTACCAATCCTTTCTGTTGGTCCTAAGGAAGCTGCACACCAAATAAAAATTCTCAGTGCCGTGCAGTTTTGGAGATATGGGCGTTTTAAATTTTTTCTATTTTTAGCTCCTGCGGTTCCCACGGGGCTGCGGGAAAATTTTTTTTTGCATAAATCAAGTACTCATGACCCAATAAGCCCTCACATAAAATTTGGTTCAAATCAGCCTCTCGGTTTGGAAAATAGAAATTTTGGGCGGGGCAAAAAATTTTGCCCCTCTCATAACAACGCCAAGTATAGCCCCACAAACTTCTCTTGAACAAATCTGAGTCTACACCTCAAAAGGAAGCTGCACACCAAATATCAAGTCTCTGCTACTGCTGGTTCATGAGAAGAAGATTTACAAAGATTTTGGTGCCCCTTGGGGGCGTGGCACCACCCAGGAGGAGGGGCAACTTCATTTGAACAAATCTGAATTGGCATTAGGTAATAAACATTTAGCCAACATTTGAATAAAATTGGGCTAGTGGTTTAGGAGGAGAAGTCGATAATGTAAAGTTAACGCCGGACGGACGACGACGGACGACGGACGACGGACGACGGACAGAAAGTGATTAGTAAAGCTCCCCTTGAGCTTCGCTCAGGTGAGCTAAAAATATTTTTTCAGAACAGCCCAAGTTTCTGAAAAGTAACGTTGAGCCCCAATGGATCCCAAGCCTAAGTGTGGACAAAAATTCTAAAAATATTTTAAACAATTTATGCAACACTTACGAACAATAATAATGTATCTAGTTATGATTAAATTAACATCAAGATATTATTTTCAAGAAATCCCCCCTCACGCAGAGGGCTGTTGGAAATGTAAACAATAAGTGTAAAAACACTAAATCAAGACTCCAGGCACCCTGGCCCGAAATCAGTTACCAATAATACACTATCTGATGCAAAACAGAGACTTCCAGGGAAGAAACTGCAGAACATCAGAAGGTAGATGCAGAACACTACGCCTAACCACCCATAGGTGAAGACGTAAATATGGGGAAAAGAACAGAATTCATTCTGTTATCCAGCTAAAACTCCCAAGAAATTTTAGTAATAATATTACAGAAAATATGCCAAAAGCATGGGAGAATAGCAAGGGGGGACTTAAAGGAAAGGGAGAGAGGAAAACACTGAATAAGCAGTGTAATCTTGATAACAAGAATGACCACAACAGGCTGTTGCCTCGAAAATAGGTAACTTAACATAATTTCATCAAAAAATTTTAAGTTACAGCCCTGATTATTTTCTGTCACTCATTTTTCCTCTCCTCCTTCTATATCCTCCTTAGAATCACCATTTCACTAATATTTATGTGTCTGGCATCATTTAAACTGAGATTTACAAGCACAAAGATCAGTCAGATGTTAACTGATGAAGGGCCAAACAAAGAATGATTAATGGCGCCAATTTCGGGACGTCCTTGACACTGCGCATGCGCAGTAGAGGTGAAGTATGGAGGGCCATTCAGGACATGTTTTCTTTGGTTTTAGATGCAAATTTTGGGGATTGGGGGGCAAAATTTGTGTTTGGCCCTATATTTTTAAGAGTTAGCACCAGCTATGTCTGGGTCATTGGTACAGTATAAAAATATAGCATTTAAAATAATAAATTTTGATATTCACTGTGTTGGGTAAAGGGTTAAGCAGGAGATTAATAAACTGTGTTTTTAAATAGATAAACAAATGTTTACATACATTAACCCTGTTGCAAGTAACACAGCCAATTGCAGTCAGCACCATTCATAAAAATGTGCCAATCAAATTAACCCTGATGTATCCATGTCCCCTATTATACATCCTTATTACTTTATTTGAGTTCCTCCTCCATATCATTGATGCACAGTGCAAAAAGAAACAGCAAGAGGTACACCCCTGCTTCAGACCCTAGCCCATAGGGACCCATTTGTTGTAACATTACCCAGACAGAGCTCACTCAAATTACACATTGTAACACAAAGTTTTCAAGATTTGAACAATCTCACCTTCCAGGCCTAAAGCCTACAGCATTTGCTACATTCCATCCTGCCACACCTGGGCATACCTGGGCATATATTTTGTTAACATCAAGAAAGGTCACAAACATCTTTTTCTCTTTGGCTTTCAGTTTTTTTTAAACCATTCATAACAAGCTATTAAGTGAAAATAGAACATGTTTTCATTTTTGAAATTCACATTAAAAACATTTCCACAATCCAGTATATGTATATCCATTAGTTCCTTGAATCCTGCACCCTACGTAACATTCTGCAGCCTTAGTCAGTGTATATTTTCATGTAGTGTGTGATATGGCAGCCTATCAACTAATCCTGTGCAGTGCCTATTGTCAGCCAGTATATGTCACCTTACCAACTAACTCTGTGAAATACACAGGGTTAATCACTCTTTTCTTTCTGGCTATACACATGGTCATCTGCATAATGCGACTAACCCTGTGCATGCACAGCCTTAGTGAGTGTACATTTTCATATCGTGTATGATATGGCAGTTATCATTTTCTTATAACCAAGAAGAGTGACTAACCCTGTGCACTGCACAGGGTTAGTCATACTTTCTGGTTATAACAAAGAATCCTTGTAAGCAAAGTAAATAATCTGGTGCACTGTACAACCTTAGTGTAAAATCTCATCTATAGCAACTCTCTACCCAACATAATGTCCAAAACCAGCCAGTTCTATTCTCTAGAAGCATTTAAACTGAGCTTATGGACCGTCATTGGAAGGGATTGTGGAAATGATTTTTTTCAATGAATTCCAAAAATGAAAACGTATCCTATTTACAATTAATAGCTTGTTTCATACAGTATTGAGATTACAAAAGTGGTCTTTTTCTCATTCAGATCGTGACCTACCTAAATCAGTGGGTGGAGATTTATAAACAAAATACAAAAGACCCCTTTAATTGGATAGCTCTTAACTGAATATAACTTTCAACCACAAAACCATTTACCATACCTTCAGTACAAATTTGGCCTGTTATTTATTTGGAGCCCACTGAATTGGATACCTCTTTAATAGAATAACCCTGTTAATTGAATATAACTTCCAAATACAAAACCATTTACCATACCTTCAGAACAAATTTGTTAACAACATATAGGTTACTTGCAGGGACCAGCCGTGATGGCGACTAGGGCGATTAAGTCGCCCTTCTAAGCCCAAAGTCGCCTAGAAAAATAGTCGGGGCGATTACAAGTCGCCCTCTAAAAATTGGCCAAAATGAGAAAAGGCTGAACTGAGTGATGCGAGGTTTACATGAAAACGAGTATTTTCAAAAATCGAATGTGCTCGAGTGTGATAAATGGGCATTTTAATGGGAACAGGAAGAATCGGACCCTGGAATAATCGGACCTTTTTGTGGAAGAATTGCACCCTGGAAGAATCGGACCCTGAGTGGTTGGAAGAATCGGACCTCACGCCCCCCCCCCCCTCGCGTCGGCGGCTGGGCTGCCTATAAGTCGGGCTTGCTATCTCTCTTCAAGTGAGGGGACTGACCCCTCCACCTTTTGCAATTTTTATATTTATTTATTAATAATGTCCTTCCCTTTTTTATTTATTTACTCACAAGCAGGGCGGACGGGTGAACCCGCTCTGCCGACGACTTCTTGGTGGCTGCAAGAGAAGAAAACTAATATAGTCATTGAGTGGGCAAGAGAGGTGGGGTCGTACCTCAATCTTCAGTCCAGGCGCGCCTTCGGCGCGCGAACACTTCACGCACCATTTCTTCAGTCAACTACTCGAGGTCCGATTCTTCCAAAAAGGTCCGATTCTTCCAACCACTCGGGGTCCGATTCTTCCAGGGTCCGATTCTTCCACAAAAAGGTCCGATTCTTCCAGGGTCCGATTCTTCCAGGGTCCGCTTCTTCCTGTATTCATTTTAATTCGTCAAATAAACGTCCATTTATTTGAAATCACACGACAAGCAATTGTCAATTGTCGCTTTCGGCGGATTTTTTTTATTTCTATTTTGTTGCGTTCCAGTCGGTGTTTCAAGTGTCGAAACGAAAATAAGTGACTTACGAGACTCAACAAAACAACCCAGTTTGAAAGTAGGTTACGTCGCTTAGGATGCCGAAAATGTATATACAACGGACGTATTTTATAACACATTATTTTCATTTCGATTTGCTGACGACTGTTAACTGTTGGGCTGTCTATTCCCAGAAAAACACGAATGGAATTGAAACACATGAAAAAAAGCTTTAGTGATGTCAAGAAAAGCTTTGTACAGGACACAAGTGTGCATGTGGACGATCTTGAAAAAGGGTCCTCCTAAACATCGGAATGACATGAAATGACGCGGAATGACACCGGAATGCCATAAAAAGGATGCGGAATGACATTTCTTTTACAAAATACTCGACCCCAGAATGTATTTTGTTTATTAACTAACAAAGTACCTCCCAAGCAACCTTCTTACATCTGGTCCTGTTCACACTTTCAGACTTAGGAAATTATTAGCTTAGTAGACTTTGTTGAAAGGCAACCACAGGAGGGTGATGGGGGATTGGCACGAAGAAGAGGTGAGGGGTCATGAAGGAGAAGGTAGCAGTGGGGGATTTTCAGTCAATAATTACATTGTGATTTTTTAACCTGGCACAGATGCATCATAGACAACTGGACCTGGATTATTTGTACATTAATGGAGGACCATAAATTGAAAATATGAAGGGGCGGCAGGGGTGGTACATGAATATTCTTAATTTTCCCCACTTGCCTATGAAGTCTCCCTACATGACTGCAGTCTCCCTATTTTTTCTGGAGGGAGACTTGAAGTCTCCCTAAAATTCCCCCCTAGGCTGGTCCCTGGTTACTTGTAATATGTCAAGAAGTTAGGCAACCACCAATTTCTGTTTAGCCTCAGTACATCCAATGAAGGCATTTAATAGAAATATCCATGAGTGCTGTCAAACAAGATATAATAGAATAAAAGCTTGCAAGTAAATATTTAGGCTGTTCACCAACTGAATAGCCAGGTGCAAAACCATCCTGTGTGTACCATAACTCTAACAGGCAAACCTCTTGGTTTCTTTGAATGTAAAGTCCAAGTCATCGAATAGTGAAAGTTACAATTACCTTGATTTGTTAAACATTCAGCCAGGACTATTTTAACTGAATTTGAATTAGATGGATCTAAAAGACCGGTCTCAGAGCATTTCCAATACTCCAGTGCTTTAAGTTTTAAGCCAATATGTTTTCCAGTAATCAAAAGGCCATCTTCTGTGTCATCTCTGGAAAAAAGCAAAGTCTGAATGCTATTAGTATATAAAAATTATTCATTTTACTTATTGTGATGGGACATTTACAGGACCGCATGAATGAAATTTCATGAAAACAGTAAATCATTTGCACAAAATGAATTTGGGTGAACAGGAATGAAGAGGGTTTTGGGTGAGCTGATATCCATTTGGCCAATACACTTCAATTGGAACGACAGACATGTAAAACTTGCAAAAAAATAATTTTTTACAACATTTCAAAACAACCATGAGGCCTGAGGCGCACACCCGACCAAAGTTGTTTAAAGAAGGATTTAATAAGCATCTATGGCTAGTCAACACTACAGAGTATCAAAACATTCTGAATGGTAGTTCTCAAGAAGATTTCAGAGAATATTCCTCTTTTGCACCAAGTTAAAATTAGGTCTCTGGCGCCCAAATGTGAATCCAGGAATTTTATTTATAGGCTGAGCACCCGTTTTTGAGCCCTTTACTTCCACCCTGAGTACTGTCAATGCCCTTTCCCATATTATTACTTGCTTTTTCAGAAAACTTTAGAGAAATGTCATCACTCATCACAGTGATACAAGAACTGTGGGGTGTAGCCTGTGCTGAAGGAAAATGTGAACAGACTCACAGACTTCTGCACATGCAATGGCAATAGCTTATCTTGACTCTGTCAAGTAAAGCTAAAAATGACAAACTTGTTTGTTTATTGGAAATTAAGGTCACTTTCAGCCTCATAATCACAGCATAAATATAAAGTCAAGTTTATAAGTCAATCATTTATAGCTTTGCTGACAACTTAAGATGACTCTCACCTCAGAGCTGGTTACAGGATTCTATTATAACAGTGTAACAGGAGGAGAGATAAGTGTGGGAGCCGGGGTTCGAACTGTCGACCTCTAGCACACAAAGCGACCGATTTACCATGAGACTAAGAGATCCGGACCAACCAGACTGGTTGGTAAATGGCCTTTATACCTCAACCGCTACACCAGTAAAACAGAACTTATTTACCGAAAAAATCGAGTCCTGCTCACCCTCTCAGGGTTTCCACAGAGTGTGAAAACATTTATTTATTTATTTATTGGTTTTGTGATCACATATTTCTGGACAATGGCTAATCATGATGGCAATATGGAGATTAAGTCAAGTTTAGTCAATTGTTTATGCCCATGTTGCCCATTTTTGGGGGCTTTCACCCCAAGCATTGGTGACTGGGTCTATTTTAGCAGTAAAAGAGAGCCTGTGTACCACAGTAAACAAGAACAGCATCACTTCCTGTGTTCCCAGGCAAGGGGGGGGGGGGGGGGGGAACATAACTCTGATGAAAAAAACATGAGCAAAGATCTGTCTTCTGAATAGGGAGAGGAGCAATACAATGGCAGAAACATCCCTCTTAAATTGAGTGCCTTGGAGTTGTTCTAAAATACCCTGTCAGGCGTGCAGCCAGGGGAGCTGCAATGTGTGCAAACACACCTCTCCAAGGAACTGGAGTTCCACTTGCAGGACTAGCTCCCACTTGTAATTTTAAAATTTTAAATTTGCAATTTGAAAAAATGGGGCAACCTCTCTTACCCTCACACATCATACTTTCTTCTCTGAGGCTTAGCCATAGAGAATACGATGTGTTGGGGTAAGTTGGCGGAAATAGATAAAAATAGGCCGATGAAATCATCAGATGTGTACCCATACGCGCAACTAGTAGAAAGCTGTATGACGGAGTGCCACCACGGATGACAACATTATGTACACCATACTTGGTATGGGTACATATAGAAATGGATTGGAGGAGTGACTAATTTGATGGATAAAGGGTTAATAACTTTGGATCAAATTAGCAGATTTACATAAAAAACTATACAGCACAGCACATCAGTAACCTGAATACATATATAAAGTAACAAGACAATGGGATTGATATTTTTTTAGTTATCTCATGCCAAAGGGATTGGAGGAATTTTCAAACTGAAGGATAAAGGGTTAATATCTCAGGATCAAATTATCAGATTTACACCAAAAAGTATACAGCTGAACACAAATATAAAGTAACTTGACAATCCAAGCAATATTTTTCAAGTTATCGAATGCCAAAGGGATTGGAGGAATTTTCAATTTGAAGGATAAACGGTTAATATCTCAGGATCAAAATGACAGATTTACACCAAAAACTGCTCGGTACATCAGTAACCTGAACACAAATATAAAGTAACTTGACAATCCAAGCAATATTTTTCAAGTTATCGAATGCCAAAGGGATTGGAGGAATTTTCAATTTGAAGGATAAAGGGTTAATATCTCAGGATTAAATTATCAGATTTACACCAAAAACTATACAGCTCGGCACATCAGTAACCTGAACACAAATATAAAGTAACTTGACAATCCAAGAATATTTTTCAAGCTATCGAATGCCAAAGGGATTGGAGGAATTTTCAATTTGAAGGATAAAGGGTTAATATCTCAGGATCAAAATAACAGATTTACACCAAAAACTAAACAGCTTGGCACTTCAGTAACCTGAACACAAATATAAAGTAACTTGACAATCCAAGCAATATTTTTCAAGTCATCGAATGCCAAAGGGATTGGAGGAATATTCAATTTGAAGGATAAAGGGTTAATATCTCAGGATCAAAATAACAGATTTACACCAAAAACTGCTTGGTACATCAGTAACCTGAACACAAATATAAAGTAACTTGACAATCCAAGCAATATTTTTCAAGTTATCGAATGCCAAAGGGATTGGAGGAATTTTCAATTTGAAGGATAAAGGGTTAATATCTCAGGATTTAATTATCAGATTTAACCAAAAACTATACAGCTCGGCACATCAGTAACCTGAGCACAAAAATAAAGTAACTTGACAATCCAAGCAATATTTTTCAAGCTATCGAATGCCAAAGGGATTGGAGGAATTTTCAATTTGAAGGATTAAGGGTTAATATCTCAGGATCAAAATAACAGATTTACACCAAAAACTATACAGCTCGGCACTTCAGTAACCTGAACACAAATATAAAGTAACTTGACAATCCAAGCAATATTTTTCAAGTTATCGAATACCAAAGGGATTGGAGGATTTTCAATTTGAAGGATAAAGGGTTAATATTTCGGGATCAAATCATCAGATTTACATCAAAAACTATACAGCTCAGCAAGTCAGTAACCTGAACACAAATATAAAGTAACAAGACAATCCAAGCAATATTTTTCAAACATCGTATGCCAAAGGGATTGAGGAATTTTCAATTTGAAGGATAAAGGGTTAAACTTTCAGGATCAAATTATCAGATTTACACCAAAAACTATACAGCTCGGCACATCAGTAACCTGAACACAAATATAGTCCTAAAGTAACTTGACAATCCAAGCAATATTTTTCAAGTTATCGAATGTCAAAGAAATGGATACGGACACCGGACGGACAGACGGACAGACAAAGGATGGACGAACGACGGATGGCCACCCCGGATGCCGACATTATGTGTACCATACATAGTATGGGTACACATAAAAATGGTAATGCATATAGCTATGCATTGACAGAAATAGTAGAAATAGTTGAGAGTACCGATACTTATTGTTTTAAGTGTCTTTTGTGAGGATTTTGGATAAAAAAAATAAATAGAATCTTTAACTCATCCACTGTTTATATTAAAATTTACACAACTCATTCAGTAACTTAATTAAGTCTGGACCAAGCTAACGCTTGGACTACTGGTCCAGATCGAATTTACAGAACCTGTTGCATAAATTTAAATATAAACTGGGGAATGATTGGAGATCCTCTAGTTATATTATGCATTGTTGGAAAGAGCTAACAAGGGTATTTTTCAATACTTTGTTTCACTACAGCATTTTATTATCAAAGCAAAAGATATATAGTACCAAGCTATCATCAATGTAAAATCATTCATGACATGCAATTTTGGGGGAAAAGCTGTGAATAAAAAAAAAATCATAAAAACTAATAAATACATATACATTTGGGACTGACCTATTAATTGTAAATCGCTTCAATCCTAAACACTTTTCATACCATAGTTGTATTTGTTCCATTGTGCCTGTGTGGCAAACAATGGTGACATGGTCAAAGTGAGTGACAAATGCAGCCTGCTGACTTTGCTGTCCACTTTTATCTTTTTGCATTTCATTAACAATAACACAATTATTTTTCATAAACTGCATGCTGCAACAATGACAAAAAGACCTGAATGGTTGAAAACTTGGAAGAAATACGCCATGATAATTATTTCTTTCCAAAAGAGTGTGAAAAATGTTCCCTGCTTTAGATTTTATTGTTGCAATTTTGACATGGCCATTCTCATCCTTCACAAGCGTGACAGGTTTCACAATTCGTCCTCCATTTCCTAAGACTTTTCGGATGCAGTCATCTACGTCTTCCACGAAAAATGCAACGTTAAATACGGATTCACTTGGTTGTTTTTGATTTCCCGGAAAGTGCCAGTCAACAACGAAAGGATCGTCTGTCTTTCCTGTATCACGAGCTGATGCAGAAGAGGTTGAACATGCACAAGTCTGATGACAGTGACATTGACACTGACAGCCGGTGCGATCACATTTTTCTGTTACCACTATCGTTGCTGTCTGCGACCGACAAACAAACTGTCTTGCTCTATTTGAGAATCTAAATGCAACCGGTGTAAAATTACAGACCGTAACTAATTTTTTAAGAAATTTAAGAGAGTTTTTCACCCCAAATTCGATGTATGAGACGCTCATTCTGGTGTTGAAACCTAAAGTAGATTTTCAATTCAACCGGTCGGCGTACGGGTCCAGTCGCCGCCGGGCCAACTCGCCACCAGTGATCACAGACAAAAATGATATTATTCCATTTGTTGTTTGTAGAATTTTAGAGTGAATGTCTTTGAAATCTTTGAAGTGTGTTTGTTTTTAGTGTTTGTTTGTATTGTATACTGTCTCCTGTATAAACAATAAAAACACTAATCAAGGTGGTCAAAGTACTCCGTTGTTTTTGTAACACTGAGCACAATACATCAAACAAGACAGCGTTTTTACGGTATCCAGTAACTTCGATCCACTTTGGTAACTTCGACCCACTTTTAGTAAGTTCGGCCCACTGTCAAGTAAGTTGTTGTTTTGCCCACACGCTTTTTACCCCAATTTGCCATCGCCCCGCGTCCCATCACTGACTTATATCTCGCCCACACGCTTCCATTTCAATTCAGTCGAAACAAAGACACTCACATCAAATCAGAGAGTAAAAATATTCTCCGTTTTGTGGCGGCTTTCTTTGTCAATAATATATCTCTTCCATTTCAATTCAGTCGAAACAAAGAAACTCTCCCCAAATCAGAGAGTAGAAATATTCTCCGGTTTGGTGCGGCTTTCTTTGTAAATAATATATCCCGTCCCTAATCCCGGCTAATTCAATTAACGAAGTAATTATCCGAATGGAATGGTTTAACGCGCCGAAGGCGCGCAGGGACGGTATAGGAAACAAGCCCCTTTCGACCCTCATTGGCTGTAAATGACTAATTTCTAATTTCCACATGCCTACTCGAGTTGAAGGAGAACAGGTTCAGGTACTCAGCAGGTGTCACCGGTTGCGGCGTGATGGTCTCTATGACTGATGTCGGTTGAACCCTCTGTTGAGGACCAGTGTGAGAGGTTGGGTCCTCTCACAAAGGTACTACCTCTCCCCAAGGGTGCAGTCGATCTGGATTTTCAGGCAAGTATAGTCTGCCACTTCGGAGATGATATTGAGTGATGGCCATCACTGGCAAGTATAATCTGCCTCAGGCTGTCTGTCTTTGAAGGAAACAACAACGACCCCTTTCGGGGACCACCAAGAAGAAGACCCGAACTTCCCTGGTTCGGGGGCAGGCCTGCATTGTAATCCTAATGGGTTGGGACAAAAAGATGCGCAATGCGCTTACAGAAAGGGGCAGAGGCGGGACGCAGGACCAACGCTCGCCTCCCTTAAAGTGGTCGACCACTTTTAGAGATGGAGTGGAGGATGTTCAGGGACCATGGGGGTTACCGTTTCTATAACTGTTAGACTGTTCATAGCGGTTATTGGGGTGCTGGTCAAAAAGCATCTTCTGTGTACCTGCTTAAAAGAAGGCAGAATTAGTTTTCATTAGAATATGTAAAAATAAGAAGATAAAAGTGGCACATTATGTTTTAATTTTGTGATCTAATCTTTAGCTGAGTCGGAGAAGGCAGCCCTTTCTGGAAGGAGGCCACAGTTAAGCTGTTAATCTGCCAGTTAGATCACCTTCTTAGGGTGATAGTGAGTTTGTAGCGGGGGGTAACAGGTTTAGACACTAAACCACACCCGAGGGTGCTTCTGTTATGCCCTTGGCTGGTTTCGACCATATTTAGATTAGTTTGAGTTTATTTTGGATCACGATTAAACACTGCAAATCCCACCTCCAGCCGGGGGGGGGGGGGGGGGGGGGGGGGAGGCAGCCCACACAAAACGCCCGCGCCTGGTATCGCCAGCGTACTGTGTGGGCCGACCCCCCCCCCCCCCCCGGCCGGAAGTGAGATCTACGGTATCCAATCGTGATGTAATTTTAGTTGAGTCGGTGAAGGCAGCCCTTTCTGGTAGAAGGCCACAGTTGAGCTGTTTTTCTGCCTGTTTATTCACCTTCTCGTTCCCTATTTATTTAGTTTTTTAACAACATTTAATCCTGAAGTAGTTTTAGTTGAGTCGGTGAAGGCAGCCCTTTCTGGTAGAAGGCCACAGTTAAGCTGTTACTTTGCCTGTTAGTTCACCTTCTCGTTCCCTAGTTTTTTCGAGCGGTCTTAGTTTTGATTGCAATTTTTGGGCTTTTGTCGCCTTTCGCAAATGGCTCCAAGAGCGGAGATTAGTTCGCTGTCGGCTAACCGGTCATGATTTTTCGCGGCCAGGGTGGCTAGGCGGTCTTTAATGGTGGGGATATCGGCCCTGTTGTGGAGTGTTTTGATGGGTGTGTCCCATGGGGCGCGGAGGGCAACTCTAAGCGCGTGATTTTGGACCTTCAGACGTTTTCCCATATTAGTTTGATTGAGGTCAGTTAGTATGATTGCACCGTATTCGAGTACTGGGCGCACAAAGGCTTTGTATAGTTTGAGTAGGGTGGACTGGTTGGCTCCCCATGAAGTTCCCTTTAGCATTTTCAATAAGTTAATGCGTTTGGTGGCTTTTTTCGCCATGTCGTCGGTGTGTTTGTTAAAGGACAATTTTTGATATATGGTGATGCCCAGGAATTTCGCCTCTTTGCATTCTGGGAGGGTGTTATCCATAAGTTTTAGGTCAAAATCACGTTTATTTTTCTTGCGAGTAAAGGTGATTCGTTGGGTTTTATTGGCGTTTAGCTTAATTCTCCATTTGGCACACCATTGTTCTAGGTCATCGAGAGCGCGTTGCAGGGGTTTTTGGAGCAGATTGGCCATATTGTTAGAGTCCCAGAGGCCCTTATCATCCGCGAATTGGGAGACTGGAACACGATCCTCGGAGAAGTTAAGGTCATTTGCATAGAAAATGTAAAGGAGGGGGCTTAGGACGGATCCTTGTGGGTGCTTCAAGGGGGACACTGTCAGACATTTCATTGTTCACTCTGACTTTAATTTCGCGATCATTTAAGAAAGAGGATAGTAATGTTATAGGCTCCTTTTTTAGTTTTTTTAGATGAGTAATTATATTTTTTTAAATGATTGAAGGAAACATAAGTGCTAATTGTTTTGAGTTTGTTTAGTGGTCCAATATCAGAGTTTACATAAGCTGATAATCCATGATTAGCCCATTTGCATAACGGCACACGCTGCTTGGTTAATCATGTATTTTAAAAGGGATTAATTATTGTCTCGGATATAAGTGTTTACTAGTAACCGTTGTTACGAGTAACTGTTCTGTATATATTGCGTTATTTTTCGGAATGCAGTAGTCTGGATGCCGACTGTGAACGGACTATGGCAGGATTCCGACATACAGTGTAAATAAATAAGGAAAGCTGACAAGCGTTTTTACGGAGCTAATTTTCCCAAAGTTACGCTTTACGACACTTGGTGGAGAATCCGGGCAGAGTGACTTTTTACGCTCACTCGCGATCTTGGAGAAAAGACATTTTTCTAAAGATAATCAACATGGAAAACTTAATTCCTTCTAATGTTCAAAACTTGTTACGGACTCTAAACCTGGACCAACTTCGTCTATCATGGGGACTTCAGGTAGAAGCTTACGAAACCCGCCTGACATTAACTTGGAGGAAAGCATCGGATCATTTCAGAAAATTCCAATCAAACTCAAATTTGTGTAGAGACAGGAAACGTTTGGATGAATTCATTGAAAGAAAACAACGGGAAAATGCGACTTTTATTGACAGCAAAGTTAAAAATTCGGAATTGTCTAATTTAGTTTCGAAAAAGGAGGAGAAAACAACAGAACATGTGAGTACACAAACCTTTTATGTATCAAAAACTGATTGCGGCACAACGGTTCAACTTGAACACGCAAATACATCTGTTCAATGTGTGCCACCGTTGGCAACTATTTCCACCCAAACCACCCCAGAAGAGCCCAAAATTGCATGTCTCGATAACAGCATAAAACATTGTACAGAGCCTAAAAGAGTGACGGAGAAGGTAGAAAGATATTGCATGACTGTCGATTTTGGACTTGAATATTTAATAAAATGGAGAGACCTTCCACCAAGCAAAAATTCCTGGGTTCATGATAAAGATTTGGATGACGCGGCACGTCAGTATATTAAAGAAAACAAACATAGAATACCTGGTCCAAGTTCAATGCCCAAATCACTGAAAAAGCGTGACAATAATGATCATGGTGTTAAATTCCTTTCAGCAAACAAGGTAAACCAACAAAGAGAAAATTATGATCGCGCCAGAGCTTGGCAACAAAAGGTGGAAACTTACAAACGGCAACGGTCTCGGCAGCAAAATAGAAACTTCCGTGTAGACTACACACAGGACACCAGTCAAATTCAAAATATTGTGTATGGATACCGAGAACGAGGAGAACTTTGGGTTTGTGCTGATTATTATGATGGTTCCCGGGATCAAACGATGCCTTTAGAGTTAGTGCCACAAGAAATTGTGGACAAACATGAGATTTTCTTTCTCGGACATTGAACAATATTCCAGCTCCGCAAGTACTTCTCAGTGCCGAATAAATTTCGTTTTACCAACCTTTTTATTTTAGCTGTTTCGAGTTTCGGTCTGAGAAGGACTTGACCGTGTTAACTTATTCAAAGAGCGGACGCTGGTTTATAATTTTATTTTGAGTTCTCTTTGGGGGACCAAAGATTTTTCGGGCAGGGTGTGCTGTTATAGGCTCCTTTTTTGGTTTTTTTAGATGAGTAATTATATTTTTTTAAATGATTGAAGGAAACGTAAGTGCTAATTGTTTTGAGTTTGTTTAGTGGTCCAATATCAGAGTTTACATAAGCTGATAATCCCTGATTAGCCCATTTGCATAACGGCACACGCTGCTTGGTTAATCATGTATTTTAAAAGGGATTAATTATTGTCTCGGATATAGGGGACGAACTAATTCAGAGTGCGGAGGGGGTAAATGTTGGAGACATAAAGATACCAGGCTTATTCTTTGCGGACGACATGGTGTTAATGTCTAGAACTGAACAGGGGCTAGAGAAATTGCTGGAAATTGTTGGTAGATATGGGAACACTTGGCGGCTCGAACTAAATGAAAATAAAAGCAAGGTAATACCCGTTGGACGCAAGGTAGATATGACGAAGAGATGGAGAGTGGGGGAGTTCTCAATCCCCGAAGGGGAAAGCAAACAAATCACTGTAGGAGAAACGGGAGAGTATGAGTATCTAGGGGTAAGCATAAATATAACGGGAAGAGGGGTGTACAGAAATTACTCAGCCAAAGGGGAAAAGAATTCTGAACCAACTAAAACTTTTAGGGAAAAATAGTTTCAAGGGCTTTGTGGGGAAAACACTGTGGGAGAGGGTGGGTTTACCAAGTATAACGTATGGCACGGACGTGATTCCATTAAACCAAACCGTTATTAAGAAGTTGGAAAGTACTCAGAATGATGCCGGCAGATGGATAACAGGGTCGAGTAATGCTGCAGGTTTGGAAGCAGTAAGGGGGGAGCTTGGGTGGATGAAAATCAAGGACAGGGTAGATTTGGGAAAACTGTGTTACTTTAACTACTTGAGAAACCTGCCTGACAACCGGTGGTGCAAATTGATGCTCGATACCATTTGGAATTCTAATATAGAAACGGGGTGGTCAAAACATGTGAGGGAACTAATGGACAATTACTCTATAGAGGTCACAAACATAGAAGTAGGAATGAAAGAAGGCAAAAGGTTTGTCAAAGAGAGAGTCATGGAAGATTGCAATCGAAACTGGAGAGCAGGGGTTAGCGTGAAAAGATCACTGCAGGGGTTACAATATAAAGAAAAGCCAGCTTTTGAGAAGTACCTAGATGGCACCTTTGGAGGGTCACTGCTGTTCAAACTGAGATCAAGATCACTGGAGCTTCGGGGAAAAATTGGGAGAGATGGGGAAAAGGGATGCCAAATGTGCCACTCTGGAGTAGTGGAGACCCTGGAACATTTTCTCTTGGAATGCCCACAGTATATACCTCATAGAATAAAATTTACTGGAAGAATAATGCAGAAGTGGGGTGAAGAAACAAAGGACAGATGGCTGAAGGGGGACACGAGGGAGAGGGTAGGAATGCTTATTGAAGAAATTGAAAAAGAGGAAGTGAGGGGCACTGTTAAGTATATCTGAATGCTGGGAGGAGAGGAGGGGAAGAGGGAGTGGGGTGCAGGGGGAATGATGGCCTTCTCTTATGAGGACCGCGACAAATCAGCGGCTGGCCAAAGAGTTATTATTATTATAAGTGTTTACTAGTAACCGCTGTTACGAGTAACTGTTCTGTATATATTGTGTTATTTTTCGGAATGCAGTAGTCTGGATGCCGACTGTGAACGGACTACGGCAGGATTCCGCCATACAGTGTAAATAAATAAGGAAAGCTGACAAGCGTTTTTACTGAGCTAATTTTCCCAAAGTTACGCTTTACGACAGTAATCTGAGCAATTTTGGGGGGAGTTTTATTTTTGATAATTTGTAGCGCATTCCATTGTTCCAAACGGAGTCAAATGCGTTTTCGACGTCTAACAGGACTGCCGCGCCTATTTGCTGATTGTTGATAGCGGTTTTCATTTGGGTGACTAGTCGGTAGACATGTTCGATGCCTTCTTTACGGTTTCTATAGGCTCTTTAGGCTCTTTATCTTTAGTAATTATCACCTTGATCACTGCATGTTATACTATTAACTTCTGGTGGCGACTTGGTCCGGTGGCGAGTTGGCCTGATGGCGACTTGACCCAGGTGCTTGATGGCGAGTTGGCCCGGTGGCGACTGGACCCGTTCCCAAGGGATCGGGAAGATTCGTCCCCGAGAATATTCGTCCCCGAGAATATTCGTCCCCGGGAATATTCGTCCCCGCTTAGTGGGAATATTCGTCCCCGAGAATATTCGTCCCCGGGAATATTCGTCCCCAGTATATGAAAAGTATTAAAAGGTGAGTGCAAAAGATAAGTAACTAATGGCTCAAGAGAAATATTTGATTTTTTAATAGTCACAAATTGATATATAAAAGAATAACAAACATTTAATGATTTTAACATAAATGAGAGTGGTAACATATAATTTTTTATGTTTTAACGTTCATTTCACAGGTACAGAATTGGATTTTAAAATAAATGAGAGAGGTGACATAATATAATTTTTTATGTTTTAACGTTCATTTCACAGGTACAGAAGTTGCTAGTGATGGGCGCAGTTTCATTGTTGTCATCAGGTGCTTGAACTGGTGTTTCTTCAGTGGTGAGCGGCGTTTCAGCCGTATCCATAGGAATGTCAGGACGAGTTTCTCTCTAACGAGAGAAAACATTGTTTTAATAAAAATAGTTAGAAGTAAAGAAAAAAAAAACATGAAATTAAAAAAAAATCCGACCCTTCACCTCCCCCCCGCCCCCCCAAAAAAATTCTCCCCCCCCCCCCCCCAAGTTCAACCGCCGAAAGTAAAAGCAACAAAAATGTATATCTAGTATATCTACCTTTCATCTTGGATGAAATCAGCTGCGGTGTGACCAGTTGGCTCATCATAAATGTAAACTGCTGAACAGACTCCTGACTCATTGCAATTTTTGCAATTAAAAAATATTGTACATTCAGACCTTCTCGCTTCATTGTAGATTCCTGCAACACAAAATATGATCTCATATTAAACTCATAGAAATGGAAATGAGGTTGAAACTGTCAGATTCACGTTAATTCTAGTTACAGGTTTTATTTCTATTGAAAATTAATTAATTAATAAATAATTATTACATTGAATTGAATTAATTGAAAAAAAAGTATGAACGTAAAACTATTTACTCTGTGGAATGTTAGTCTTGCAGGTGCGATGCTGCCAGCGTCCACACATGTCAAATCCACTGCCTGCTGTCGCGGTCTTACATTTCTCCCACAGTCTGTGCATGGAAATTCGTTCTCAGTTGATGGTGCTCTCAGGTTGTAGGACATCTTGAACAGTTGATCAATGCTCGATTGATTATGATGAAAGGTGATATGAATGAATGAAAGGTTTTAGCGCGCCGAAGGCGCGCAGGGACGATGTGGGATTTACAAATCCCTTGCGACCCGGTTAGCCTTATTTTATTTCACTTGGATCTTGGATCACACAGGCCTAGCTTTCCTATTGCCTCAAATGGGGTCTGAAGGGGTATGCACGCGGTTAGAATTCCTGTCAGTTTGCATTGGAGTGATAGATTGTCAAAGACCAAACCCTCAAAGCCATTAAGACTATTGGAGAGTGGGCTCTATTCGGTTCCAGCTTGGCGATGGTAGAGGTTTGAGTCCCACCATGGTGGCGAGCCAGAATATAATGTTATGCGATGGCAATTTTAAGGGAAAAGGAAAAAAGAAAACCAAACAGCAACGCCGGTTTGGTAGCGGCCCCGGTATATGACCATAGCGGTTACAAAAAAGGAATGGAGAAAGCTCCAACAGTTTAGTTTGAAAAAAACCGGGAGTCATCCATCAAGCCTTCTGGGAGATAGGATGCCGTATGTGATTTTGAGGTATCTGGTTATCCTTCGGGAATTCCAAATGACCTCCACCCCCCCCCCCCTCCCCCCAAAAAAAAAAAAAAAAAAAAAAAAAAAATTTGCTGGCAAGATTGTTTCAATCCTTGCCTTGGTCTTGTTAGGTTTTCTGCACATCTTTGCTTGAGGATTGTTTCAATCCCTCATAGTATGTCATTCAGTTTGGTCGTGTGTCTGATGAGATAGAGGAGGGAGAAAAGATAGAGAGCTGGAAATTGGAGCAATTCGGTTTTTAATTTACACCTTTTCCGTCCTTTTGGATGGGGAAGCCAGCATTTTTTCCCCGAGATTTATATCTCAAGGAGGGGAGACCCGGCAGCAGGTGGAGATTTTCCTCGCTGTTTGCAACTCCCACTGGTAACAGAGGCAAGCTTTCGTGCGTATCGTGTCACCCGCAGCCAGTTCTAAATTTAGGTCACAGAATAACTGGCTCACCCCATCACAATGATGTAATCTTTAACCCTTTCGATAGACATGCACCAGATTATTTAGTTTTCCTATTGAGGACGCGATGCGCATTGAGTTCTATTATTAATTCGCTGTCTTGAAGTCTATTTAGAGTTTTGCTTTGAAGATCTTTTAAGCGCATTGCAATTTACACTTGTTAAAAAAAACATTTCTCTTCACTCATTGTGCCTAATACTACAGATAAATATTCATTGCGATAATTACAATTATATAAATATCTTTACGATTATTACACCCATATCATCCGCAAGCCAAATCGTCCGCTACAATTTTACCCAACTCGTCTACCGCAATTTTACCCAAATCGTCCGCTATGTCTATGATATAATTATTTAGCTAATCTTTTATTTTCTTTTTCATTTGTTTTTTATTTATTTTTAGGACTTTTTTGTCATTGTTATTGCTATTAATGTATATTAATTTATTTTTAATATGTATGTACTTACTTGTTTGCGAATTGAACAAAACACAGCGAATATTCCATGTATAGTCCAGCGAGAATTAAATAGGAATTTAGTAAATATCTCTCACAAAAAGTAGGAGAGCGATGAAACGTCCCTCATTGGGGGGATCTCATATGTGACGTCATAGTCACGTGACCTGGTGACGTCATGTTTGGTTGTCAGGGTAACCCGCGTGAGCGGCCATCTTGTGACGTCATCTCCATAGTGATACGTGGTGTGAGTGCGCATGCGCAGCGCGTGTTGTTAGGGTGACACGTGTTTCCGTCGGCCATTTTGTATACTGGAGGCCGCCATCTTGGTTTCTATGGTAGCACGTGATTGCTATGTGACCCAATTTTTCTGCAATGGTACGGGGTATGTTCGGAGGGTATGTTCCTTTGTAGAAGAGTATTTTCCCGATTCGTAGAATTACCCAAATAAACCCGACAATCCCTCCAAATCACCAAAATCCACCCTAATCACCGAAATTGACTTTATTTCCCCATTTTATCGGTGTAGTGCTATAGTACCAAGGGGGTACAAGGGGTGCGTTCCTTTGTAGAAGAGTAATTTCTCCCAAAATCCTCGTTTAATTACCCAAATAAACCCGGCAAGTTGTATTATTTCGAATTCTTTAAGAATCCCTTTTTTTTTTGATCCCATGACGTGTTATTTCCCTATTAAGAATAGCACGTAGTGCTATAGGACAAATTTACCCAGAATCCATTATTTAAATTACAAGTAGGACCCATATGTGTACATGAAGGCCATGAAGCTAAGTTCCACCATATACTCATATGAGGATCTACCCAACAGATGTGTCGTACGAGGTCTAATTTACTATCCCTCATTTTGATTTTTCTTTGTACTTCGATGGAAAGTTAAAAAAATAATAACACTAAATATAAATTTAAATTTCTTTTATTCAACAACAAAAATACATCTTTTTATGGTATGTAGATTGTCAGATATTCATAAACAGTCTTTCTGCAGATTGGACATCTTCTGAGTGGTTTACAGCAATCTTTGCACAGGCACAAATGGTTACATGGTCGCGGAGCGACATTGGCTTCAGCTAATAAACACACACTACATTTTGTCCTCCGTGAATCTTCTTCTTGAAATGATGTGTCCATTTCTTCTCTGATGACCATTTCTTCTTCTTTTTCAACGTCCATGAATTCAGGTGGTAAATTATGAATGTAATAACAGTCTGGAGAATATTTTCTGTGTTCTTCTATAACATCATCTTCTGTTTCCCAGAAACGAACAATAATACCACAATGAAAACATTGAGTTCTGTCTCCTGTCCCCAAATAAAAGAATCCAGCTTTTGTCAGTTCATTCGGGGTTTTCACACTTTCACTTTGTAACATGAATTGAAATGTCTTGAGACGATTTTCCTCCAATGCATACTTGATGTGTTTTGGTGGTCTTTGTTCTGTTTTCTTTCTTATTTTTTCTTCTCCACGTAATAACTGCTCCAGTACTGGTGGCGGAACATCACGAAAATACGTTTCGAATGAAACGCTCATTCTCTCTACAAAGTCTCTTTGATTTCTTGTTTCTTGGTTTCTTGATTGATAATCATTCAGTGCCATCCTGATCAAACATGGAATTGTGAACATTCTTCAATCCTTTTTATCTTCATTCTTCTTTGGTTTTCTTTCTCTTTTTGGTTTGGGTTCTCCTATTTCAAGACTTCTCTTTGCAATATCCACTGCTTTGGTCACTTGTTCCCAATCTCTGGTGGTAAACTGGAACCCAACGTCGTTCTTGAACAGTTGAATCTGTAAATCGTTGTTAAGTTTGAAGACGGTCACATTAGTAGACATCCTTCTTCTTTGGCTGTCGAAACACAAATGAGCTGAACACCAAGTGCACCAGTTTTTATAGTTTTCCTTCAATGCAGCGACATCTAGTGGCTGGTTTCCTCTATGACGTCATTAACCAACAGATCATTATCCGTTAGATCAGTGGTAAACATGTTGGATATGGTTTCCATCGGTACACCGCGACAGCGATGTTTCAAGTAAAACAGACAGTATTGTCCACACACTGGTAATGGTCCTTGAAGGCGTTTTGTATTATACTTCCAATATCTGGAATTCTTCCTCAGGAAATTCTCGAATGGTCTGTGTTGTGGTGGTAATCCATAGGAATCAAAGTATTCTGCGTTGTGGTGACTCACAAAGAGAGCCACCCAATGTTCTCCTTTTTCTGTGGTCTGGATCCGTGTTGGCTATCAAAGCCACTGGTCTGTGATCTGCTAATCTTCTTGGTAATTTGTTTCTTGAAAATACACCCAAACATATTCTCTTCAAACAACTATCTGATCGAAGTGCATTCTCTAACTGCAACGTGTTCATGTTGAGTAATCGAAGATTACTTGTCTATTCTTATCCACTTCTATGATGTTCTGGAATTCTGCATAAACCAGTACGTTGATTGTGGTTTGTAATGGATTTTCGAAATGGACTTCTAGTCTCAAGTTTCCTCTCTTCACCAGATCGAAGTGTTGTCCATGTGATAGATCTGGAGTCAGGTCGAATACGAATAGGGTGTATCCATTTATGTACTCTTCTCGGCTGATGTGGTTTCCTTCATTCTCATACATTTGTCCAGTTCCTTGGAAGAGAGTTGCATAACATCGGGCCACTTCTTGTTGTTCGAATCGAGGTTGTAATGGTTTGGCTGGAATCTGCTGCCCATCCACGTACAATGCCAAGTAATTAATTTTGTAGTTCTTGAAATTATATGGATTCTTTGAAAAGTTTCCATTGAAAGCATCGTTGTCTACACATCCCACTACGATGCGTTTAGGTAGTTGGCCTAAAAATAAGTTTTCTTGTGTAATGCTCAGATTTCCTTTCGGCACTGAAAACACTTTGGTTTCCACACGGTCGATAGGATATTTTGCAGTTGCTTTTGCTAGTGCTTTCTCGTGAGCCATTCTCACGAATGATTGAAGTCTCTCTTTGCGTACAAACATGGATGCATCTAGAATTTTGATCTTGTATGTAGCGGTATCGGCCATCAATGCGAAAGCATCTTTCACTCTATTCATTTTAACATGAACATTAACTCCATTCAGCAAGTAACGAGTTTGGAAAAACATGTCCAAATGTAATCTCCCAGTCATGTCCACGATTTTACTTTTCTCTATAAATTTCTTTCGAAGAAGAAATCCCTTGTTATCATCTGTCAAATCTTCCATGTGTCCGGCCGTATCCTTGTACCATAATGCATTAGTCAGTTGTGACTTCTTGGCAGCAGGTCCATAACTCAACAAAGTTTCTATGAAAGCTCTGTAATGATAAGTGTTGTTGGAAGGAGATACCAGTTTTTCATTCAAGCTGATATCGATTTGATTAAATAAGGAATGCATCCATAAATTGACTGGGCCCACTTTGGCATCGGGTGCAATTGATGCCCCATTGGAATCTACAACCGTTGCTTTAACATACAAGTATGTCTGTGCCAAATTCAAATAATCATCTCCTAATCCTGCAATGTGGAATTCTATTGGACCACTGTTTCCTATAGTCGCCAAAGGCCTGTGTTCTACCCATTGCCCTTGCTCCACACTAGTCTGTGTTGGTGGTATGGAAAATAAGTCGAGTTCGCTGTTGACACACTCACAAGATTTTTCATTAATGAGAGACATCATGCACCGAGATGGTCTTGGGTCTGAACAGTTC
The DNA here is from genome assembly GCA_031216915.1 of Pictodentalium vernedei. NCBI lineage: Eukaryota > Metazoa > Mollusca > Scaphopoda > Dentaliida > Dentaliidae > Pictodentalium > Pictodentalium vernedei. The sequence continues at coordinate 308,026,073 of CM062295.1, read as the reverse complement.
TCCTTCGTTTTGTCGATTTGCCAGTTTTGCGTGGTGCAGGCCTTTTTATACTTTTCCTGCCGGGTGGTTTTGAACCACCAACCACTTCATTCCAAGTTCCTCCACCAGCCTCTTTGACTCTTTTGATTGCTGCCTTTTTAATATTTTTCCCTTCAATGACATCTTCGGCAAAGGCTGCTCCTTTTCTCAATAACTGTCTTCCCACGGTCCTGGCTGTAGTTTTCAATAAAGGTAACACCATATTCTTCAGTCCTCCCAATATACTTCCCAAACCATATCCTCTCTGTATTTGAGCTCCAGAAAAAGCCGGTAGACCATTCCCAGCTTGTTACGTGTAATATTCTTTGTATAATTTGGACTTACAACAATAAGTCATGTTTATGTGAAATGAAGAGATCTACGATTTCTGAAATGAAGTGTCACTGTCACTTTCCCGAACTCGAATGGTACTATGGCTCCTGTGTCACCCCTTATATACACCTGGACGGTACTGAAATTTTTTCGTTCTACTGGTACATAATACACATTCTCAAATGTTTTAGAGATGATATCCCCATGGGTACGATACGAAGAAGTGGTATTCTTGTATCTCCTACGACTTGGTCACGAACCAAGTCACAATATACATAGAGTGAATAAAATCCTTGGTTGACATCAGCAACTCTGGAAGAATTGTAAGTTCCTGATTTAAAAACACACTCATTAAATCCCAAAATATTCTGAAGAGTAGGGCTCAATGTGACCACGACTCCATCACGTACCGTGATACGAACTTTACCAGTCACTCTATCCAGTTCAAAAGCTACCTTATCGTGACGAGGCAAGAGTAATTCTTTAACACCATTGATAGCTCGTATCACATCAATGGGATCCGAATAACGACCTTCCTTGAGAGTAAGTCGGTAATTCTTTTTCGAAGACCAGAACACTGTAACGAAAGCTTCTTCTCCACGAATATTGAACCAAGTATTTGGATACTGAATCTCTGCCAGACCTACTTCCCATTCTCCCGTGAGATTCACTGATTGTGATAACTGAGTGGTGTACGTAGTCAACGTGTTTTCTGGAAACACGTTCATAGAACTATTACTTGGTAGAGTCAAATAAAACATTACTTTTTCTTAATGGTTGGATTTGGTAACAAATATCCTATGCTACTACTTAAGAGAGCAGTCCACAACTTGCTGTCTGTGTTTTCGAGAGTGAGATTAACGACACTGGTAATGATGATGATATACAAAATGATTATTTGTGAAAAATAAGTGATCTCGCTCCTTGGAATTCTTTTACCAAACAGAGGCCAAGAACCGTTCGATCCTTCTTCCATTTTGAAGAAACTTCAGAGGTTCACTTCCTTTTATAGGTGAGCTGACTCTGTTTGATCCACGAATTGAACGAAGTTGGATATCCCAACCACTTTACGAACAATTCCATTTTCTTACCTCGACCACGTTTCTTGAGTACGTGTTCGATTTTGTAAATAGTTTTATGTGAAACTCGCTGAAGCTCTTCAGTGTAGAATGACCCTTTCAATATTTCTCCATTATCATCTTGTAACATGTATGTGACTGGATGTCCTTTCTTGATGGCTACTACTGTGAATAACTCTTCAGTCCAATTGGGCAAATAACCTTTCTCAAAAGTTTTCTTAACTTTATTGATTCGCACTCTGTCTCCTACTTTGTACTTTGGTGTCTTGTGTTTTATGGGTTGTCCATACAACCTTTGCCAAACCTCTTCTTGATTTTCAAAGTTCATGGCGATGGGGGCCATACCTATACTGCGATGATGAGAATGATTATATGATTTCACCAAGTTTTGAAGTGGAAAAGATAGTGTATTGTTCTTGGTAAAATATTTCCACATTTTGGTTTTCAAAGTTCTATTGAATCTTTCTACTATGGAACATTTTGTTTCCACATTTTGTGTAGTGAAAAAGTCGACTTTGTGATCTTTGAGAAAATTCTGAAATTTTCTGTTTAGAAATTCTTTGCCTTGATCAGTTTGTAATTTTTCTGGTTTACGACCTTGTTTGAAAATTTTACTAAAAGCTTTCACGATGGAATCACCAAGTTTGTTTTGTAATGGTATCACCCAAGCATATTTACTAAACACATCTATACATGTCAACAAAAATTTGATGTTTTTGTTGAATTTACTTATGTTTGAAACATCTACCAAGTCAGCTTGCCATTGTGCATCTATACCACTAACTATTACTTTTCTTCTAGGAAATGTACGACGAACAGGTTTGTGAAGAGTGTATGTGTCTTGAGTCTCTAACCATTTTACAACTTGTTTTGTTTTTTTCTTGGACGCTCTATGAAGAGCGTCTACACCACCAAAACTACCAGGCACTTCAGAATCATAGTACAATGCTTCCATGACTGCCTTGTTCAAGTGTCAACTCTATTTATACTTTTTTTTTCGGTCCACTTTGGCGTTTCTGTTTTCTTTGGTTGTTTTGGTTCCGACTTTATCGGTGCCTGTTTCATAAAATCCCAACGTTCTTTATGACCAATTAATTCTTGGGGTATGTTACTATCTCTCAAAGCTTCGGCCAACATTTCCCATCCCTTTGGTTGGAAAGATTTTTGTCTTCTAAGTAAATCGTTTAGAAGATCTGTTACATTCGACCCTGCCACTGTTTGATCTTTGTAGACTAATTCACCCTTCTCATTCCAAGATATATTTGGGTCACTTCTAATACGATTCAACAACAACTTGCCCTTTCTCTTCATTGTCATAGGTACAGAATCGAGAATGTCTTCATCTTTATTATCTTTCTCGAATTCGACTTTAATTGGTCGAGGAGCCATTACCTTTTGTTGAAATGTCAAGTATCTTTGTAAAATTTGATTATATTGAGTCATCTTTTCATCAGCCGAAAGAAAAGTGGCATCGAGAATATCTCTCATTTCTCTATCCAGTGATGAAACAGCCAGTTCATTCGGTTGTCTTGGAGTCTCTTGCAGACGTTCCAATAACCTTGGTTCTACCAAAGCCATCTTCTTTGCATATTCCATCATTATCCAAAAATACCTTTAACAGCACCCAATAGTACAGGGGGTAGCAATGCACCCAAGAATCCCCCTTTCTGCAAGATTTGTCTCCTCTTTTTGTCAGAGGTACCTTTGTTTGCCACTGCCCTCACTAGTTGTTTCTGACGAACGAGTTTGGTTCTCTGAGCTTTGGTCAGAGGTACTGCTCCCTTCAGTATATTCGAGGCACAGTCACACAAACAAATTATCAATTCTTTGTCTGCATGTTTTAGTATGGATTTGGCGAGTGCGGGTTTCGATTTAATAAGAACCTTGAGAAGAGCGATGTTGCGCTTGAGACGGTCAGACATGCTTCTGACTCGAGTCAGACTTGTTGCTCCCCTTTTATACTTTTCGGAGGTACACATATTGGGTTTCCCCAGGAAAAATTTGACTTCTTAATCTCATGTGTTCAGGAGTATCTTGTTTGAGATCTATTAAAAGGTAACCATATGGTGTCGAAGTGGCATCTTCGAAAACTTCTCTCAGAAACTTGGAATGACCAGGATACATCTGTGCTGCCAAGTGTGAGATCTGAGAACGATCCCTAGGATTTTTAAACAAGATCATGTAATGACTATTGAGAGCTACAGTCCTATGGACTTTATTTTTATCGAATAAATTTTGAACAATGTAGATCACACTAATGTTACGGTGATGACTACCTTTAGTAAATAATCTAGACACTCGAACATCTGCATCGAGCATCAGATCATCCAATATGACTAAACTATCAGATCTTAATTCTTGAGGGAGACCCTCTACGAATTCTACTTGGGGTAAAATATTGTATAATGGTTGCCATTCACTATAACACCAAATGATGTGACTTGGGACAGGTGATATAATATTTTGAATGTTTTGAATAACCCGATTTACAAAGGATGATTTACCACTACCTGTGGGACCACACAATAAACAAGTGAATGGATGCTTCCAACGAGGATCCATCTTTGTTGTTCTATGTGGGTACTACTTCCCTTTTATACCTTTTGGGGAGGTGGCCCCCACTGAACGTGGGGACTACTCCCCCTTTTATACCTTTTGGAGAGGTGGTCAATATGAACCGTCATCCAAAAAAATATTTAAAATTGGTGGCCCTCTGACTTACTGGCTGGGGACAGTTTAAGTTTGTTTGATATTTGTCAAGAAGATAAACATCAAATAACTTAAGCGTCATTACCACCTTTTTTTTTCTTGTTTCTTCATTTTATACTTTTTTTTCTTCTTTTTTTTTTCTTTTTTTTTTTTATAAAAATCATCTATTTACATCTTCAATTAGAATCCAATTGTAACAGGTTTCTTGATGGTCATAAATTCAATCACCAAATCCATAATACAACATCTCTGTTCATTTGTGAGAGGTTTCTCGAACATATCTTCATATTCTTTCTGTACTGGTGGTGGATTCATTCCAGAAGTATTATGGTGCCACAGTAGATGAACATCATTCTTGTTAACTCTTTCAAGTGCTTCACTAAAACATTTAGTAATCTTCTCTTCTTCAGACATCATGAGGCATACATTATGCTGAATCTGACTTGGATGATCGACTGTACATCCATAACATTTTTCTTTTACTACGGCGTCGATATTCTCTTCCACATAATGAGCATATGCCAAGCAAAGTTCATGCTGCAAGCAAACTTGCCTAAGCTCACTATCAATTTCATCAACGATCAATGATAGTGGTTTGGTTCTTCTTACTGTGATCTTCTTCTTCAAAGGTGGTTCTCTTGGCTTTTTGAAGTCTTCATGGTTAGTAGGTTTAGTGTCTTCAGTTAAAGCTCTGTGTTGGGTGTTGATGGCTGCATCTATTTCATCTATTTGGGATTTCAGTGCATTCCATTCTTCCAAAGATAGTGCAATCCCAGTCTTCGTTGGATAAGGTTTCTGGTCTTTACCCTCAAAGTATCTTCGAACATGTATCTTCAGTTCACCCTGGTACTGGGTGACATTAGTGTAAGTCTGCTTGCTACCAAGTCGGAACATCTTCTCTGGTCAATGGTTCGATCGTGAATGATGCCAAGTCCATTCTTCGTCTAATCCTATATATCTTTGATGGACGTGATTGAAAACATCACACCAGTTCAGCAAATTTTGATTGAGTTTTTGATTCTTGGTTGGGGTTTGTGTTTGTTTCCTATAGGATTATAGGTTAAAGTTAGAAAAATTAGAAAATTAGTATAGAAAGTAATGGGAAAGAAACACAATAGGAATACATTAATCTGATTGGTTAATTAACTTCGATCTGATTGGTCAGTTTGGCGATCAAACTGCAATCTTGATCCTTAAACTGTAGGATATGGCCCTCTGCATTTTATACTGGCTTGGGACAGGTCAAGCTACAAACCTCTGTTCTATGGAGATAAGTCAAATAGCTCGAGTGCATTCCCACCCCCTACAGTTCGTACTTTTTTTTTTTCTATTTCATTCCTGTAAGAAGTGTCCCTCTGCATTTTGTACTGAACTTGGAACAGGTCAAGTTTGTCTGATATTTGTCAAGAAGATAAACATCAAATAACTTGAGAGCATTACCACCCCACAACGGGAATTTTTTTTTTTTTTTTTTTTTTTTTTTTTATAAAAAAGGTAGAAGGAAATTTATTCAACAGAAAATGATGATGATGATGATGAATTGACAATATGAATTACTCCATTGGTAGGGATAACCTAAAACATTTTTTAAACTAAATATAATTGGGTATCATCCGGTTCCAATAGGGGTAACCTAAAGGATACCAAGAATCAACATTTTAAAAAAAAAAAATAAATGGAATGAAACTAAACATTTTGAATGAAACTAAGTTTTAAATAAAACTAAAAAGTTTGAAAATAATTGGATATCATCCGGTTCCAATAGGGGTAACCTAAAGGATACCAGGAATCAACTTTAAAAAAAAAAAATAAATGGAATGAAACTAAGTTTTAAATAAAACTAAAAAGTTTGAAAATAAATATAATTAGATATCATCCGGTTCCAATAGGGGTAACCTAAAGGATACCAGGAATCAACTTTTGAAACAAAAAAATAAATTTTTTTGGTTATACTTAGCCTACACGAGGAGTGTACAACATGAATGATAATTGTTGAAGAATAAATTTCCTTCCATAAACTATTTACAAATATGTATAAGTAATTATTTTCACCCAACCCCATGAGAAAAAAGAAAATTTTCATCTTGGATAACCATCTCTGTAAATATAAAAAAAAATATTGATTGGGATAATTTGAATATAAGAATTATGCTTACCTCTGGATTTCTGTAAAGATTGTGGAAGAATATTCACTGGTTGTAGAAAAAATTATATTGTCAATGGTAAAGTCGATACACCGTCATCTTGAACTAGTCGTTTTGGATAAAAATAAGATAAGCCGTCTTTCGTCTGTACGTAAGTAAACATGTCATTTCCATTAAGTCTAAAGCCTTTATTTTTTCCTGTTCCTGTTTGTTTGTTTTTGATCACTTTTAAATATGTTTCTTTTGTTAAATCATTTTGTCTTTTATTTATTCCTTTACAACTCAGTTTGTTTGATGGGCCGAAACAATAGTAAGTTTTGCTGCACAATCCAATAACCCCCTCTCCCTCCCATTCAATTTTAAAAAGACCCGGGGTTCTTTTATCAAAAGCTTTCCTGACCCTGCAGCATTGAGATGGTATCCAGTTATCTCCCCTTAATTTAGTGTTTACATAATCTTCCATATGGGCATCACAGGCTTCTGAGGGTAACCATTTATGGACTTGGTGATAGAATGATTCTTTTTTCTCTGGTCTGATTACTTCTTCAAGGGAAGATCCAGAAAGGGCTATGTATAAGCTGTCTGTGTCCGATTCACAAAGTTCAAAATCCTTACGATCAACAAAAAAATCCAAAAAACCATAGTAGAACAGGAGCATACGTAACTTGGCATATTGATACACGAAAAAACCAATGTGGTGGGGCAAGTCAAGTTTGATTCTGCTTTTATTCATTTCAATTTCATAAAGTTCTTCAGTGAGGGTGTTCAGTTTCCGAAAGGCCAGATTATTGATGAGGTTGGACACATTATCTTCATCACAATACACTACATTTCTATGTTTTGCCTTATTAGTGACTGTCTTCCCATAGCCCGAATTACCTAATAGCTTCATCATGTCAGCTACGATGGCTTTACTTGGGTCAGAGTCCCCTTCCCGTCGGGCCTGTGATACTTGATCACCAAATGTTTGGAAGCACGCCTTGGGCTGGTACTGGATGACTTGATACACCCGACTGACTACCAGTCCGTGCTCCAAATACCATTTCAATAATGGTGTAGCCAGCAAGATTTTTTCGCCAAAGTAGCTACCAATGAGACTACGGCGAGGTTGGCGCATAATGTTGTTGGCTTCAGAATAAGCCTTCAAGTGTGGCCTGATATCTTCCCGAGAAATATTTGTATTTTTGAAGATTGGTGTCATTTCTTCAAAATAGGGCTTCAGTTGGTCGGGTACAGAAATGTCGCACTCCACTAGGCCAAAGATATTGCCTGTGCGGATCTTCTCGAGAAGTTCGCTGGATGTCATTGAACCATCCACTGAAGTCCCAAACTTTTCCCGGAGAAAGGTCTTTAAGTCTGCATCGGTCTTCTTCTGCTGATGCCACTCACATTCCCAGATTCCTATAACATCATACCCAAGGCTCTGTAGGTACTGGGTGGTCCACTTGGTGTTTTCCCTAAGCTCAGACATGGACTTACCCGGAACTGCATTGTGAGTGGCCAATGTACCGTCCTTCATATTCAGATAACATTCATGACCGTGCCAGAAACATCCGTGAAACTGATAAACAGTTTTGGTGTCTTTACACCAACCATCTACGTTCACTTGACGTCTACCAATCTTTTTTTCAGTATCATTGTATTCGTGTCGGATGTGGACACCGTCCCTGGTAGACATATATTCCAACCACTGATGGGCCATCCTACCGTACTTATGGGAATATTCTGGTTTAAAGCCTGTCTCTTCATTGCGTCTAATGTAGCAACCTGTTGGCATTTCCTGCATTAATGACCATAAGTACAAGGCATTGGCATCATAACCTACAACACCCCCACATCCCTTTGCTTCTGCGCCATACTTAAATTCTCTTATGTTGGTAATATTCTTCTCGTGATAACGATTGAATATAATAGAAGGTCCCCCTACAATATTGTCCTTGATGAGATGATGTAGATCCTTGTTCTTCTCGTTGATGTTCTCGAAGGATATACCTTCGTCGACGGTACTGAATAACTATTTTAGCGTCAGGCCTGGAACGCTAATACCATCCTTAAACATATCGATCCCCCTTTCCAAGTAAAATTGTGATTGTTTCTCAATAGCCTCTAGGAATGGCTGGACATCTCTATTATTATACCAAATCAGGAAGTCCCTAAATGTCCTCATCCCATTTTCCCCCCAAACTTGTTGGCAGTAAGCATATTCTTCTTCAGTAATGTTTTCCTTTTTTAAAGAGCTATAAAAGGAAACATGGGGAGGTAATTCAGTAATGTCCAATTTATCAATACAGTCAATCCATTCATAGGGAAAAAATCCTTTAGTAATGGAACATCCAAAGGCCTTGAGAAATTTATCATAACTAAATTCAGCGGCTAAGTAATTGCAAATATCTAAAAATTTCAAATGATCTGTTTTCAAAACCATAAAGTTGTTACTTTTTTTTACAACAAAAGACAGTGGGTCATACTTTTTCAGATACTCCATCAGTTCTCGTTTAATCACGTTCACATCATATTTTCCAGAATTAAAACCTAAGACGGGCATTTCCTTCATGTAACGATCAAATTCGGCAGCTAATTTTTCAAATGGGTGGGGTTTAGAATCATCTGTACCTTCCTGTGTCAAAGCATCTTGAATCATTTGCCTGAGGGATAATATGGTGGCCATGTGAATCTCTTGCATGAGAGAGTAACTTTTCTGAGAAATTTCCATTAAATAATTCATCATATTTTCAACCAATGTCTGTGTGTCACCATCAGTAATAAAACATTTGGGATTAACAAAACCCGGGACATTACTACATACACTAACACTGAGGGGTTTGTGTTGAGCTTCCCAGACAAGAGTATCAGTTGAAGTGGGGAGAGAAGTTTTATCAAAATAACATTCAAAATCAAATGTAGCCCTATAGGGATATGATCGTAAGTGTTCTGGAATAACAACACCTTCTTCAAGTAACTTTTCAAAAATGGTCTTTGGGGTGTGATACATACCACCAACATATTTATAAGACACATCATCAGTACAAGTTTTTTCGTGTTCATTGAGTCTAAACCCTGTTTTCCACAATTTACCACATTTACGACAAGCAAAGGATTTACAATATTGATTAATGTCAGTGATGTAACTGAAATGGTTCTCATATAAATTGACATACATGGTATTCTCAAAATTCCTATTAGACCTACGTACAATTTTAGCCAAAACTTCCTCATCTTCCAATAAAAGTTCAAAAACTTCAATATTCACTTCAAATACTTTTTCTATTTTGGGCAGTTCATCTAATTTCACACCAGGAAAGTTATCGTTTGGTTCATTTGTGTATTTACTATACAGGGTCTGAGTAGTAGTATTCAAGGAATGGTAAGTAGAACCGCTCCACAGGGCTAAACACCGGAATAAACAGAGATTGTCATTATAAACAAAATGGTGGTTCTCATCACTGACAAGGGCAACAATCGAATGATTTTCCATAATATACTTGGGAAGATTTTCAGGGACCCCACCAATTGGATGATTTTTAATTTTGTTTACATAAAAAGTTACATTGGTTAATTGATGGACGATCCATTTAGAGTTGGGTCTTTGCCCATTACATTACAAAAAATCTTCCTGTTCAAGGTCTTCAAGAAAATTCCCCAAATCTACAGTATTTTCAATAAGAGGTGGCCTATCAAGAAACCGGGCATTATTTTGTGATGGGTGATAAAATTTTAGTTCTTCTGTTTCATTATTTCGTAAAATGAAGCCGTAGCTTAAATTAATTTTGAATTTATTTTTTTGAGTTTGAAAGATTGTTTTATTTAGTTCATAATTCATGGTGGATAAATCAGTTGTATCTAGCCTGTAATTAAAAATGTCCTGTATTTTCCTATTAGTTATGTGATGGGTCCGTATAGTATTCCAATTCCTACAATAAATTTCTGAAATTTCATCACTTGTTTCTGCCAAAAGTTCTTGATCAAATTCAATGGGGTCAATGTCCAAAACAGTACAGGTTTTTTTCAGGGTTGTTGCCGGTCGTTCAGAATTCCGTTTCTTGGGGAGAGTAACAGGGAGGTGAGCAGTGTTTTTATGCCTATTAAAATGTAAAAGTTGTTTAAATTCCTGTCCACATTCCAAACATGTATATACATCTAAGCAGGTTTTTTTTATGGTTGTCTAATTTATCTTTCCTAGTAAATGTTTTATAGCAGTTGTTACAGTCAAATGTCTTACCTTGTCCGTGAGCTGTCCTCCTATGTCGATCCCGATTGGTCCTGGCAGTGAATATTTTCCCACAATTCTCACATGAAAATCCAGAAGTCTCCATAATCCTTAGAATAATGAATGCACAAAAATAGCACAAAACAATTGAATAATCTGAGTACACAAAGATGATCCTTTTCCGTCAAGAGATGAAAATGGAATGAAGCCGACTCCACAAAGTCGCTGAATTTATTTCGACGTGACGGACGTTTTTGAAAACGTCACGACGTCACAACGTTTTTTCATCGATATTTTCATTCTCGATGGGCGTTTGTGTTTGTTTCCTATAGGATTAATAGGTTAAAGTTGGGAAATTTAGAAAATTAGTATAGAAAGTAATGGGAAAGAAACACAATGGGAATACATTAATCTGATTGGACGATAATTCTGTTATTTCATTGGTCAGTTTGGAGATCGAAAAGGAATCTTGATCCTCACATTAAAAAAAAAAATAAAGTTATTAAAAACTTATTAAAATAGTGATGGAGGTCATTTAAGGATGTTACTAAAAATAGAAACTATATATAAAAAAAATAAAGGATTCTGGGTAAATTTGTCCTATAGCACTACGTGCTATTCTTAATAGGGAAATAACACGTCATGGGATCCAAAAAAGGGATTCTTAAAGAATTCGAAATAATACAACTTAGGGGAGAAATTACTCTTCTACAAAGGAACGCACCCCTTGTACCCCCTTGGTACTATAGCACTACACCGATAAAATGGGGAAATAAAGTCAATTTCGGTGATTTTGGGTGGATTTTGGTGATTTGGAGAGATTGTCGGGTTTATTTGGGTAATTCTACGAACCGGGAAAATACTCTTCTACAAAGGAACATACCCTCCGAACATACCCCGTACCATTGCAGAAAAATTGGGTCACATAGCAATCACGTGCTACCATAGAAACCAAGATGGCGGCCTCCAGTATACAAAATGGCCGACGGAAACACGTGTCACCCTAACAACACGCGCTGCGCATGCGCACTCAGACCACGTATCACTATGGAGATGACGTCACAAGATGGCCACTCACGCGGGTTACCATGACAACCAAACATGACGTCACCAGGTCACGTGACTATGACGTCACATATAAGATCCCCCAGTGAGGGACGTTTCATCGCTCTCCTACTACTGATGTGCTCTATATGTATTTTCCTGTATATTTCACAGATTTCGACATGCCCTCCATGTATTTTCATGTATATTTGATGGACACTGAATTGAGGACTCGGACTCGGACTCAAAACACATACTGAATCGAGGACTCGGACTCGGACTGAAATTCAAAGAGTCAGAGTCCTTGACGCAGTATGTGTTTTGAGTCCGAGTCCGAGTCCTCAATTCATATTTAAACTGTATATTTCACAAATTTCGATGTGCCCTCTATGTATTTTAATGTAATTTTTAAAAAATATCGATATGCTATATTTATTTTTTTCAAGTATTTCCATTGCTATGTGCTATATAAATGAATATCTAAAAATAAGTGAAAAAAGCGTCAGATTTGTTTTTTTCTTTCGCCCAACCTCGATTTCTCTGGTGGACGAAGTGGGTAAAATTGTAGCGGACGATTCGGGTTTACTGGCGGACGATTTGGGTCAAATTGTTAGCGGACGATTTGGCTAGCGGACGATATGGGGGTATCCGCTTCAAATCGCTTGTCCTGAACACCACAGATATCTAATAATACACTTTTTCAGATTTCTATGCTGAACACCACCTGCTCACGCGCGTATCAGGACAAAACGGGTCGTACTAAAAACCGGTCGCACTAAATACCGAGCTATGCCGAGCAAAACCGAGCAGTAGAAAAATGAGGCATATTAGGCAAAATAAAGGGCATAAATACAGCAAGTCCCTAATAAGTCCCCTCATGTACTAATTACAGCAAGTCCCTTTAAATCACATCATTTATCATGTAAAACACTCACAAAATTTAACCTTGTGGATGAAAGCCGGACAGAACTCAAGCACTAGCTTGTTTTGAACAGGTAAAATATTAGAGTGCCCAAGCCGGCGGACTTTCTTTAAACATGATAAAATAAACAAACAAAAATAAAATAAAAAATAAAACAAGTAAGTATCAAAAAAACATTTTCAGATAGCATTTCAAAAGCATCTCTTTTAAAAGTTGTACTTTTATTTTACACCCACGCGACTCGGAGATCGCCGGAACTGCTGTTCAAAATAAAAGATTGTCAAGCATTTACAGCTTTTAAATTTGAAAAAAAAACAAACAAATAAAAACAAAAATGAATAGTCAACATGCAGTTCTATGATAAAGTCTCTAATTTTTAATTTTTGACGCTATTAGCGGTGTGTTTTGAGGGACTTGCTGTATTTTGTATCCGAGGGGATCTAGGGACTTCAGGACTTATTAGGGACTTGCTGTATTTAGTACAACCGGGACAAAACGTCCGGCAGCTGAAACATCCGCTAGCCACTCTTCTTCTTCTTTCGATATCCCTGCACTTATTTTTCGCAGCACCTCTGACTGTCCAGGGTAGATGTGGAAACTGAAATGTCTGTGTCCAATGATTTACATGAATTTCATACACTGATGGGGCGGAAATTTAAAATCAAATTTAACATTAAAAATTAAATGAATTGATGAACTTATGCTCCCCAACAACTGAATATTCCTTATTTATTGAGGTAGACCGGATACATTGAAACCGTCCAACATATTGTCTGCTTCAGAGCTCAATGTCATGTTACAGATTAAGTTGTAATAGAGTCAATTGTGCAGCCCAGTCTTAATTGGGTGAATAGATGAGGTTCATTTAGAATAGAGTTCAAGCTGAGTTCAGAAATAAGAAGTCTCAGACGTGAAACTACACATCATACTTCTATAACCGTGGGGAAAATATAACCGTGGGGAACGACCGTCGATATCTGCTGTTGAATCTGGTATTCCAAATGTCTAACAGCGACAAACATTTAACAACTGGTCTTGTTGGATATCCGAACAATATCACCGTAATAATAGCTCGTGGGATTTCCCAGTAAAATGAAGCAGAGTAACGTTTGGAAATCCAAACTATGACTGAATTCTTACTTGTGATCCAGGCTATATATACAATATAATAAATGCGTCATGTCATAACAAGTTTACTTGATATAAAGATTAAAGTAAGCTTTCACTGGGTCTTAATGATATGCCTTATTAACTTAGTGAATGGAGCTTAAATAAACAATGGAGGAAAACAATGAATAGAGGCAACTTGTTAACAACTTATATGAGAGAGGCTTGCTGTCACACGATGAATGAAAAAGTATGCCAAGTTTGAAACAACTGAAATTAAATTGGACAAAATGAGAATAGTTGATTGTGAATGCAATCTAATAACAGTAAATTTATCTTTTTGTTTTGAAAGTTTATTAGGGTCTGTACACGCTCTGGTGATACTTCCATCATTTGCATGTCATTTCATGTTGCTAAAAATGCTCACGAGTTTCATCTCCCTCTTTGCACATCAAACAAATTGGACGCTGTCCATTGTAGGTAGATTTATTCCACTGTGGCGTGTGTGTTCGGTGTTCCTTTTAAAAGGTGTGCTTATCAGTGCATAAGCAGTCCTTCTTCCACGCTGAATTCTCGAATCGACATCTAGTTTGTATTTTGCGTTTCTTTCAAGTCATGCATGTATAATTTTCTCTTCAGGTTTAATCTGCTTCCTTTCAAATGTGAACAGTGCAAGATGCGACTTGTTCTTTGAGTTGAAACTGAAAGTACTGCACTCTTGTCAGGATTGATGTTATATCGCTCTTGAGCTGCAAATTCTTCTACTTCTCTGAGCAGAGCGTTAATTTCTAAGTCACTGTGAGATAATAGAGCAACATCATCAGCACAGGTAGCGTGTGATATACTGACGTGTCCAATCTTTGCTCCTTCATGGTAGTCTTCTAGATTCAGAAGCATTTGATTGTTGAATCTCTTGTAATTGACCGCAGACAATATTCCTCCTGGGTGGACACCCTGATTTATCTCAAATGATGTTGATAACTTACCTTCCCATCTCACTTTTGACTGCATATCCTCACAAGCATTCTTTGTGGTGTGCTATTCGTTACGTTGTATCCCATCCAGAAAAAACATCTCGATAGATCTTTCTGAGGAACTACATCGAATGCTTTCTGGGTATCAAGTGCGACCAGGCATGGTCTTCTTTATCTGTTTAGCTTCATTCGTGATTTCAGTAATAATCAGTCCCGCTGTTGTTGCTGAGATACCTTCAGTAATTCATTTTGTAGTTTTGCTTGTTTCATTCAGATTCTCTTTTGAAATATTGATAAGAATGTTTTCAATGATTTTCAAGATGATAGACGTAACAGTTATCTCTCTGTATTTAGTTGGAAGGTGGTGATCGCCCTTCTTGTGAACTAGAGTAAGGATTCCCAGTTTATTCATCTCGGGGATTTTCTTCCCTTTGAAGCATTTATTGGTTAAGTCTGTGATGAACTTGACAGCTGCTTGACCTCCATTTTTCAGGCGAAGTCCATTGCTGTCTTCTGATTTACGGTTCTTCAACTTTCAACTTTCTGGTGACTAACTTCACTTGCTCTTGTGATACTTCAGGTAGATTACATTGCTGATCCCTGCATATTTCTTCTATAGTCATATCATGCGCGATATTTCTTCCATGTTCTTCACCAAATTTGGCATTTTCAAGATTTTGCCTGTCGCTGATTATTTACCAACTTGAAGAATAGTTTGGTATTGCACTCCTTTGCTCCCATATTCTCAGTAAAATATTGTCTCCTCTCATTAGTATTTGCAATTCTCTGTAATTTCTTCACAGATTTGTTGGCTTTCCTTTTCTTGATCAGAGTGGGATTGCATACTTCCCGTGGACAGTCTGATTCCTTCCTTTCCCAAAATGCCTGTTTAGATGTTTTAACTGCATCCAATGTACAGTGTTTGGCTGCTACAGTGTACGCTTTGTTTGGGTATCTGCCAGTAATCAGTTCTGCTGTGTATTCGTATCTCACTTCCTGATTTTCCCCAACCTTGTCGAGTCAATTTTAAAATATGTTTACGTTTAGTGAGTAGAACACGTATTCTAGTAGGATGTTCCACATTTTTACCACTCCGTAGCTAAATGAGTTTTTCCTAACCTCGGTTCTTGAGTAATCTCTGTACAGCCAAAATGTATGTCCTCTAGCTTCTAGTACGTCCAGATATGTCTGTGGCTTCCTTGTCATAATGTTAGTAGGACTCAACTATGTCGCCACAATGTCTTCTGTACTGGAGTGTTTGTAATTTTAGTTTTCGTGGTCTTTCTTCATAGTTTAGTTCCTTAAGTTCTGGAATTAGCTTAGTTCTCTGGATTTTTTTCCAGATCAGCTATGTGCTTTCTTTTATGCGGTTTCCATATACATTGTGCACGTTCAATATGTGGACCTACCAGTGCTTTGCACAGTTTAATCATTGTTTGTCAAAGTATGTGAAGGTTCTTTTGATCGCGTATTGAGTTTGCCTTTGCTTTATTTATTTTCTCGTTTTTGTGCTTGTCAAAGTCCAGGTTTTCATCTGTTATTATTACTGCAATGTCTTCTTTTCCTGGATAATTTTAGTGTACACAGGCTTCCGTCTTGTCTTCTAAGTGTGTATTCTGATTTAAATCGCTTGCAGCGAATGTTCATTGCCACACGTTTGTCTGGGTGGAATTTCAGGAGCCATTTATCGGACCATTCTCAGGGACGTCGCGACAGGGAGGGGGGATGTCTCAACCCCCCCCCCCCCCCCCCCCAATATTTGTCAAAACCTCAATAGTTGGAAATTCGGAGGGCAAAAATATCAAAATTAGAAATTTAAAAACTACTGAATACGGTATAATTCACTAACAAACCTATTTTTCCGACTGGAGAACCATAACAAGGAAATATTCTGACTACCGAAACTTTCGGGTGAAAATCGGGTCAACGAATTCCGACTCCACGCGGCCTGCAGACTGATGCCGTATCAACTGCACATACCCTTTTTGCGTTACGTTTTGTTAGCAGCCGCTGATAGTCTAGGGGAGATAATTTGTAAATCAATGTGCCCCATTTTCGTCGACTGGAAATCAATTTCATTGATACAGATTCAGTGTAACTTTGACTAGTTGGAGTTATGCCCCCCAAAAAGAAGGTGAAGTTGGAATGTGGGAACTCGCATATAACGGCATGTTAAGCCTTTGAACCCTGATGGTTCCTTCCATGTCAGTTGAATGACATCAATTAGAAGAGTCCATAATCATCATTTGGGGTAGACCAATCTTTTGGGCTGCACGTTGAAAATATCGATTGGTCTACCCTACAAATTCACTGAGCAGCCATTCTACTTTTTAAATGTAGTGTGTCATGATCCTGGACCGGAAAAGCGGTCTTACGGGTTCAAAGGGTTAATAAAAAAATACTTGTTGTCATGTCAAGTGCATGTGAAATGCTCTAGAAACACAAAACTCCCACTTTCCCAAAGGCAATGTTTCAAATTTGTCCGTCAGACAGGAGGCGTACGAGCCACTGGGGACAATTCGGGCAAAGCAAGAAGATATTGAAAATTTGTATTCAACTCGAATTAAAAATGGTTCCCTACAAAAAATCACTGAATTTGGAACTGAAAATTAGCCTTATAACTATTACCAGAACCCATGAAAACGCCTCTGAGCACATCCATTTTTCAAAATTTTCTAGGGGAGAACCCCAGACCCCCTGCCAAAGATTCGCGCCTTTGGTGATCGCAGTTTTGCGCCTACCATCCTACGGCGCTCGTGTGTCGGGATTTCCAGTTAGAATTTCAAAGGGTCTCACCCCCCCCCCCCCCCGCCCCCCCCCCCCCCTCCATTAAAAGGCCTCTAGCTACGTCCCTGGCCATTCTTGAAGATTATTCAGGTCAGACTGGAGTTCTAACATTTCATCCTCTGAGTTCCAATGTGTTCTATGTGGCACACAGAACACATTGGAACTCAGGGGACGATTTGTCTCTCGGTTTTAATTTCTTTGAAACTTTAGTGTCATCGGCAAACATGAGTACATCTGATGAAATGTTGTCTGGAAGGTCACTGATGTATATTACAAACAGTTTTTGGGCCTAGCACACTGCCCTGTGGGATCCCACTGATGACAGAATGTTCTGATGATTGGACCCTGCTCGTGACATCTACTTTTTGCTTTCTATTTTACGAAAAATCTTCTATCCAGGCAGCTAAACCAATTCATCCACATCAGCCTAACCAAAGCAAGAGACCGTACTCACTTAATAAAATTTTCTAACAACTAAGTTTTTTTTCATTTTTATTAATTTGTTTGCTTCCAAAACATAGCTCAAAACTCGATGCGAGATGGGCTCGTCCAGGGTAGGAGGTGTGTGTGTGTGGGGGGGGGGGGGGGGGGGGGGGGGGAGTGTTTAGCTCGAGCTATGTTCTGGATGCCCAAGAATGAAAGAGTAAAAAAAATTGAATAGCAAGTTTAGTGTTTTACGTTGGCTGCTGTGGGACTAGTCTTAGATAGCACCATTTGATGGGAAGTAGTATGTCAGGGGCTTTTCACCTCCTAGTTGGGGGACCCCGGAAGTGACGTCATGTCACGTGACCCAGTGGCGTTGTGTTGTCATGGTAACCCGCGTGAGCGAACATGTTGTGACGTCATCCCCATAGTGATACGTGGTGTTAGTGCCCATGCGCAGCGCGTGTTGTTAGGGTGATACGTGTTTCCGTCGTCCATTTTGTATACTGGAGGCCGCCATCTTGGTTTCTATGGTAGCACGTGGATGCTATGTGACCCAAAGGCCGATAACAAGACAGGGGCATGTTCGGAGGGTATATTCAATTAAGCAGGAGTAATTTCCCGATTCGCAGAATTACCACAAACAACCCGACAAGTTTTACTATTTCGAATTATTACAGAATTCTCTGCTTCTATCTATATATGCAATAGTTTAGGTCTACCTAGGCATGTTCCTTTGTTCTGGAGTATACACCTGTAGCGTAGAAGAGCCTATCAAATGGAATAGTTTTGCTTATTTTTACTATATTTAGCCATTTCTGGTCTATTCTTGTTAGTTCTGGCCCTAGTCCGTGTACTCTCGTTGTTTCATTTTATCCAGATCATTTATATAGATTATTGCTAACCAATCAGATTGCTTTATTTCCCATAATCTGTATGCAGAGTTATCTATCTCCCTTCTGTATAACAAAAGCCTATATCATTCCCAAAACCAATAAGCTATCGAGCAGTTACTGATCAACCATTGCTCGAACGACTCGAAGCCCACCAAGCAAATGTGCTATCGAGCAATTGCTCGGTCGAGTGACTCGCACATACTGCTCGACATAGCTAACTCGTAATTACGACATAGTATAGACAATGATAACCGAGTACATGTATGTGTGTTGCACCGAGATTATACCATCTCACTGCTTTTCGATTGCAAAGTTTGATCGCTATGCTTATGAAAAAGCTGAAAGTGATTTTAAAATGCTCATTTATTGCATTGAAAAGCATTGCTTTAATGGTGCTTTGAATGAAATTTCCCATATGTGACTGAAAGCTCGAAACTATAACCACACGAACATATTTCCTCAATTCGTGATATGCCCAGAATGAAGCCTGCCGGCTTTTGGTTATATACAGTGTATTTTTTCCATTGACGACAGTACTAATCTTTCCTCCTCTCCCCATCTTATCAAGCTGATTGGGCAAAAACAACCATCTATCTATTTAGTTTATCATCTCATGAAAACAATATACTGAAAAAAAATATAGGTCGTCATGTGAATTTTGCCTTTAAATTTGGAGCTTACTGTACTCCCGTCCAGTTTTGCACTGGATAAAATAGACATATTTTTACCTACCGCCACCCAATTTTAATCTTCTCTCACACATTTCAGAAGACAATAGTCACCAATATTTTATATCTTTTCCAAAACATGCACTTTAAAACTTTATTCACACTTACAAGCTCAGTTCATTTTCCACCAATCTGATAATTCCAGGAACTTTTATCCTCCATTAAAGGTTCACTAGAGGCGCTGTTGACCACGAAAACACTGTATTGTAACCTAAACTTTCTACAAAGTCGATAAAAATATATGTAATTATGGGTTTAAATTAAAGAAAAATACTGTCTATAATATTAAATCTCTTTTTTCAAATTTTCAGTGTAAAAAAAAAAAAATTTTGTCTTAAAATTGACCAAAATGCAGAAAACCAAAAAAAACCTCATTTCCGGATTTTGATCCAAAATTTCCAAGTCCCACTCGGACCTCAAATTTTCAGTGCAAAAAAAAATAATAAAAATTTTGTCTTAAAATTGACCAAAACGCATAAAAAACCAAAAAACTAATTTCCGGATTTTGCTCCAAAATTTCCAAGTCCCACCCGGACCCCAAATTTTCAGTGTAGAAAAAAAAAATTGTTGTCTTAAAATTGACCGGGACCCCCAATTTTTCAGCCTAAATATGAACCCAGGGACTTGGCTTGAACAATCTTGAATCTGCCCCCCCCCCCCCCCTAAGCATGCTGCATACCAAATATCAAAAGATTCTTATTGGTAAATCTGAAGAAGAAGATTTTTAAAGAATATTCCTCGTACTGCACTAATTTGAACATTTGGGCTCCCATAGGGAACCCAAATATGGACCGAGGGATTTGATTTCAACAAATATGTGAATCAATGTTCCAAATATGTTATATGTCAAATATGAAAGCTTGGAGCAGAGGTTTGGAAGCAAACGATTCTATAATTTTTTTCCCATTGCCCACAGTGTTAAAAATGCTAACTCCGCATTTTTTCAAAGTCCCGAAAAAGTACCTTATGACAAAACCGATAGCAATTTTTTTTTACCATTCCTTTCTGTTGGTCCCAAGGAAGCCTCACACTAAATAAAAATTCTCAGTGCCGAGCAATTTTGGAGACATGGACTTTTGGGTTTTTTTCTATTTATGGCTCCTGAGGTTCCCATGGGGCTGCAGGAAAATTTTATTTGGCATATCAAGTACTTATAACCCAATAATACCTCATATTAAATTTGGTTCAAATTGGCCTCTCGGTTCAGAAAATATAAATTCTGGGCGGGGCAAAAATTCTTGCCCCTCCCAGAACAAAGTCAAATATTGTCAGTCAAACTTCTCTTGAACAAACTTTAGTCTACACCTCAAATGGAAGCCGCATACCAGATATCAAGTCTCTGCTACGACTGGGTCATGAGAAGAAGATGTTAAAAAAATTTGTGCGTTTTGGCTCCACTCCCCTCCACAATATGAGCAGAAATCCTTATTGAAGAAAAATCCAAATGCCACTATATGACCGCTACTCATGTGAATCTTCATTGAACTGCAGCAGTGCCTAGGGAGAAAATGACCCAAACACCACCTTCACGACGTACGACGGACGACAGACGACGGACAAAAAGTGATCAGAAAAGCTCACCTGACTTTCAGTCAGGTGAGCTAATAAGCTTGAGGTTAGGATGAGATCGCTATGGTTAGTGTCTTAAATAGGTGGGAACAACTTGTTCCGAACAAGGGTGGAGGGTAGCGTATATACCCCCCCCTCTCCTCCCCCCGAAGACTTATTTTCCACCTACACCCCTGCGGTACCCAGAAAGGTGTGACCCCCACCCTCGCCCCACCACAATTTTTTTTTAGCTTCCGTCGCCTGTCTTCTGGGTTGGGATATCTGCGAGCAACATGCAGAGTTAAAA
The DNA here is from genome assembly GCA_031216915.1 of Pictodentalium vernedei. NCBI lineage: Eukaryota > Metazoa > Mollusca > Scaphopoda > Dentaliida > Dentaliidae > Pictodentalium > Pictodentalium vernedei. The sequence goes on along the minus strand of CM062295.1, from coordinate 308,004,847 downwards.
TGACCAGGTAAAGAAAATGGACAACTAGTGAACAACAGTAAAGTTTTCCCCATTTTTTTTTACCAGGGACAAGCTCTCTGCCTAAGTCACCAGTCCATATCTGTCAAAGCAAATTCAATCAAGTGGCGAAACTACTATAAGAAGTATCAATTCTGCAATAGCTTGGGGTCCAGATTTGCGATATGTACTTTCTTATCGCCGGCAGGTCGAAACTCTTGGGACTTCTGGCTTGCTGGATGACGAACTTTTTGTTTTGTTTAATTTTGGACTAGCAAAAAAAATCTGCGAGAATTTCTCTTGCGGTGTGTTACCACCGACTGGTCGAAAGTTGTGGGACTTCTGGCTTGCGGGACGACTTTAACCTTTTTCTCTAAGTTTGGACTTACTCCGACAGGTCCAAAGCCGTAGTCACTCGTAGGACTTCTGGCACATGCATGGGGCGACTTTTACTTCTTTTTTTGAGTTTGGACTTGTTAAAAAATAAGAGTCTAGCCTATTCAGCATCATTTTGGTGAGTAGAGTGTAACTGGTGCGTTTTAGAGCGTGTTTTTTAAATTATGTATAACGATAAGAAATAAAAAAGAGTATTTTACAAAATATGGAAGAATTTAGAAACCAACCAAGAGGCTCAAGTGACCCTAAAACGCTTACCTGGATCAAGTTGTCGACAAGGATTAAGGATATTAGTGTTGAGGGATCAGAAGGGCGGAGGAAAAAAGTAAGTGTCACCCTGCGTACATGCAGTTCTCCCAAATACCAGCTCCCAGAACCCCCCTCTAAATTACACTTGCGTGGTGTTTTTAGAGAAAATATCTCGTTTTCAGTATGTGGTATAAGCATCCGCAAGCAGGGTAGAAGTGAATTTAAACTTCAAGGCGCCTACGTCTGAGCGGTTCTGGTGTTTAGTACATTTCTCTTTAATACCAGCCCCCCCCCCCCCCCCCCCCCAGAACCTCTCAAATTTCCCCTCGAACCTCCTCTAAATAACATAACATCTGCACACTGTTTTCAGAGAAAATTGTTTTAGAGTTCAGCAGGAAACTAAAACTTGATTTATTCTCAAATTCGCTCTCATTTCGGCTCACCAACGAAATTTTAAGATTTAGTCAAGGAATTATTTACTTATTTATTGATGTTTTAAGGTCACATATTTATGCACAATGGCTAATCATGACCGTGACAGTTTTACGGGTGGAGGAAGCCGGAGTACCCGGAGAGAACCACCGAGCAACGACGAGCAGCTGCCAGCTCCCCAACATCGTAACTCCGCACTGCAGCACAGGCAGGGTTAGATTGGTTGAAGACATGCGTACCATCGGCGTACCATCGACGTGCAGTACGCCTTAGTACACGGCGTGATCGTGCCCCCACGCGGGCAATGGAGATGAAGTGTCTTGCCCAAGGACACAACGCGGTTGCCGCAGGTGGGATTCGAACCGAGGACCTCTCGGCTTGCAGCCTGCACCTCTACCTACTGAGCCACCGCGCTCCCCAGTCAAGGAATTAATTTTATTTTACTAAGCTCGCGGAATGATGCCATAAAATAATAGTATTTGAATAATAAAATTAGTAATATTATGAGAATTTAGTGGGTGAATCACACCAATAGCACGACTGTGACCTGCCAAGCAAATGCCGACACAGGGACAAATTGATACATTTAAAATGTCTAAGTGTTTGGCCAAGTTACTAAAAATGTAACTCCCCCGCGTTCTTAGATGAGGACTTCCAGATTAAATTTGGGAGATATGTATCGTCTCTGTTAGAAAATTCTTCTCTCATTACCATTTTTGAGTGGGAGAATATGAAAAATGATTTTGAGCATTTGATTATAAATTATTGCAAGTTAAAAGCCTCAGATAATAGAAGCATTTTGCATGACTCAGATAGTGAGTATTTTCAACTCTCTGCAGCAGAAAAGTCACAACCAGGTGTGTATACCGACCGTGTATTGGAACTACGTAAGAAAATACGAGAACTTTACCTGCAAGACAGTAAAGGTGCTTACATACGTTCCAAGATAAGATTGCAAAATAATCAAGAAAAGCCATTAATGTATTTTCTACGTGCCGAAAAGCAGAAAGCTGTTCAGAAACAGATTGATTCAATAACATCTGTCGGCCATTCGTATATTAAGTCGTCAGACATCCTTGGCGTTTTTAAAAGATTTTATGCTGAACTTTTCACAGAAATCATTGATGACGAAGTATGTGAAGAGTTTCTTGCTCTCATTCCTAAACTGTCCGCTGATGATCGTGACATCTGTGAACAGCCTATTACTCGCAGTCTCTGGAGCTGAGGGGAAAATGGGAAAAACAATGAAAAGAGTACCAGATGTGTAATTTGGGCGTGGTGGAGACCCTGGAACACTTTCTTCTAGAATGCCCAAAATACTAGTCTAAAAGAATAAGATTTACTGGGAGTATAATGGGGAAGTAGTGGTGTTCAGAATGGGATCACAAATCGCCGGCAAAGCCGGCTCGTTGAGATCCCATTCTGGAAACCACCTCGAATCTGATACAAATCACAGGACATGCACATTATCATGATAATCTGTATATACATATGCGTGTAGTAAGTTGCGGTACTACACTTCAGTGGTTCCTTCAGATAAGCATTGTTTGAAGCTCTTCCAAAGAGCCGTCTTTTAGTTTTTCTGGACAGGAAAGAACGAACCTCTCGCTAGAGGTTCGTGCAACTTGCATATATTACTTGGCGGTGCGGGTATTGTCAATATTGAATGTAAAGTTAAAGCATTCATGTTGAAGCATCTACGAGTGTTGGTCAGCGACAAGGACATTCCGTGGAAATACCTTGCTGTATCGGTATCTCTATGGGGAAATGTAAGGCATCATTGGCCAGGAATGATGTCCCTCATAATTTGCATATAATTATGGCATTTGACTTGTTCTCCTGAATTGTATAAGGTATGTTTGGATACCTTGCGCAGGTTTGAACAACTTGATTCTCCTCTTCCGTTTCAGGTATGTGCAACGAAACACTTTTACGCTGCATCACTGCAGCATTAGTTTCTGATCAAGTGGTTGAACCACGCTTTGTGAATAATTCCCCCCTCGTCGATTTTCAACTTACCTGGAAAATGCTTCATAATTCACTTCTCGATCCCCCAGTCGAGCAACATGTTGGCGATTTATTCACGACATATTGCCAGTTGACAATCTCCTGGTTAAGTATCATTTACAGAGAAGCAATAGATGCTGTCTGTGTAAACGTCAAGTGGAAACTGCACAGCACCTTTTTGTTTTCTGTGAATGTGTCAATCTTCTCTGGGAAATGGTATTCCTTTGGATTCGCAACTGAGCAGGAAAACTATTCAATAAAATACCCAACAAACGACTCATATGTTTCCTAGAAGAAAATGGGATAAGTGACAATCAATTTGGGTTTTCAAAAAATCGTAGTACCTTCGATAGTGTTTTCATCATGAAAATATTGGTTAACAGATACAGGCTCCAGAATAAACACCTGTATGTGGCATATGTCGACTTTCGTAAGGCATTTGATTCGGTGAATCGATGTATGCTGTTCCAGATACTAAAGAGAGTGGGGGTAAGTGGGTCTATTTTGAAAACAATCCAATCACTGTATGAAAATAGCTCTTATGCTACACAAACAAGGGAAGGAATTGAACCCCCATCCGTATCAAAAATTGGTGTTAGACAAGGCTGTGTGATATCCCCAACTCGAGTCAATTTTTTATTGATGATATTCGAAGAATTCGATCAAAAGTGTGCACTGGTATCTATTGATAATAAACTAATAAATCATCTTCTGTTTGTAGATGATTTGATCATGGTATCTCAAACAAAAGAAGATTTACACAACTGCTTACATGCGTTACACACGCTTTTGCTGAAAAATATACTGGTTATAAATACAGATAAAACTAAATGCATGGTTTTCCACGAAGGATGTCCCAAAGCAACACATCGCCTTTCTAAATGGGATTCGTTTTCGGGTAATGTGTGATTATACACAGTCACCCACAGACGTTTTCCGTAAATATTGGCTGTCTAAACGGAGATATATGCCGTATAGATAGAGGTAGGTATTTTTTTTCTTTTTGACAAGTTCCTCTCCGAAAGGAATTTTGATGGAATTTGTGTTATTTTGTCTCAGAATTGTGTTTCTGGTCGTACATCAGGAAAGATAATTTGTTGGATTAGACATTTTTGATCTTGACACATCAGGGAAGGTAACTTCACTATGATAGATTTTAGATCTTGGATGAATCAACTCTGCAGTGCCTTTGCCCATTATTGTTGGTTGTCTGCTCAGGCGGCCGGGGGTGATGTGAGAGCGCTGTTGGGTCGCTTATATTCATATTATAATTTTAAGATGGCACGTTTCATAAGATTCTGACCAACATTTAATGGTTGAAACATTGTTTATTTCAGTTCTTCTCACTAAGAAGTATGTTGTCTGCGAGTATTTGGGTGGGTGTGAGAAAGCTGAGGGTACGGATGGGAATGAGGGAGAGTTACAGGTGTTTTTATTTTTATTTTTTTTTTGGGGGGGGGGGGGGGGGGGGGGGTTCCACCTCAATGTTATGAACCTATGTGACTCTGTAACTACTATCATCTAGATGTTATGAGCCTATGTGACTATGTACTAAACCCGACCATAACGGTTGTATTCTGTCGAAAATCTTCAGAATGGATTCATGTTCTCTGCAGTGTGTTATGTATGTCAAGGCAGTATAGTTACTTATTTAATTCATTTAAATTCATTTAAATTTCCATACCATCATAAAGTGCCGACTTTGTGAGCGACTTTGGAAGTACTTTGGAAGTATCATATATCTAGCTATAGTGATCATCTGGAAACCAAAAGTGAATGGACGGATGGATGGATATGCTATACTATAATATGTCCCCATTTTTCAAACGGACATATAGAAATTTACTGTGTGAAATTTCAGTATTTGACAGTGCATCTGTGTGAAGAGGGTTAAGGTCAATTTCAGCACCTATGCCTACATCATGACAACAATTTTAGTTCATGTTTTGCCAATTGTTTATGCTTTTTTGGCAAATAATGAGTAATAATGGGAATGACCTCTCACAGGAATGCACCTGTTGACAACTTACTTTCTAGTGACAGTTCATGAAATACATTCATTGAGCAAATAACAAAAATGTATAATTAGGTGTAATTTAGAAAAAGAGATCATAATGAACACAGGTAGCTGTTTTGGTGGATGCAGTGATTAAGGTGGTCACAAATTGTTAGCTGTATTCATTCGAAAAGTAATATTAACTCTTTGCCCACCAAATCGGCCACAACCACATCACGTGACACCTCAGTGGAATGAGCTCATCGAGCTCATTATGATGAGGGGGTCACATGATATGGTTTTGTTGAAATTTTTTGAAAAAGATTAATTAAAATAGTAGTTTTTGATATTGCATGCATTAGGTAAAGGATTAACATTAATAGCCCAATGTCATGATGAGGCTCAGTTTTAGACCTGTATCACAGTTTTCCCCATCAAAGATGTGCCTGACCCAATACCAATCCATTCTCGTCTGATGCTGCTGGACCAAGTGCATGTTCTTTTCCTGCCCATGTTTTCAACAATGCCCAATTATATCTGAATTTTGCACTGAAATTGTAACATACATGACTGTGGTAAACAAATTGTACACCACTGGCGTAAAGTCAAAAAATAAGAGGAAAGTGTTGATTTATCATTTATTAATATTGTAAATATTAAATAAACACAATTTCAAAACAACAAAATAGCATTACATATATATTCAATCCAACCAACTACCTTCCTGGCATCAATAAAATATAATACTTTATACAACAAACCAAACAGCAAATTTTCTAACAAAAAATGATGAAAAAGAAAATGTAAAACAGTGCAAAAAAGCTTACAAGGTATCCTAACAAGTAAATTACTAATAGTACGATTGATCATTTATTCAATAATCCTTCAACCTCCGAAGTGTCTGCAGAGGAATGGTGTGTTTAAATTTGAACCTTCTGAAAAAATACTTCTCACCCAAATAAGTGTGTTGATGCAATCTGAACAGTAAAATTTCACCGTGTAAAACATTTCTTCATTCAGGTTAAGATCAATCAGGCCTGGCATTCTAGAAAGTACAGCCCACCCACCCCTTCAAATTACCTAGTAGTGTAATTGGATCCTAAAGTTCAGTCTAACTGGAACAAACTTGATGGGATATTTATTTATTTGTTTTTGAGGTCACATATTCTGCACAATGACAAATCGTGACTGCAACATGGATATAAGTCAAGTCCAGACAATCGTTTATACCAATGTTGCTCATTTTAGAGGACTCCCACCAGGCATTGGTTACCAGGTCCTATTTTACCAGTAAAACAGAGCTTGTTTACTACAGTAACAAGCACTACTTCATTTCCTGGAGGGATTTTAAAGACATTTGAATATTTAATTGTAATAATTAAACTAGACAAGCAAGATGAGTAATATTTAGAACCAAGCATTTGGGCTTATTACAGAGCCTGCTGCTCATGAGGTCCACTCACTCTACATTAGTCTGAAAAAGTCCATATACTTCTCACAGGGTAGTATAATGACTGGAGAGTCCTTTTTAAGACTTAAGTCCACATGTCAGGCCTCGTAATGCAAGAGGCCCAAATGCCTAATGATGGGCTAGCCTATTCATGCAAATGCAATAATAAAGTTATTGTTCTGGGACAGCAAATTCTATGTTTATGTTTGGTGTGGTAGTTTAAATGCGGATCCAGAGGGAGGACTAGTCCCCCCCCCCCCCTCCTCCCGAGCCCACTAAAAAAAGTCATGCTCTTATTCCACACAATCTTGTCCTACAATGTCCCTTCTTAACTAATGACATCATGTTGCCAAATCAGGGACATGATCCTCTTTTAGAATTTGCAGAATATCGGTTATTTATAGAACTGATGACAGTCACATCTGCAAGTATCCACTGTCTGCAAAATCGATAGTCGAAAGCGGGACACAATGAAGCGAAGTATTAAAGAATATTTTGTCGCCACAAGGCTGAAGAAATGGTATGTTCCTGGTATCATTATTTTTACATCGCATACCCCAAACCTGAAGTTAATGTTAAGAGGGAGCCAATATTTCCAGTCGCGTATGTTTCCCAGTTCTAATTTTATTGAGGGCTTCTGGCATTCGCCAGGTCAACTCAACTGGCCATTCGCTCGAATCTGCGAATGGCCAGTTGAGTTGACCGGTCGAGTTCTCACTGTGGCACACCGCAGTGCCTACAACAATCTTTAAACTTATTATACCCCACTTTCTGAAAAAGTGGGGTATACTGGATTGCATCTGTCCGTCGATGGGTCGGTCGTTCGGTCAGATGTCCATCGTGATCCGAGCCATAACTCCTATAATAGCAGAGGCAAATTGATGAAATTTTGTATAGGTGTGTGGTGTGACATGGCCTTTCTAACAAATATTGAATTGCGTTCACCATCCTTCCTACCCAAGAGTTATGGCCCTTGATCTTCGTCAAAATATAGTTTTTGTCTGTCTGGTCTATAACTCGGCCTGTCAATATTCATGCGATGTCCATTGGTCTTTTTTGTCTCTTGACTCAACCTCATCCTTGGATTTGGCCACCGTGTGGGTATGCCAGCTGAGCAACCTCTGGTACAGCCTCTTGTATTTATACTGTATAACTGATGCAGTTAAAATATTGCATTGTTTTAATTCACCAGGGAATGCCTGGATGTCAAGTTGTCAATGTTCACCTAATGGTATATATATTGTAATGAGCCATGCAATGTTTTTGTCCAATTAAGAATACAGTAAAGATTTCGCACCGGCGCAAAATAGTTGCTTTAACAGTATCAGTATTCCATAATTTGACTGGACAGAAACAGTCACATGGCTCATTATAATATTAATGTCATTAAGGTAAAATGGTCATGGTGCAAGATGTCAACCTTGCTATTCCCGCTGCATGTCCGCAGTTACTACGTTCTTCTATAAAACCAATGCACCTTGTAATTTGTTTTACGTTCCATCGTTATCTGACCCACCTACAAAATAATTTAGCTATATAAACATCTCTCTCTTTCTTTCTCCCCCTCTCTTTCTCTTTCTCTCTCAGACACACACACATTTACTTGAAGTATACCAAAAATCTGATATAAATTATTATTCCTTGGGTTCCTTTTCAAATTATGTCATGGCTGCTTCTCAGCAGTTGTGACATAATTTGTCAAAGAATTTAAAATGATTTAACCGATCTGAAAAGCAGCACCAAAGGAGTCAGTGGCAATATTGGCCCAATAGACCAAGAATGCCAACAGTTTCCCAAATTTGTTGCTACTATACAGCCAGAAAATGTAAGGTAAAAGAGGTTTCTTGTTTCTGCGTTTCCGACGATTGATGTTCCCATGATGTCAAAGATCACTAATCAGTCGTGGACAAAATATGACAGTCACTTTTTTGCAAAAGTCACTTTCACAAACAGGTGACTGTTATATTGTGTTGTGTCCACGACTGACTGGCTCTATGACCAGAAGCAGTATGTGACAGTGTATGTGATGTATGGTTTGATAATTTTAACTTTTACAACGAAAAGTGTGTGTTTTCCTTTCATCATATTGAATTCAATTGGAGGCCAGAATGCATTTAGAAGCCACCTCAGAGGATCTGAAAGAAACTTTAGGCAGGCGAAAACAAGGCATGCAGCATGCCTGCATGCCTTGAAAATGACAGACCTGAATGCCCCTTATCACTTTCACCATCTTTGGCCCTAATCCTAACTACAATATAATTATAAAGTCAAGTTTAGCCAATCAATTGCAATTATGTTGCCCAATTTGGAGGACTCAAATGCCGGGTATGGGTTCTGGGGCCTATTATACAGTGAGGCCCACTTAATTAAATATCGGTTGTTAGATTTACCCCATAAATTTAAATACATGTATTATGTCAAACACCAAACTAAACCAAACATTATTCAGTTCATACTGACCTGTTAATTTTGCATATCGCCAATGAAGTAAATATATGTTAGATGGAAAACAACACTGTAGTTTATGGTAAACTTAACAAGTCACCATAAAGTTCTTCTATATGACATATTTTGTCTGCAACTCTTCCAAGGTAGGTAATTAACTCATTATATCATGTTTGACAGAGCTCTGTAAATGCTATCAAACAAGAGGTAAAGGATTCATTGAAAAAAAAAATCACTATAGTATAGGGAATCTACCACCATCAGGTTAATTAATAGTCCTGTTAACTGGATATTTTTTTCTTGAACACTGGTATTTAGATCACTTGCCCAACCAGAAAGCAGGTTTTTCTACTATGGTAAACAAGCACTGTTCCACAAATGTCCATTCTCAAGGGGAGGTGAAAAGCTAAATCAGCAGGAAAAGTGGGTTAAATTAATTGTGAAGTTATGTTCTGTTATACATATACCATAATCCTGCCTCCCCCCAACATCCCACGCCTTTTGTTTATTTAATAATTTATTACTGTTACTCATAATTTTTTAACATTTCAAAGCATTGTCAGTTAATATTTTATCTCAGGAATAAAACAAATGATGCTTGTCCTTGATCATTATTTTTTTCAAACTGAGAATGACCGTAATGTATATACGTGCATGTGGTAAAATGATATGATCTTGACATGAGTATTGGCATAATATAACAAATATTGCATGATGTAGTCAGCCATATGGCAGTTCATGATACAATATTCGATTGGTCTCTGCATTAAACAAAAGCAATTTATCTGCCAAAATAAGGATACATAAACATTTAATTTTGGAAATTCATGCCACTTAAAAAACTTAACTGGTAAAGTTAAGTGGTAAATTGTTTTTCAAAGATGTTTTGTAACTTGAATATTCTTTTTCAGTTTGGCAAGATTTTATTCATAATCATTTTGTTACAATTTATTGAAGAGTGCCGATCAACACTTCCCAATAAGTTACAACAGATCAATTTTGTATATACATTTTGTTTAACAGTTGAGCAAACAACAAGCAAATACATACTTTGCAAAGCCGCTTAAAAGGCATTCAGCACTTTTCAACAGTGACATGATAGTGGCGTCCTAACACTCAACCAGTTAAATACTGTTCATTTATTGGGGTTTAATTTGCAATGTGTCCTTTAGCAAAACACTGACCAAGCCAGAAAATAAGAAGACTGTCATCTGCAATATGAGGTCCCCGGAGGGTAAATTTAGTGATACTATCCTGCACAGCAGGGTAGCACCACTAAATTTACCCTCCGTGAACCTCAATCTGAATCAGGATCTCAAAACTGAACAGAAAGAGGTACCCAGAGGATAAATTGGCCCACTGTTTGGGATACCATTATAAAATTTACACTCTGGGGACCTCATTTTGCAAATGCCAGACTGCTTATTTTCAGGCCTGACACTAACCCTACTTGCTTGTGGGGAAGCAAGGTGGCACTTTGTAAGTAAGTTAGAATTTGATAAGTATAACATTTGCTTGCAACAGTTACTTTTGGTTCTGTGGCTTCCTCCATCGGCAAAAGTGTTGAACATGATATGTATCCCCAGTGTCACAAATATCATTTTTATAGGCTATCCAAGGCCCTTGATGAAAACTTAAGTACTTTCTCTGTCCTTGAATGGGAGTGCAGTGGCTCAGTGATTACAGCATTGGACTTCGAACTGAAAGGTACACAGATGGATTCCTGCCGGGGTAAATGCATTGTGCCCTTGGGCAAGGCACTCAATTGGGGGAATGGTGGTAATGTGTACTAAGGCGTATTGCACATCATTGGTGAACCTGTCTTCAACCAATGCTAACCCTGTTTGTGTGGAGTTGGGGAGTCTGACAGTTGCTTTCTGTTGCTCACTGGTTCTCTCCAGCTACTCTGGATTCCTCTACCCGTAACACTGTCCAACACGAGGCAACCCTGGCTATTGAAAGTATCAATAAATCCCAATAAATAAATAAACAAATAAATAAATATGACCTTGAATAACCTTTGTTCAGATTTCTGGCCATTCCAGGATTTCAAAGCCCAGCAGGAACCTTGTCCTGTGTTTTTGAACAAAACAAAACCAACTGTCTCAAAATTTAGGTAATAAGCAATTAGTTCATTATATCTTGTTAAATGGGTATTTTTGCTGAAGCATTAAGTTCATTATACAGTGGGGCCCACTTAATTGGATATCTCTTAATTGAATAACCCTGTTAATTGAATATAATTTTCCAACACAAAACCATTTACCATACCTCCAGTACAAATTTGACCTGTTAATTGAATATAGGTTATTGAGTAAACTCCTGTTAACTGAATAAAAAATCTTGTAACCTGTCAAGAAATTACCCTGACTCACCAGTTTTCCTTTGTTTATAGACCTATTTGGCTTCAGAACATCCAATGCAGGCATTTAATCTATACTGAGTCAAAAAAGAAAGTATAAAAGAAACAAATGTGAAAAAATAGCATAAAGGATGAAATATAATAGTTCTAATGTTGCATGTTTGTGGACAAGAAGTCATGCAAAGAATTTAATGACATGTTGTTGTTGTCCACCCAACCGTATTTCAAAATAGCATGTTCTACCCGAGAATGTCGAACTAGTTTATCCCCCCCCCCCCCCCCGCCCCCCCCATCTGGTTTATCTTCCCCCCACCTGAATTTTTTTACCATTCAGATTTTTACCAGATCTTTTTTTAGAACTTGTTTGTTCGCTTGTGTGTGATATTAAAAAAGCATCATGTGTGCATTGAAAAACTCATTGGTCAGTGTGCGAGAGAGCTAGATGCCCAAAAGAAAAAAACAAAACATTTTAGCCTAAATTAGCATTGTGAGTGGAATATTATACAAATTTCCATTTTCAAGACTCATTTGAATATGTTGTTAATAGAAGAAAATTGCACAAGAAGAACTTCTCAAAATATCCCCTGGGATATATGCAAAAAACATTTTTTAAACATGTCGCCCGATGTCGCTAATTTTTTTTTATTTTCACTCAAACTACTATTTTGAAGAGAATTTCACCTGTATTTTTTCAATTTTAAGATTTATTTGCTAAAGATGTGACAAAGAGAATAATTTCAGTTGTTGGGGGGAGGGGGTGGAGATATCCTCTAACCAATTTATCTTTCCCCCACCCGACACTCGAAGTTACCCCCAATTTTTTTTTTTACCTCAAATCACTATTTTGAAGAGAATTTCATCTGTATTTTCTATTTTTAAGATTCATGTGCTCAAGCTGTTAGAATGGAAAATTTTTTGGTGGGTGGGGGGGAAGATATCATGACCAGTTTATCTTACCCCCCACCCAACACTCAAAGTTACACAAAAATTGTTTTTAGCTCAAACCACTATTTTGAAGAGAATCTGATCTGTATTTTTTATTTTTATGATTCACATACTTAAGCTGTTAGAAGGGAACAATTTTCAGGTGGGGAAGATATCATGACCAGTTTATCTTACCCCTCACCAACACTCTTGACAAAGTCATGATTTTTGTGTGTGCTCAAAACACAATTTTAAAGAGAATTTCATCTGTATTGTCTATTTTTAAGATTCATAAGCTGTTAGAAAGGAAAAATTTTCAGGTGGGTCGTGTGGGGGGGGGGGGGGGGGGGAAGATATCGTGACCAGTTTATCTTACCCCCCACCCAACACACAAAGTTACAAAAAATTTGTTTTTAGCTCAAACCACCATTTTGAAGAGAATTTCATATGTATTTTCTATTTTTAAGTTTCATATGCTCAAGCTGTTAGAAAGGAAAAATTTTGAGGTGTGGGGAGAGATATCATGACCAGTTTATCTTACCCTCCACCCAACACTCAAAAGTTATTACACAAAATTTGTTTTTAGCTCAAACCACTATTTTGAACAGAATTTAATCTGTATTTTCTACTTTTACGATTCACATGCCGTTAGAATAGAAAATTTTTTAGGTGGGGTGGAGGGGGGGAAGATATCGTGACCAGTTTATCTTACCCCCCACTCGACACTCAAAGTTACAAAAAATTTGTTTTAGCTCAAACCACTATTTTGAAGAGAATTTAATCTGTATTTTCTATTTTTACGATTCACATGCTTAAGCTGTTAGAAGGGAACAACAATTTTCAGTGGTGGGCGGGGGGGGGGGGGGGGGGGGTAGTTTTCGTGACCAGTTTATCTTACCCCTCACCAACTAGCGATAAAGAAGATAAACTGAATAAATTTTTTCTTTTAACAACTTAAACATATGGGTAGGTTATGACTCCCCCTATCGCTTCCTTACCTGTGGGTGACATTAGAAAAGCAATTAAGAGCACATTGAAAAACTCATCGATCAGTGTGAGAGAGAGCTTGATACCCAAAAGAGAAGAAAAAAACAAATTTAGCTCAAATTAGCATTGTGAGTAGAATTTTATACATTTTTGCCATTTTCAAGACTCATTCGTACAAGCTGTTAACAGAAGAAATAATTTTGAAGAACTTGTTAAGAGATAATTCTTCAGCTGGGGTGGAGGGTGGGGGGGGGGGGGATATCCTGACCAGTTTATCTTACCCCCGCCTGAACTTGAAGTTGCATAAAAATTCATTTTTTTACCTCAATCCATAATTTTGAAGAAAATTTTATCAATGTTTTCCATTTTTAAGACTCTTTTGAAGAAATTGTTAACAGATAATTCATCGGATGGGGTGGGGCTTGGGGAGATATCCTGGCCAGTTTATCTTACCCCCACCTGGAACTTGAAGTTACATAAAAAATTATTTTTGACCTCAAACCACAATTTTGAAGAGAATTTCATCAATATTTCCTATTTTGAAGATTTATTTCACATTTCATTTTTATTTTGAAAACTTTAGTCTTCAGAGCTATCTTAGCTGAGAGGTCTCTTGTACATTATTAGGAAAACAGCTATCAATGTATCAAGACTGAAGTTGTATGTGGTGGGTAATGACTCCAATGATGATGAATCCTCAAATAGTGAGGAAAGTGTTCCTTTTGAGCCAACCAATGATGATTGTGTTATAGTAGACGAAAGTGATGGTGGTAGTCAGTCAGAGATCATTCGAGATTTCTCCTTGTCATCAGGTGAAAAAAAAAGTATTCTGAGTGGTGAATGGTTGAATGACAATCATATAAACTATGGACAACTCTTGCTGAAAAGCAAGTTCCCTAGTGTTTCTGGCCTTCAAAATTGTTGTGTTTTTGAATCTAAATCCTTTGACATTCCCAGAGAGGAATTTGTGCAAATAGTGAACACTGAAGGCAACCACTGGGTTGCACTTTCCACAGTTGGCTGTTCGGTAGGAACAATTGAAGTTTTTGATAGTTTCTATCGTCATATCAGCAAAGATTTTCAAGTACTCCTGAAGGACATTATGACTGGCTTTCCATCACTCAAGGTTGTATACCCAGAGACTGGAAGACAGAACAATACAAATGACTGTGGGGTTTATGCCATTTTTAACTGTCTGCATGTGTTAAGTGGTAATGCTGGTCCTTTTCGGTTTGAACCCTAGCAAGTGAGGAAACATCTTTCCAGTTGTTTTCAAAAGGGTTATCTCACACCCTCCCCATTAGGTGACCATAACTCTATCTTACCAGAAACACATTTCTATCTGTGACCTACTCGTTAGAACTATAAAATTGTTTAGGTCAAACCACCATTTTGTAGAGAATTTCATCCTATATTAATATTCCTTATTCCCACTTGTAAATTTCTGTTCCAATTTCTAGTGCCAAGTGGGAGGTAAGATAAACTGGTCACAATATATTTTTCTCTTTTAACCACTTAAACATATGAGAGGGGGGGGGGAAGATGTCATGACCAGTTTATCTTACCCCCCACCTGACACTTGAAATTGACAAATGTCTTTTTTTAGGGCAAACCACCATTTTGTAGAGAGTTTAATCTTATATTAAGATTCATATTTCCCACTTGTTAGTTTGTGTTTCAGTTTCCAGTGTCATGTGGGAGGTAAGATAAACTGTTCACAGTATCGTCTACCCTAGTCAAAATTTTTCTATTTTAACAACTTAAAAATGTGAGTATAACGATTCCTATGTCTAAGTTGTTGAAAAAGAAAAACATTCAGGTTATTGTTTTCCGATTCATATGTTTTAAGTTGGAAGAGAAAAAATTCAGGTTGTTGTGAGGTGGGGGGGGGGGGGGGGGGGGGGAAGATGTTGTGACCAGTTTATCTTACCCCCACCTGACACTTGAAATTGACAAATGTCTTTTTTTTTTAGAGCAAACCACCATTTTGTAGAGAATTTAATCTTATATTAAGATTCATAGTTCCCACTTGTAAGTTTGTTTTACTGCTCATATCATCATTTTGAAGAGAAATTTATTGAGGGCTTTGTTGACTCTATCAAGTGCTAGATATTTTGTTTGAATTTGATGCTGTAGTTTACATAGTTTTTATTGTTATGATAATAAAAGTTCTCAACTGAAAGATGTTTTTTCTTTATTTACTCAAAAATTATCTTGTCCACCCCACACAAAACGTTGGTTTTCTTCTGATTTTTTGCTATATTTTCCATTCTCAAGATTCCTGTGCTTAAGTGACAAATATTCTGATGGGGTGGGGAGGGGGAGGGGGGTCATGGTTAGGTTATGACTCCCCCTTCCACCCAACTGACATTCAAAGTTTTTAAATTATTTTTTTGGCTCATACAACGATACTGATGAGAATTTTCTTCATATTTTCAAATAAAAAAACATATCAAAATATAGGGTTTGTTGCCGCACTCTCAAGGCCAGACTAACAAGTTTTCAAATTGCCCCTCATGCTTTTTAATATAACAGAGGGGTACTAAAGCAAAGAATTTAAAAAGTTCGGTGATTAAATTGAAAGATAAAAAAATTCAGGTTGGGGGGGGGGGGGGGGGGGGGGGGGGGAAGATAAACCAGTGATCGGGTAGATAAACTAGTTTATCTTCCCCCTCCCCCCCCCCAGGAGGAAGATATACAGGGGGGGGGGGGGAAATAAACTGTTACACCGGATTTTGGTCCAAAATTTTTCTAAGTCCCACCCAGAACCCAAATTTTCAGTGTAAAAAAAAAAAAAAAATTTTTTTCTCTTAAAATTGACCGAAACGCATAAAAAACAAAAACAAAATTTCAGGATTTTGGTCCAAAATTTTCTAGGTCCCACCCGGACCCCAAATTTTCAGTGTAAAAAAAAAAATTTTTTTTTGTCTTAGAATTGACCGAAACGCATAAAAAACAAAAAAAACAAAAAAAAATTTTTTCTCTCTTAAAATTGACCGAAACGCATAAAAAACAAAAAAAATTTTTTTGGATTTTGGTCCAAAGTCCCACCTGGACCGCAGATTTTCAGTGTAAAAAAAAAAAAAAAAAAATTTTTTTTCTCTTAAAATCGACCGAAACGCATAAAAAACAAAAAACAAAATTTCAGGATTTTGGTCCAAAATTTTCTAGGTCCCACCTGGACCCCAAATTTCCAGTGTAAAAAAAAAAATTCTTTGTCTTAAAATTGACCGAAACCCATAAAAAACAGAAAATAAAATTTCCAGATTTTGGTCCAAAATTCCTAAGTCTGCAGCGGGACCCCAAATTTTCAGCCTAAATGTCAACCCAGGGACTTGGCTTGAACAAACTTCAATCTCACCCCTCTAAGGATGCTGCATACCAAATATCAAAAGATTGTTATTGGTAGATCTGAAGAAGAAGATTTTTAAAAAATACTCCTCATACTGCACTAATTTAAACATTTGGGCTCCCATAGAGAGCCCAAATATGGACCCAGGCAATGATTTCAATAAACATGTGAAACAATCTTCCAAAGATGTTATATGTGAAATTTGAAAGCTTTTGGAGCAGTGGTTTGGGAAAAGAGTAGTCTTATATGTTTTTCCCATTACCCACAGTGTTAAAAAATGCTGACTCAGCACTTTTCCAAAGTCCCCAAAAAGTACCCCATGATAAAACCGATGGCAATTTTTTTTTACCATTCCATTCTGTTGGTCCTAAGGAAGCTTCACAACAAATAAGAATTCTCATTGCCGTGTAGTTTTGGAGATATGGGCGTTTTCATTTTTTTCTATTTTTAGCTCCTGCGGTCCCCATGGCGCGACGAGAAAAAAATTTTTGGCATAAATTAAGTACTTATGACCCAATAAGCCCTCATATCAAATTTGGTCAAAATTTGCCT
Source organism: Pictodentalium vernedei (assembly GCA_031216915.1). Taxonomy (NCBI): domain Eukaryota; kingdom Metazoa; phylum Mollusca; class Scaphopoda; order Dentaliida; family Dentaliidae; genus Pictodentalium; species Pictodentalium vernedei. The sequence goes on along the minus strand of CM062295.1, from coordinate 307,987,698 downwards.
CTCGGTTTGAAAAATAGAAATTTTGGGAGGGGCAAATATTCTTTCCCCTCCCATTACGACGCCAAGTATAGCCCCACAAACTTCTCTTGAACAAATCTGAGTCTACACCTGAAAAGGAAGCTGCACACCAAATATCAAGTCTCTGCTACTACTGGTTCATGAGAAGAAGATTTTTTAAGATTTCAGCACACTTTTTGGGTGTGGCCCTACCCACGGGCAAGGCAACTTGATTTGAACAAATCAAATTGCGATGTCATAACAAACTATTATCTCAAATATCTATTAAATTGGTTCAGCAGTTTGGGAGGAGAAGACGCAAACACCATGTTCACGGACGACGACGGACGGTGAGTGATCACTATAGCTCTCGTGACTGAAAGTCAGGTGAGCTAAAAATGCCAAGGTTAACCGAAAATCAGAGGTTGCGTGCCATTGGTATGCATGAGGCTTGGATACCTCCAGATGAGCTCGCTGCAGAGTTCGGAGTCACTGTGGCCACTATTTACCATCTCATTGGAAGGTACAGAACCACTGGATCTACTGCCTAATGACCGTGTTCAGGTCGACCAAGAGTTATGACCCCAGCACAAGAGCGACACATCAGGATGTCTCACTTGCGGAATCGCTTCCTTCCGGCAACGAGGACAGCAGCAATTACTCCTGGTAGAACTCACAATAGAATCAGTGCACAAACCTTCTGCAACAGACTCGCTGAACACGGCATCCGCAGTAGACGTCCATACAACGGACCAATCCTTACCCAACGTCATCATACCGTCAGAATGGAATGGGTATGTCAGCGTGTTTGCTGGACTCAGCAGTGTTGGAGCACAGTTCTTTCTAGTGATGAATCATGAATTTGTCTACGGCGCGCTGATGGTAGGGCAAGAGTGTATCGCCGACGAGGAGATTGGTTTTCTGATACTTATGTGTGGGAATGTGACCGTTTTGGCAGGGTAGTGTAATGGTTTGGGCAGGAATTTCCTTGCACCATCGAACGCTGTTGATCTCCATCAATGGTAATCTGAATGGACAGCGATATAGGGATGAAATTCTTAATGCTTTTGTTGTCCCGTTGTTCAATGCTAACGTCAGATTGCAGTTATTCCAGCAAGACAATGCATCAAACTTCTTCCCTGGCCCCCACTATCGCCTGATTTGTCGCCAATCGAGCATCATTGGGATCAATTTCCCCGCGGGAACCCCGGGAAGTGCAGCAGTGCCTGTTCACTGTGGTAAACAGGCTCTGTTTTACTGGAAAATATGACCCCGTCACCAATGCTTGGGAGGTGCAAACCCTCTCTAAAATGGGCAACATGGCTTATTAACGTTCACCCCTGGTCTTGAGTTGATACTCATGTTATGGTCATGATTTGCCATTGTGCAAAAATATGTGACCTTAAACACCAATATAAAGTTGGGATCAATTGGACCGTCGGGTATAACTTCATGATGTTCAGATGTTAGGCGATTTACGTAATGTTCTAAGGCAGGAGTGGAACGCAATACACAGGTTGACATCCAGAGACTTATCAGGTCCATGTGCTGTCGATGTCTTGCCATCCAAGAGGCAAACGGTGGACATAGACGCTATTGACTGCATGTGTGAACTTTTCATTTCACCCCATGTCTGAACTGCGATGTCCTGACGTGATGCTGGCAACAGTAAGAACATTAAATTATGCAAATCCATGTTTGGGATTAAAGTCGATAATACTAAAAAAAATTGCTCCTCAAAGTTTATTATACTTTCTTTTTTGATCAGTATATTATATCTTGTTTGAATAAATGCTAAGTTTATCTCAAGAATACAGGAAAGTGACGCAATGCCTGTTAATTGAATACTCCTGTTAATTGAAGAATTTTCATTGGCAAAGTGGCTATTCAGTTAACAGGGTTCCACTGAGATATGTTAACCTCCAGAATAATTTTTCAGGGAACCTGAGAGTGATTTTCTAGGAAATGGGATGGATTTCACGGAAAAGTTCGCGTGGGGACAAAACAAAAGAAAAAACTTGCGAATTTTCAGCCCATGGACCACCATTAACACCAGGTTATATCCAGATCTAGTTGTCAGTGATGCTGATGCATTTATGCTATGTTAAAAAATCATAAAATAATTGTTGATTTGACCCCCCCATTCCGACATCCTCTACTTCACGACCCCCCACCCAGTGGCACCCACAGAGCACCACCACTTGTGGTTTGCTTTTATCAAAGTCTGCTAAGCTAATAATTTCCCAAGTTTGGAAATGTTAACAGGAAAAGATGTCCTAATGTTCAGTTACTTGAAGAAGATTAGTACTTGGAAAGTATCTTTATCAAAGTCCTTCATTCACTTTATCAAAATCCTTCATTCATGTGTGGATGTTTGTGCCCTGCATAAAAGTTTCCTTTTCATCATTGAAGCATTTTTTATTTGTTTTTTTAATTCCATTCGAAATTTTCTGGGTGCAGACGGCCAACAGTCAACAGTTCTGTAGTCAGCACAATGGAATAAATGTAGTGTTATAAAATAAGTCCATTGTGTATAAATATGGAGACATAATTTTTCAGCATCCTTACTAAGCGACTTTAACCTATTTTTAAACTGTGTTAAATAGTTGAGGTCAAGGTGTTGTTTACGTTTTGATTTGGAAAAGGGATGAGAATTAAAGGTATTCTATGAATAAATAAATATATATTATTTAATTCCTTTTCATATAGTTTATTTACCCAAAAACTGCATTTAAATGAAGGTGGAGTTTTCAATTTTTTGAAAGTAAGTTACCTACTTTCACTTCGACACTTGCACATTGATCACGAATATCCGATTACGATTAATATGAAGAAAAAAACAGAAATAAACATGAACGCAGTTGAAATATATATCATAAAATACCCTTTTCTTAAATAAATTTAACTTAAATCCATATTTTACTACTTTGTGAGTTTTTACCAGAGTTTGAAATGCATGTGATTTGACTCGGAATGTTTCACATAAGTTACAATGGGAAAGAAATATTTGACTTTTGTGTTCCGGGATTTTGGGTCCAAAACTGATTCCCATCCGGGAGGCCGGAAACTATACCAAAATTTCGGGATTTTCCCTGGCATTTTGGGAGAGTTAACATGTCTGGTTCCATTGTATCTTGCTAAATGGGTATTTTTGCTGACAAGTGGCTTTTCATTTAACCAAGAACAAAATAGCTATTTCAGTAACAAAATTCCACTGTGTTATTCCAGTTAGACTGATCCAGTGCAATAAATACTTTGTTACTATGTTCAGTTCGATGATGAAAGATGTAATAGGATATCATTTGAACCAGTTTGTATGGTTTTATTGAAAAAGTGTGAAATTTGTCTTTGAAAAATGTGAAATTTAATTTATTTTTTAAAAATACTGTGTTAGGTAAAGGGTTAACCCTCTTCACATTGATGTCGAAATCCTGAAATTTGAACAGAAAATTATTCTCATAATGAAACTTGAAATTTTAATAATTCAATCTTGTTTGACAGAGCAGTTAAATTCCTAATTGTATTATAGGAAAAAAAAATGCAGTTTGAAATTCAGTGCAGTGGGTTAATTAATACTATTTATTGGAGAGTGTCTACAGACATACTACAATATATTGTTAACCCTTTACCTAACATGAAAAGCAGATGACACTTGCAAAAAAAATTCTTGAATAACTAATTTTTTTCATTTTTTGTCTCAAAAACATAGGTTATGACCCCTCGTTGGAACGAGCTCGACGAGCTCGTTCCAACGAGGGGTCATAACCTATGTTTTTGAGACAAAAAATGAAAAAATAATAAAAATTCATTGGCAATTTTTGAGAATCGCGCTGGCCGGTTTTGGCCGTTACGTTGGGTAAAGGGTTAATGAAACAAAACCTCAACCATATTTGATCAAACAAGCAATATTGTTGATGATGACCTTTTTTTTCAGTGTACAATGTCAACCTGCTCCACAGACAAGTTGTCAGTATCAAATCATCAAAGTGCCCCTCAGATTTTTCAAAACCTTCCAACAAAACCATAACATGTGACCCCCTCATTGGAACAAGCTCACTGAGCTTGTTCCGAGGTGGGTGGGGTCGCCTGATATGTTTTTGTCAAAAAGATTTTGAAAAATAAATGTTTTCCCCGGCTCATTTTGTAAATTATGTGGGCAGATACAGCCGATTCATTAGGTAAAGGGTTAAACACCATAAACACCAAACAATTTACCATGCTATTGGGACAAAATTGACCCCTTAATGGGATACTGACTACAGAGTAATAAATTCCTGAAGGAAAATCCTAGAATCTATCAAAGAATTGCTTACTGACAACCACAGAATTCTCCTCATTTATACAGCTTTCTGGGCTCAGCACATACACAATAAGCATTTAATCTATTATATCTTGCTTAGCAGTGTTCGAAGAGCTATGTCAAACATAATAAAATAAACCTACAGTTTGTCACTAGAATAGAGCAAAGATGAGGAAACTCCTGCTAATTTAATACTCCTATTAGCTGAATATTTTTCACTGGAAAAGTCTCCATCATTTAACAGAGTACCACCACTATATGACAATGCCAGATGACAGCATGGTTTGTCAACAAATAGCATTTATTTTTGCTCTTCTTTTCTTTTGTATTTTGTCGCCTTACTACAAATATTCTTGGAGTTGCTGAACAAACAATGTCTGGTATTTAACTCCTGAAATAGAGTTTACTGAGCTTGGCCTACAGTGACCATAGAAGGCTTGGTGTAATTTTTTTGCCCAAAAGTCTTCATCTAAGAAGAAAAAGTAAACTTATTGAAAAGGTTGAGCGAAATCCATATTTAAAGTTTCAGAGACCAGCCTTTAACATTTGATCTCATTACAGACAATAATGGTCGGTTCAGGCTTATCTACAAATATTCCAATCAACTCAAAAGTGAAGAGGATCTTGTTTAAATTTGGTTACAAAAAATATCCTTTCATTGAGAGATTAAGGATGGAAATGCTTAAATCAGTAGTCACTGCTCTGTCAGAGAGTCTTCCATAAAATGAAACAATACAAAATAGTTCCCTATGATGCAAATATATCTATGTATTCATCAAAGTTGATCTGTTCATTAAACTTGTCAATTTCAGCATTCTTCATGTCCAGGTATTCTCTTACAAATTCTTCTAAATCTAGTGCATTGTTAAGAATATTTACGTAAGTGTTTCTTATTTCGCACACAATGTCATATATCTTACCGCCCACAAGTTTCTGTGATTTGCTTTGGTTTTAAAATATCATATGCAAGCTGTGTATAAACTATATATAGCTAGTCAAAATATATATACAGATGAGTCAAATTGTCGTCAGACCACAACAGCTTCACATTAAACAAGTATGAATTCTATCATTTATTACTGATCACAGTAGCTAGTTCAGTCTATGAAAAATGTAGAATACAAATGAGGTGCTTTATTCCAGGCTATTAGGGCCAAACATTCAGTTGCTTTCCAAATGCAAAAAATCCACTGAAGAGACTAACAAAGTAGAAAATAGTCTGGATCAGCATTTGAGAGTCTTATTCTTCCTCGATTGCACTTCCAATTTCAAGCTTATGTACAGAAAAAGTAGACAAAATAAGACATATTCATTACACAGTTTGTGAGTAACTTAATAAGATATATACAGTGTCAGTCAATTCCACATTGGGCTGGAGCTTTGCCATATATACCATATAAGATCACTAACAAATTGTAACTAATAATATTTATATCTACTGTGTCAAGGTTCTGGTATTATTTACTCTTCAAGCTTTTCCATTTTTTTAACTGGTTGAGTGCTACAAGCCACTATAGGGGCTTTCAAAAAAAAATTAGGGTACTAGAACAAAAACCAACATTTTCCTTGCTCATGTTTCATATTCAGACAAATGCAAATAATATTTTGTTTATTAAAATTTGTTTTATTACATATTATTGGAGAGTGACCACAGACACTCTCCAATAATTCGAAATAAAATAAATTTTGACGAACAAATGGAGATCACCAAAAACAATCTAGCCCTCAACCAGTTTAGTATATTAGACTGAATGAATATGAGGCAGTCAGCAAAGCAATTGTAACATTATTTGGAAACACATCTCACCTGTGCAATAAAACAAAGAAAATAACTCACTGGACCAATATTTAAAAGATTGTTCATGTTCATCTATTTACAAGTTTTTGACTGTCTTGGTGCTTTATATTTAGTTGGATGAAAAGGATATTTTGTTTGTAAGAATTTGTTTTGTTATAAATGATTGCATTCTCCAATGAATCATAATAATAATTAGTGATGAACAAATTCTGACTAAAAACAAGTGCAATGCCAAGAGTGGCTCTGTCCCCACCTCCACTGCCAAGCATGAGTTTCTAGTCATTTATCTTTGTCGATATTGAATTAATAAATATCTTATCTTCATTAAACCATAGCACCAATACAGCGGGCCACCAAATGTGTACAAGGGACACTAATGTCCCTGCTTTATGATAAACCTTTGTAAATTTAAACTTTGTTTCAGACTAATCTTAAATTTAAAAAATGTATAACAAGAGGCCCCATGGGGCCTGAAGCGCTCACCTTGAACAGAACACAATATAAACAGGGTCCAATAATGAGTCTACATTAAGCAATCCATTTCCATAGGATACATTGTCAATCCTTGAGCCCCTCAGGAGTGACAAAAATAGTCCGAGCATCATGCGTTTTCTTCAGTTGACCGTAATGTAAAATGTGGAGCTTCCCTATGAAGCCCCTTGATACAACTTGTGTGGATTAATGTTAGTTACACACCTCTAGAGGGTACTGAATACAAAATTTCTAATTCTTCAGCTACATGGCCAATTCCGGCTCCCATGGGGAGCTCAAATAATAACCCAGGCTCTTGACTTGAACAAAGTTGAATCTGCCCTCCCTAGAGATGTTGTATAACAAATATGAAACCATTCTGACTGTTGGAGCTGAAGAATCGGTGGTTCTCTCCAGGTATTCCAGCTTCATCCACCTGTAAAACTGTCACTGACACGATATGACTTGGCTGTTAAAGTGTCGTTAAACCTTAATAAATAAATAAATGGGCCAAAACAAACATGAGTTCAATTCATACAAATTATCTTATTTTGCAGAGAGCCTATTGGTACTCCCCAATAAACAAAATTAAAAAGTCTGCATGGATAATGGTGAAGATGGACTTGTCTACACAATCAAGCAGGTTGTTTGTCTAATAATATTGACACTCATCAATGTAGTCTCGAGAACAATTTTTAAGGATAACTAGAGCTATTGATGAGCACAATTTATACCACCAATGCAGTGCTGAACCCAAGACAAGAGTTCTGGACCTCTGAATAGGAGCTTGATGGAATTGCCTATAACTGTATGGTAATACTAATTCAAACAAACTTGGACTGTCATGCAGAAGGGAAAATACATCCGCATTTGGTTAAATATAATTCACTAGTTTTACAAGAGAAACAAATTGTATAAATTTTACAAATTTTTTGCAAGTCATCTCCTCTTTGGGAGCCTGGAATTGGACACACATACTTGAGGCACTAACATATGGTGCAGTGTGAATAACCAAGTCACATCAAAACAAAGAAATTACCCCAAAATAACAATGTTTTTCAATTTTGGAGTTTGAAAGCCAGTTTCAGGCTCCCTAAATGAGCCCAAATATGGATTGAGAAACTCTGCTTGTACAAACTTGAATGTATGTGAGTGGAAGATGCTGCCTGCAAAAATAAGCACCCTTTGTACTGTGACAAATTGCAGAAATTTCACAAAATTGTAAGTTCTGCATCAATTCACCAAAATGACAAGTTTCTCCAGGTTATCTGCCATTTAGGAACCCGAAATCAGTTGTGACACTCATACTTGATGGCTGCAGTGTAAATATAAAGCCACAAATTTAAAAAAAAATTACCCCCAAAATTACAACCTTGCATTTTGGGCTTTGAAATAAGCCAAACGAAACTTGTTGCTGCACTTAGCATGTCTTTGGAAATTTGGGGTGAGTGATAGATAGGACTTATATATTTTTTTATTTTGATCATTTAATTTTAAAGTCTTCTAATTATGATTTGGGCCATTTCATGGAAGATTTTTGAACCTTTCAGTTGAATGACAGTTATTTTGCAAGAATTATGTACGTTCATATAACAGTACATCATATTTGGGGTGTCTCTTTATTCAAGTTCTACATAAACATGTAGAAAAATCTACAATTATTGTAAAATGCACTTAACATCTAATTATAATTGTTATTAGTTCCCTAATAAAATACAAAATAGATTTTGAACTGCTGGTTTTATGTCTATATGAGTTTTGTTTATTGAAATACCTATTCACCTTGTACCTATTCCGTGAACTTGTGTTTGTTCCTATAATACCCCCATAGTAATCTATGGGACCCTCTCCTATTAGGCTTTAGGAATGAATTTAAATGGGCTGGAGTGCAGGGCCATTACAATATACCTCTTTAAAACAATAATAAATGAGAAGGTCCAAAATGTTCATTTATTGTTATTATTTTGAAGAATTACTTTCGTGAAACAAAAGTATTTCTCTGAATTCTTTAAAATAAATAATAATGCACACATTTTTTTCTTTACATGACTACTCAATTGTCATATACTTGTAACAGGCACTTTCATACAAAGGTTATATGAAATATAAGGGTATTTTTGCAAAACAAATATTTTGGATTTCATCAAATGGTCAACTTTTTTTTCAAATAAGTGGCTTTAACTTTTGCCCGTGAAGTTATGTGACATGCATGACAGGTGTGATTTCAATATACTCACCTATCAGGGTACAAAAAGTCATCTGTAGTGCAGGTCTTATATGTCTTACCACAAGGGTCAGTTCTAAGTCCGCTTCTCTTCATAATATATGTGGATGATATAGAAAAAGTAGGGAAAAACTGTGTTGAACTATCGTAGTTCTCAGACGACAAAGGCATTTGGACGGCCAGCAAGTCCAGAAACATAATTAAAAATCGTCTACAGGATACCATTCGTGATCTTGAGAGCTGGTGCGACCTGTGGCGCATCAAACTCAATGCCGCCAAAACTCAAAGTTACGTTCTTCAAAAAGCAAAGGAAAAAATCAGTTCCCAGTATCGATCTCCAGTTATACGATCACAAACTAGAAGCAAACAAAGAGGCCAAATTTTGGGGATTTATCCTAGATAGCAATCTCAGTCTAAACAGTCACGTAAACTCCATTATGGTTAGAGCTACTAAACGTATCAATTTTCTGAAGATGATCAGAGGTAGCAAACTCATTGAGAACTTTAGGATAGAGTCTGTGAGGACTGCCTCGCAACTCTGCTGAAGCGCGATTGAAATGCGTTTAATAAGATCTATATAACAAAACCCTCAGTAGGTATAAAAGGCGGATTCTGGACCACTTGTACACGATTTTGTACATGTACACGTACATCGATGTACATCTCCATAGGATTTAGTGTTAAAATCGTGTACAAGTACACAAAAATGACATTTTTTATGGTGGTACAGAATCCGATTCTATACCACTGGATTCTATATACACGTCGCTCAAGAGTGAAAAAAATGTATGAAATTTTAAGAAAAATGAGGTCGATTGTCTGGTCTAGAATCCGCAAATGGGTTTCCCCCATAGTATTCAGTATTAAAATCGTGAGCAAAAAACCTGTTGCGGATTCTGTACCAGCATCAAAAAGTGGTTTGCGGATTCTGGACCATCTGTATCTGTACACGATTTTAACTCTGAATCCTATGGAGGTGTACAGGGAAACCCATTTGCGGATTCTACATCAGAAATCGACTTATGTACGGTACATGGAAAAAAGGTGGTACTGAACCCGCATCGCGTTTGGGACGGTCTCAGGTTTTTATTCAAATGAGTGTCAATTGTCAGTTAAATAGTTTAACCGAAAAACCAATGTATGGATGAAAGCGGAAACAGTTCAAAAGATTAATTGATATGATTTAAACGCGTTTTTTGAAAAGCGTTACATTACTGATGTGTTTATTTGTGATTTTTGATTATTTGAGTTTTCCTCATGGTGAGAATAAGCGCGGTTGCGATTTAACACTTTCGAGAGCAAAACTCATTTAGAGAGGTTTATTTTGTAAATGTTTTTTTTCTCAACTGGAATCGGTTTTGAGGTGAGGAAATAAAAAAAGTGATTGATATATATAGGAGAGAAAAAAAAATATATAAATAAATAGTTGTTTAAAAATAAATATATCAAATCGAATAGATAATAAAAAAATACGTAAATCATGAGCGCTTCCCAGACTATTAGAGCAAGGTTTCTTTTAAAAATGCTGATGAGAGCCTACGCATTCTGCATGAACGAACAACTAGGTTGCCTCTTGTTAGAACGAAGCGTCGGATGTCGGGATCACCTAGACTTCGATCATGAGAATCATTTGTGTCTGACGATGGAAAGGGAAGATATGGTCGTCAAGTATTTCGAACTGGCGTTCGAACGCGTTCAAATCGACGAAGTGATCGCGTTTTGGAAGAGATTACTCTTTTGTAAGGATGGAGACAAGCCCACAGTTTCGGAAGAACTGAAATTGGCGCGTAGAAGTCTGACTTTAGAAGACAAGGGATGCATCATGAAATTATTGTTCAATGAAGCATACGTCTAAGTTTTCTCGTTGATATAAAATAAGGGAGAATAGAAAATAAAAATAAATACACACATAAATTTTTTATCTAATATTAGAAAGAAAAAAAACACAAAAATGAGAACCAGAAATAAACAGTATCCGACGTTAGATGACGACGAGGACGAGAAGCCGAACGGCATTTTGCCGATGGCACCGTCGCTAGAAGAGAAAGAAAGAGGAGAGAGGTATCGCATCGATCAAATCAGTAGAATCCAAGCGTATCTAACTCAAGAGAGAGATTCTCGCCGTTCTCTCAAGAAGAAGTATTCGTGTTTCTTGAAATTCGTCAACGCGGTCGACACGACACTCATCACGATTTCCATGGGTTTACACGCGGCCGGCATCGGATTGTTGTTGACCGCGGTCGGCATTCCGATCGTGTTGACCGTAGGAGTGGCTCTCGCCGCCGGATTGTTTAGCACGCTCGGAAACTTTTTGAGTAGGAAATTATATCTGAAGGCGAGGAAACATGGCAAGATTCGCGTCTTGGCCGACTCCAAGATCGACACGATATCCGAAATGATCTCGATGGCATTGAAAGTTGGTAGGATATCGGACGGAGAATACTTCACGATATTGAGCGAGAAAACGAAATACACAGCCATGAAAGAAGCCGTGAGAATCAAGACTTGTCAGATCATCAAGGAAGAGATGAAGGATTCTCTCGTGGAAAAAGGGAGGAAAGAGGCTAGGGAGGAATTCAGTAGGATGATAGAACTGAAGAGCAGCGATTGAAAAAAATATATATATAATAAGAACAGAATTTAAAAAAAAAAAATATTAAATTTATATGTAAAATAAAAACGAAATTAATTTAAATAACTCTCAAAAAAATGTATTGCGTAAAGTGTAAGAGAGTTACCGAGACGAGTAATTCTCGAGAAGTACGAACTAAAAACGACAGACAGATGCTTCGCGGAATTTGTGACGTATGTGGTTCTATCAAGACTCGATTCGTCAAAAAAAAGAATGCGATCAAAGGTAAAGGCATCATGAATAAAATGATCAATAATCTACCTTTCGAAATGTATCTGCCTGGTCACAGTTTCTCAGGACCTGGAACGAAATTGAACAAGAGACTCAACGCCGATCTGACTCCTAAATCTTGGAGCAAACCTGTGAATAGGGTGGACGCGGCCGCGTTTGATCACGATCTGTGCTACACCGGACATCCCGACACCAAGACTCGCAACGATGTCTGCGATAAAAACATGTTGGGGAAATTGAGAGGTATATCGAATCCGACCAGGAGAGAGAAGATAGAACATTCGCTGATCTGATCGGTGCGAAACGTCGATTCGGATGGGGCGTTCAAAAAAAAAAAGCGCATCTGAAAAGAAGAAGAAACGATTATTGACGAGCGAATTGGCCGAGGAGTTACACAAACCCATCGTGCGTAAATTTCGAAAGAGAAGGGTGTTTTGTGAAGGGTTTGGATGATATTTGGTCTGCCGACTTGGTCGACATGAGATCGTTTTCGAGGTGGAACATGGTTGTCAAATATCTATTGACGGTCATCGACGTGTTTTCCAAATACGGTTGGATCGGAGCTTTGAAGAATAAATCGGGACCTTGCGTCGCCGAGGCTCTGAAGAGCGTGTTCGACTCATCTTCTCGAAAACCAAATAAATTGTGGGTGGATAAGGGAAAGGAATTCTACAACAAGCACGTTCGTCGATTGGTCGACCTCTACTCAATCGAAAACAAAAAGAAAGCCAGCGTGGTGGAACGCTGGAATCGAACGATGAAGGAAAAGATGCATAGATACTTCACGGCGAATTCGACCAAGAAATACATATACGCTCTGAACGGTCTGGTTAAAGATTACAACAACACGCGACACAGATCGATCAAGATGACTCCCACGGAAGCTAGCGATCCTCGAAATGAAAAACGGGTCTACGCGAATCTATATCCTGAGAGATCTAAGATTAGGAAGAAGTCTAGAACGCCAAAATTTGCGGTCGGTGATCGAGTGAGAATCTACGCTTATAAGAAGCACTTCAAAAAGGGTTATACTCCTCGATGGACCTCAGAAATCTTCGTGATAATCAAAATATTTCACACCGATCCGGTGACTTATGAAATCGAAGCTTTGGATGGAGAAGAGATCATCGGAAAGTTTTACGAACAACAATTACAGAAGACAAAGTTTTGATAAAGAAAAACAAATTTCTTTTATTTACTCTCTTTAACATTTTCTTGTTTACACATATATATATAGGAGAGAAAAATAATAATAAAAAATAATTAAAACTATTTTTAGATAAAAAAAAAAACCAAGCTAATTAATAAACAAAAAAAACCAAAAACCCTTCAAAAATGGCAAATATACTAGATATAGCACAAAGCATAGTGAAAGATGAAAGTATTCAAGAATATGAGGTTCACGAATACGAACCGGTAACCGGAACGAGTTTGAACAATGCGGGAGAGATAAGAATCAACGTCGAAACTCAAGATCTATTCGTCCATCCTAGTGAGTGTTACATAGTGGTGCAGGGACGTCTCACCAAGGAAGATGGGAGCGACTACGCCGACGACGACACGGTTACTCTAGCCAATAATGGAATCATGCATCTATTCAGTAATATAAAATACATGCTATCCGGACAAGAGATAGAATCTGTGTTTCATCCCGGCCAGGCCACCACGATGTTCGGACTCTTGACGTATCCGGATGATTTTTCGAAATCCAGAGGACTTAATCAGTTGTGGATGAAAGACACCGTCGGCCCTGCTAGCGCCAGCGCCGCCGCGATATTCAACTACGTCGTCAAGACGTCCAGACCTAAAGGAACGTTTTCGTTCAGGATACCTTTGAAACACATCTTCGGATTCGCGGACGATTACAACAAGATCATGTACGGATTAAAACACAATCTGACGGTGATTCGAAAAGGAAACGATGAAGCAATAGTGAGACTTCCTGCGACCGATGCGGGTAAGTTAACTCTACAGAAGATATCGTGGTTCGTTCCGCATGTGGAGCCTTCGGTCGTGGAAAAAACGCATCTCTACAAGATCATAGAATCCAAGAGTAAATTACCTGTGGGATTTAGAATGAAATAGTGCGACACGGCTAGCATTCCACCCTCCACGAATCACTTCGATTGGAGATTGACAGTGAAATCCGCTTCTGAGAGACCGCGTTTCATCGTGGTTGCGTTTCAGACTGATAAGGATGGGTCTCAGGAAAAGAATGCGTCGCTGTCCGATCACACTGCCATTTGAGAAACATGCAAGTGTTTCTGAACGCCACGAGATATCCAGCAATCGTTTGCAACTCGTCGTTCGACAAGAACGATTTCTGCCGCTGATTTTAGAAAGAAGCATTATGGTCTAGATGAATTGATGAGCAACCCTAACATATCTCCCGGCAAATACAAGTCGATGTATCCCATGTTCGTATTCGATGTCAGTAAACAGAGTGAACGACTCAAGAGTAGCGCCTTAGACATTCAGATCAAGATGCAATTCGATAGGAACGTGCCGAGAAAAACCGAAGCCTTCGCCCTGGTCTTGTCGGATAGAGAATTACAATTCGAATTGGATGGAAATAAGATGTCGATCATTCGATGAGAGACGTGTGTGAAAAAAAAAAAATATATAAATAAAAATTTTAAAAAAATTATTATAAAAATGAATGATAAAGAAAGAGAATACTTAAGAAGAAACAGACGTGTTTTGATTAAAAATATTTCGCAAGATTCGTTAGCAATAATTCTAGACACTTTAGTCGAAACAGAACCTTTGATATTGACCGATTATATGAGACGTGAAATCGAAAGTAAAATCTTGATAGAAGATAAGACCAGAAAACTTTTAGACACGTTGACGTGTAGAGGACCGACTGCTTTTCGAGAATTTATAAAAGCTCTTCGAAATGCTAAAATAGATGTTGACGCGTGTTTCGAGATAGGTGATCCAATTTCACGAGATGAAACATTATGAGAAATAACATATTAAAACAAAACCAAAAAAAAAAAATAAAAGTAATGAGATCTAGAGAGATTGAACATCTTTCTAAATCTCATTACTTTTTTTTGTTTTTAATAATCACACATTATTTTTTTTTAATTAATTATTTCCACGCATTCACTGTTTGTTCAAAGGATCTAGTTCGATCAGTAGACTCACCACGGAACTGGCGGCTTCGGGATTATTGGTTTTCGTAATGAAATTAATCCTGTCTCCGGCATTCACTTTGAGAGGCGTGCCGAACGTGCTAACAATCGCGTGTTGATTCTCAGTCTTTTCGACGCTGTATTTCTTATCGCTCTCTACTCCATTCACCACGAGATTGACGACCGCTGTTATTCAAATCTGAGGAAGCCAGAGCCATTCGAATGATTTCACCTCTCAACAGCTTGGAATATCCCACCTGACCATGTTTCAATCCGCTACCTCCGTTTCCGAAAGATCACTCGGTTTTTCCCTCCTCTAACGTGCCGGCCTCCTCGGCCCATACGGTGATCAATTTTCTAGCATATTTGAGTCTTTCCACCACCGAAATCAGGGTGCAGGCATCCGTCATGTTTACGGGATCCGGTAGATCCGTGAGCACGTGTCCGCCCATGTCTAGTTTACCTTCCATGATGTCGCCCTTTCTCCAGACCGAGTTGTCATCCACGTACTTCCTGCTGACTGCACTGGAATCGAATTCGGGATCGTGATTGAATCCAAATAAATTCTCACCGTTCATGTTGATACCACCCTCCATGGTTCTGCCAGATTGTTTGTTCAGGTAGAGATCGTCCACTTGCGATTCTACGTATTCTTGTGATCGTATCACGGCAGAATCTACGTAGCCCTTATTGACTGCGGTTGAGTCCGCATCCGTGTCGTCAACCTTCGACAGATTCAATATCTTGTTGAATCCCGCATTCAGATCCGATTTCATTTCTCGTCCGTCAGACTTTCTCTGTACCAGATCTACGTAGTGTTTGCTCGCCACGTCCTTAGGATTCGTGGGAGTGGCCACGTTCGTTATCTTGTTAGAATTGGCGTTCAATTCCAAGTGCATCGTTTTCTGAACATATCTATTTCTCAGATGTTCGCTGAATCGCGCGTGAGAGTCGTCCGTGTATTTCTTGGTCGCGACATCGGTGGGATCTAGGAGATTTGCGATGTTCACCAAACGTTTAGATTTCAGATCGAGATCGTCGGTCATGGCTTTATCCACGTAATTATCTAGCATGATTCGTTCGAAATCCGCGTTCCCCCTGTCGACGTATTTTTTAGTCGCAGCATCTGCGAGATCTATCGGCTCGGGAAGATTGTAGAGCTTCTTATCGTTCATGTTCAAAGGTTCCTCTCGAGGTTCGTATCTCCGAACGTAACGTTCGTCCAAGTTGGCAACGTCGTAACCATCACCGACTTCGAGCGTCTTCCTCTTCTTTTTTAGGTTGACTTTTTCGTCGTCACTTCTACCAAATTTATTGACTGGCATGTTGTTTTGAGATTTTTGTTTTTAAAAATATATTTCAAACGCAGTTTATTAAAAAATGAATTATTTCACTTATTTTATTTTTCGTTTTTATTCGATTAAATTTTTTAAAATAATTTTTCATCTTTATATACTATAAAAAAAAAATCTCTCTCTAATGTAAATCATTGAGAATGTCTTGAAACCGATCTCCTTCAGACCATCTCTTGAGAACGTAGAGACATAAGTGACCGCAAAACACTTGATCTGGTGATTGCACTCGTTCTGTGTTGTAACGAACCATCGATTTGTTGAAATAGTTCTTTATTTCTTTCGGCGGTGAGATTCCGTAGCTGTCCAAATAATAATTCTTCTTCTTCCCGTTCTTGAACCACGCCACCCAGTGAGTGCCTTCACCCGATAAATCGTCTAGATTTAAAATTCCGCATTCCGATTGTCGAGGTCTTCTCTTCGGCAAGGCATCTCTGGAAAACACGCCTAGAAAATCTTTGATTTTCAAATCCTTCGCCGCATTCGACAGATCGATGTTGGATAGGGGTTCATTAGGTAAGATGACACTTTCTACGGATACCTCTATTTTCTTGTTCATAAATGTGTATATTTTTTTTTTAAATTTATTTATTTTATTATAATTCACTAAAATGACGTTATTTTTTTCTTTTTCTTTTTAAACTAACTCTCTTGATGTCTCTATCGATTTCCATAATCCTGAATCCGTCTAATTCCTCTTGATTTTCTGGAATCCTATCATCCTTAATCATATCTGGAATCCTATCATCCACAATCATATCTGAAATCCTATCGTCTAAAATTAGAACCAAAATCCAATGTCCGCATGCCAAAGTGCTTATTTTATCGTCTAACACAAATCTCTTATCGTCGTCGGCTGTCAGCGAAATCTTGTTGACTATTTCGGTATACAAGTCGTGATTTTCGCTTCGAATCGATTTCATAGTCTTATACACTAGACCACTTCCTAACAGACAATCTTTATACTCTTGGAAAGAGATGTTTTTCTTCACCACGCACGCTTTAACCCCTTTACACTTCTTGATCTCTTCATCTTCTCGACGATAAGCATACAGTTTGGGTCTCAAGCCCACGAATTCGAGGATTTGTTTATCACCGCTCTCATCCTTAAATTTACCTTACACCTTCTTGTTGTCGTTCGATTGAATGTTGGACGGGTGATCGACGGGATAATTGCTCGTGTCGAACCACGCGGCCACGTCCGGAGATATATCTCAGTAGACATCTTTCATCTCTATCTCGTAAACTAAACTGTCCGAGTCGGTGAACAGTAGTTTGGCTTTATCACCAAATTTTTGTTTGATGTAATCGTAGTGAAACTCGTACATCAATCGCTTGCTGATATCTAAGATGATCGGTCTGAGATAATACGGTTTGTCGAACTTCAGGTGCGTCTTTTGCATGTGAACGGCCACTAGATTTTTGTCGAATATGGTTCGGTGTTTGTAATTGGGTTTTGCCACTAATTTTTTTGCTCTTTTCTCAGACGTGACGAGTCGAACGTCGGTTCTCTTCCTGATGTTTTCCATCGATTTACCGTACACCCAGTTGTTCATGAGTTTGAAGAATCGAATGATGCGATGTATATCGAATAATTTCATCCCGTAATCGTCGTATTGTTTCAAATTCTCACTGCAGACGACGTAGTTACGTTTGTTAGATAAATTGGGAATGAGTTTTTCCTCGTCTCCTTCTTCGGTTCCATTCGTTCGGGAGCCAGCGGATAATCGTTGTGTAGATCGTGTAATTCTTCCAGATAGTTCAAATCGACTTCTAAAATGCAAGGATAGTCTCTCCATTTTTGCATCTCTTCCTGTTCCGTTACCCATTCAATATTTCCAATCGGTAAAGGATGACTCATAGCCCAACCGTACAGATTATTAGCGTCCCAATACTGTATGTATTTATTCGATCGTTTCGAATCGAAACCTTCTTTCATGTAGGGATTGTTAGCTTCAGAATATCTGGGGGAGATCATCGAGACGCCACCTCTCGCAGCCCTTTCGAACATGAGCAACATGTCCACGTCGGATAATAATTCCAATTGGACTTCAGTGGTCTTCAACAGAGCGTCCCACGCCAGACCGGGTGCGGTGAAATACCAAGCGGGATCCGGATCGTAATTTCGACGACAAGCGTCTCGAAAATTTTCGAACACGTCTGCCAAGAGTAGAATGTCAGTCTTTAGATAGAGATCGTGATAATCTCTCATGGTTTTCATATCGAATGATTTCCACACGTTTTTAGCGTGTTCGTAATTCTCGTCGGAAATGTTGGATTCGTATAATTTCGAATAAAAATCTTCTTTCGAAGTTAGTGCGGTGTCGGCGAATCTCTTTAGATCGTTCATGTAATCATAAGGATAGACTCCTTTCCTCAACATAACGTCTACTCGTTCTCCAAAATGTTCGCTCGTGATTTTAAATTTATCCTTGCTCATGTTATTGACTAATTTTTCCAGAGCGGTCGACATGAATTTAAAACTGACAATGAAACGTATGCTTCTACGAATGAATTTCGTTTTTTCTTTCAACGTCTCTCCGTCGATTACTCTTTTCTTCTCCATGAGCTTCCATTTCGTGAAGGAAATGTATCTTTCTTCGCTGTTCGCGATGCAATTTAATTCTTCGTGGGAGGTGCCGAGATTTTTCACGAACAGATGACTGTCATAATCCGAGAGATTGTGAAATATCACCGGATAGAAAACGGCATCTCGATATTTTAAATTACACTTGCTGTGAGCCGGACCACGATACAGACCCGTGTAATGATCATGGTCTCTGACCTTCTTATTTTCCTCTGAATTCTCGTCGAACGATTGTCTGCATATGTGACATTCGGTGGCTCTGTTATTTTCGTCCTGCTGCTCTCCCGTGATGATCATTTTTGCCGGAGTTTTGAATTTATCGTATAACATTTGAATTTTCGATTCTAACTCTTCCACGAACCTTTGAGCCACGTCGTCGTCTTCGCACTGTTTCGTGTAGGTGAAGGGACCCATGTCGTGTTGCGAGTCGAAAGCGCATTTCACGTAAATGCAATAACCCGAAGGTATGTGTTTTTGATATCTTTCGACGTAACTTTGAAGAGCGTTGGGTTGGCAGAAACTCATTTTCCCGGTGAAGCATTCGAAATCGGCGTACACGACGAATGGTACTTTTAACCTTCTATTGATTTTCAAACTTCACGATGGTGTTGGGTTTGGGCATTTCAATGGTGACACCTTGATTTTCATTGCAATATTCCTGATGTTTCGCTAACGATTTTTCGCTCTGAAACATGTTCATGCAGTTATAACATAAACATATCTTTCCTTTATGTTTATTATTTTGTCTCGATAGTAATCGGCTCGGATGTTTAACCCAACAATAATGACAAGTGTCACCATTCGAAATCAATAATAAAATAATCGTCTTTTCTCTTTCGCGATACAAAGTCTGTCTGAGAGGATAGATCGTTCTTTTTTCATCGTCATATCCCAAGACGTTCACCGCTACGGTGGGATTTTGAGCCTCGAAACGTTCGATGTGTTTTAACTGCGTTGGAAAAGTCACTCCGGTCCAATCGAGATTTTTAGAAGTCTCCTCGTAACGAGAAACTCTATCGGAGTGCATTTTGACAGGGTATAAAGTGGAAGTGACTGCCCATTTAAAACACTGATCATCTTTATTTCTCACATTGACCACGGAGTGTTTTTTAGCTAAGAAATACGGTAATTCCACGTAGGAAGATCCTTTCAACGAATCGTTTTTAGTTATATGAATTTCGAGTTTCAACACCTCATCGAACGTCCAATTACTACCTTCATGTTGATAATTCGCGACAGACGTCAACATCTTGTCTTTCATCTTTTCGAAAACATCCGCTAAATCTGAACCTCGAAGTACGGGTTCGACGTTAGATCTGAAATATGCATTTTTCACGATGCTCTCGCCAGACTTCACGTCGATTTTATTCATCACGCAATGGAGTATCATCTTAATTATTTGTCCCACGTTCATGTGTTTGCGAAACAAATCCAATACTTTTTTCTTCACCTGTTCCATAAACAATTTCAGATCGATTTTCTTGAATGAGGGAACCACGTCGAAAGTTTTAAAAACACCTTTGATCGCACTCTCCCGTTCTACGGGCTTCGATTGGAATAGTTCCGTGGCGAGTCATGCTATATATTCTTCTCCTTTCCCTTCATCGATTGCTCGTTGAATTTCGCTCGATATATCTCGTTTGTCTAGAATCTGAAGTGCATCACTCGTTTTCGTTTTTCTTTTCTTTTCTTTTGAAACTTGAAGTTCTTCAACGGCTTTTCGTTTAGTCGTCTTCTTATTTTGCACAATCGAAACGTTTTTGTTTTTTTTCGACGTTGGCATTTCGATTCCTTTTACTATCTGTTTCTTCTTCTCGTTTTTCACATCCGATGCATTTTTTGATGTCATTGCTATCGACATTTCATTTGCCTTTCCATCGTTTCGCAAATATTCCTGTATGACTTCAATTTTTTTTTATTTAGTTCTATGATTTCTGAAATGTGGAATTTTTAATAGTTTACAAATCTCGTTTAACTGAGGTACGGTTTTCTCATTTAAATTTTCCATTTTTTTATTTGCTCCATTTGTAAGAATATTTTTTTTTTCGAATTTTGTATTTAAATAATTTGTTAAAAAAAGTTGGTTTTTTTGTTGTTTTTTTTGTTTTGTTTTTTACTCTTTATATATATAAAAAAGATTTTTTTTTAATTTTTCTTTAATGTAAAAAAAATATTTTTTTTTTTGATGAAATTAATCAATTTTTTTTATGTTCCTTAACGTGAAAAAAATTGAATTAATACGAGAAAAAAGGGATGTTAAAATTTAACTTTTTATTTATATATATAAAGAGAAAAAAACTTTTACCAAAAAAACTTTTTTAACAAATTATTATTTAAATACAAAATTTAAAATATATATTATTTGCAAGAATTCATAAAACAAAAAACTAAATAATCAATCATGACAACAACACCTAAAAGATGCGAATTGAAATTGAAACGAGTCGAAACGTATAAGAAATTCGGTTATAAAATCTATAGATTACAACGACACGACTCCATCGAATTGAATGAGGTTGAGACGAAGGGCTTAGAGCATAAACATGACAAATATAGCATGCCTTTGAAATTGGACGAAGCCATGCTCGATTTGTTTTATGAGTACCAAAGCGATCTGCAGAATATCATCGGCACCGAAGACAGAGAATTCGACAAGGACGATTTGTCGTTGTTCTATGGAAGTTACAAATATCAAAAAATTTCACTCGAACTCATGGACAAATCGGGTGGTGAGAGCGCGTTCACCGATATATATTATAAACAATAGAGAGATTGATTTTTAGCGAAGAAGAAGGAAAGAAAAAGTAATGAGATCATCTTTAGATCTCATTACTTTTTTTTGTTTTTTTTTGTTTTCCTTCTTCACTATTGCCCATATATTATAATAACGCTTCCTTTTTTCTCAAATTTCAGCGTCGATTCTTCTTTTCTTTTTTTTTTTTTTGTGATATGCTACGTTTTTATAAGAACACATTTGTTTATCTGAATCATAATTATGAACGAATGTTGTGCATCTCTCGGTAACACTCGCATCATTACCATTCTCTTCAGAAGATAGTGGTAACGGTGGAAAACGTCTCATTCTTTTAAATTTCAACCGCATATCCCAATCTTTATTTAACTCTTTTATCAGTTCTTTCCTAAGATATCCATCATTAGCGTCTAATCGTTTTTCCACATCTTTTTCACACTCTATCTCGCGATATTCATCATTATCGTCTAATTGTTTTTCCACCTTTTTATCCATTTTATATTATTTTATAATTTCTATGATTTATATTTTATATTTATATAATTATATAATTTTTTTACATTATAACATATTCAAAATTGGTATATTCTTAAATGGTGAATTCTCACCAAACAACAAACCCTTGTCGAGTCGCTCAACGTTCCGTCCACTCTTCAGATAGAGACCGTTTCCACTCAAAGAGTTGTCACCTCTAACGGGTTCTAGATACAATCCTTTACCTGCCACCCATTAATTTCTCAATGGCCGAACTCGCGAGTCCCGTGAGAGCTCCCACGCCGAGAGTCTTTCCGAGAAAGGGTAATGCTTTTGCGGCAAAGGGTAATGCTTTTGCGGCGATTCCTGCCAATAGCGGTAGGAAACCGCCTTTCATTCTCAAATTGTATCTCAATTGAGCGGGACTCAATCTCACCGTCAACCCTCTTCCATCACGAATCGCTTTCTCCATCCTTTTGATTTGACTTCTGGTCCAGGCGATCGAATTCTGACTGCCACTCGTCAGATCTTCGTGAGTGAATTTGAATCTCACCGCCTCGCCTCGAGTTGTTAACGCTCTCTTAAGTTTTTTCCTCTGTCCTACGGATATGTTCACGTTTTTAACCACGTATTGTGTCATAGTTCTTTTTTTAAAATATATTTTCTTCAATTGTTTTTTTTGTTTTAATGATAATTATATATTAAATAATTTTTGTAAAATTAATATTGCGTTTATTTTATTTGTTATTTATATATATATACACAATATTTTTTTTTTTTTTTTGCTTTTATATTTCTCTTATGTGAAATCGTATTGTCACCCTCTCTCCGCGAAGATCTATCAGTTCACCATTTTGATCCGTCAACGTGGTTTTGAGACTATACAACGTGTCTAAAATCACTGGTAGATAAACTAAATTTCGAGGTCGTTCCACGATCTTATAACCCGGTGACACGTTTGGAAAGAAGGAATAGTTCGTCAGTTGAGCGCTACCATTCACGTAGCTTCCAGCAATCACATCCACGTTCACCAGAATGCTATTGACTGCGAGAATGTCAACCGTATTTTCAGATGCCGCGTGGCCTCGATACATCTTTCGATCGAATCCCAGCATTTTGCCTATAGAATCGTCCGTATTGAAATCCACTCGAAAATTATCTTCCAAATCCAACATCGTCTGTAAGGTATTAGGATTGGGAGCGAGTCTGATCTTGTTGCTTCCCTTTCCATCCGTCTTCATTCGCATCTGAATGTAATTGTTCAAATCGTCTATGTCGTAACTTCCTTTGGGAATTCGAATTTCCAACCAATCCACTCCGTCGGAATACTTAAACGAGTTATTCTTTTCGGTGACGTTGGGAAAGGAATAATAAGTCTCCAGATTCACCAACGCCATCTCGTATTTTTTCTCTCTATTCAATTCGATGGAAGGTTCGAATTTCGTTGCGAATCGAGTCTCACCATGATTTGAATGGATATCCGTTCTAACAATTCTCCTTGTTCGAACATTATATTTAATTTTATTTTTATTTTTTCAAAACTAATTATTTGAAGATTTATTATTTTCTAATTTTTTTTATTTTCATGCTCTATCTTATTATCATCAGAAACATAAAACTTGTCGAATCAGCACCGATATTTTCCGCAATTAAATTCGCTAGTCAAATCAATCACGACGAAATTGTAAAGTCCTCCATCCCAAACCTTCTTGCAGAATCTCCTGAATTCCGTCATGCTCATGTCGTTTGCGACGTGATCGCTGTAGATGTGATTGAGATTCTTGAGATCTTGGCGAAAGAGACATAGAAAATTAGCGTTCTCCCTTATCGTCTGTCTGGGCAATCGAAAATAATTCTGCGACAGGTAGAAACAGTCCATGTTGCTGTGACGACCCCTAACGTAATACGATTCGCATCGGTTCTGTCTCTCCAAAAGCAGATCGTCGAAAATCATGAGATTCTTATCTTTCGATTTCAATTCTCTAGGATCCGGAACATCGCTAGCGTTCTCATAAAATCGACACTCAACGTTCAAAGATGCATTTCTCTTCATCAATTCCATCACCGCACCGTCCAAAATGGTCGAAAGAGAAGCTTCACTTTTGTCGAATTCCTCCCTACTGTCAAACATTCGGGCTATGACGTCCTTGGGCAATCTACGATCCATGCATTCTCGAAGCAATCTGTATTCGGGTTGAAACAAGCTCTTGCCAAACACAAACAATCTGTCGTAATCCAACCAGTCAGGTCGGGACAACAGATTCATCAACAGATTGGTCTTTCCACAATTCGATTTTCCCACTATCAAACCTCTTATGCTTTTGGGAAAGAACTCGTTATTCGACCTCTTAGTCACGGCGTCGTTCCAAGACATATCTTTAATGTTCATCTTTGTTTTATTTTTTTGTTGTTGTTATTTTAGATTTTTTCAAACACAATTTTTTATGTTTTATCAAACTCAGTTTTTAATATTATTATTTATTTATATTACACCGTCGCAAGTTCTCTTCAATCCAGATCCACTCGTCATTTTGGCTAAATCTTGTATGGGTACCACAGCATCCTTAAAATCTTTCCAACTTTTCGGCGTTCGCTCTAACGTAGCTCACTTCGCTGGTGGACTGATCAACTTGTCGATCAACGCGTCGGCTGCCCTCTTGCCAGCCACAGAAGCTATCCTACCACTGGCTTCGGAAGCGCCTTTCTTACCAGCATCCAAAGCCGTCTTCTTACCAACCTCAAACGCGGTCGATGCGAGTTTTCTACCTGCATCACTCGTGAACGCTCGCATTATAGAATCGACGATGCCAGAACCGCCTTGAACGTAAGTTCTAACGTATCCCCTGTTCTTTATCACCAACATATTTTATTTTATAATATATATTTTGTTTTCACTGGTAAATCGTTTGTTGTTTAAATACTTTTTATTATTCTAGTGTAAAATTTACTGTTTTTATTTTATATATTTTTGTTTGTTTGTTTGTTTCTCTCTACTTATTATATATATCAATCCTTCAATTCATTCATCAGCCTTTTATAATGGTTTTTATTCAAAACCTTCTGTCTTAACAATTCATCGCATATGCTAACTATCTCATTATCTAATCCTGTGTTACCAGCACGTCTACTTGCCATCAACAAACTCAATCTCTGAGACAGAGCGTCAGAATCGCTCAGAAGAAAAGTGGTTCTCACTCCTTTCCTGGTTCTCGACTCGTCATACTTCTTATTCATATCCCATATGGATTTCACCACCTTCGTCCACTTGTAACCTCTGCTGGCTTTGGGTCTCGTCTCTCCGGCATCGTTATCTCTCTTCATAGCGTGGGTCTGAACCAGAATGTCGCCGTAATTGTCGAAATCCTGTTCCGTGTAATCTCTAGGCTTGTCGAAAAGGAGTAATTTGTGCAGTCCATCAGTTATTTTATACTTATTCGGACCGACGTATAAATACTCATCATCATCCTCTCGCACTTCTGTGTTGCCCACAAATTTCCAACCGCTCGAATCCTCGCGAATTCCAAACAACAGATCTCTCTTACCATAATCTTCGGACGACGCAACGCTATCAGTGGTGATAGTCGAAGCTGTATCGTCACTTTCATTCACGTCGGTTTCGATTTTCATGGGAACGTAATCCGGTGTAGATTGAAATGAATACTGGTTTGTAAAACTACCAGGCAACGAACCCATTCTCAAAGAACCCTCTTTTATGGGTCTCAATTCTTCAACGATCTCCTTCTTGCTTCGCTCTTGAACCTCCGTCATGGGTTTAAATATTTTTGTGGTTTCACGTTTGAGTTTGATCTCTCCAAGACATCTGCTTCTGTCAGCCGATTGAATGCTCTTTTTGGCATGTTCATGTTCATTTAAAAGCTGATCTCGGCGTTTAGCATCCATCTGTAAAAACATTTTTTTTCGTTTTTAAATTATTAATATTTCCTTTGAGTATGCTAATGTGAGTTATTTATTATTTTCAAAATTAAATGTATAATTATTTTTTATGTTTTAAGTAAATAAAAATCTTCTGTCTTTAATATAATAACTAAAACCAGTTGAGAAAAAAAAACATTTACAAAATAAACCTCTCTAAATGAATTTTGCTCTCGAAAGTGTTAAATCGCAACCGCGCTTATTCTCACCATAAAGGAAAACTCGAATAATCAAAAATCACAAATAAACACATCAGTAATGTAACGCTTTTCAAAAAACGCGTTTAAATCATATCAATTAATCTTTTGAACTGTTTCCGCTTTCATCCATAGAATAGTTTTTCGGTTAAACTATTTAACTGACAATTGAAACTCATTTGAATAAAAACCCGAGACCGTCCCAAACGTGATGCGGGTTCAGTACCACCTTTTTTCCATGTACCGTACATAAGTCGATTTCTGATGTAGAATCCGCAAATGGGTTTCCCTGTACACCTCCATAGGATTCAGTATTAAAATCGTGTCCAGATACAGATGGTCCAGAATCTGCAAACCACTTTTTGATGCTGGTACAGAATCCGCAACAGGTTTTTTGCTCACGATTTTAACACTGAATCCTATGGGGGAAACCCATTTGCGGATTCTAGACCAGACAATCGACCTCATTTTTCTTAAAATTTCATACATTTTTTTCACTCTTGAGCGACATGTATATAGAATCCAGTGGTATAGAATCCGCTTGCGGATTCAGTACCACCATAAAAAACGACATTTTCGTGTACTTGTACATGATTTTAACACTAAATCCTATGGAGGTGTACATCGATGTACGTGTACATGTACAAAATCATGTACAAGTGGTCCAGAATCCGCCTTTTGTACCTACTACCCTCCACATACTCCAAGATAGTGAATCAGTGGTGAAGCTGAACGAACACCGAACCCTTAACAGAGAAACAAAATAATCTACAGTAAATTAAAATTACTCAATAGAATTAAACTGCGTGGAGTCAGTGAGGATTGCCTCGCTACTCACTGAGATCTTTAGGATTGAGTCTGTGAGGATTACCTCGCAACTCTGCGTATGGGGAGTGGGCTCCGAAGAAACGCACCCCTTACCCCATCTATAGCAACAATCACACAACAGGCACAATATACAATAGCGGATACCTATCTTTCTCTCTACCTATAACTTTTCTAATTGATCATTCTCAAATTTTCTTGCAACATTCTTATAAAGAAGACGCATGGAAATGGTAGACAAAGCGTAGGAGGAATTGGTGCAACCTACCTTTCTGCAACATACACAAGAAACCACCAAACACTAGGCAAGGATTGAAACAAGCTTGTCTGACTGGGGACGAGTGTACATTTTATATAAATAAACATTTGAATAAAGATTTAACAGCCCTTTTAAGGGCTTGAGGGTGTGTGTCTGTGAGAGGGGTTTTTTTTGGGGGGGGTTTAGGGTGGGGCAGGGGCTGGGGTGGAGGAGGTCATTTGGAATTCCCGAAGGATAACCAGATACCTCAAAATCACATACGGCATCCTATCTCCCAGAAGGCTTGATGGATGACTCCCGGTTTTTCAAAACCAAACTGTTGGAGCTTTCTCCACTCCTTTTTTGTAACCGCTATGGTCATATACCGGGGCCGCTACCAAACCGGCGTTGCTGTTTGGTTTTCTTTTCTCTTCTTCCCTTAACCCTTTACCCAACGTAATGGCCAAAACCGGCCAGCGCTATTCTCAAAAATCGCCAATTAATTTTCACTATTTTTTTCATTTTTTGTCTCAAAAACATAGGTTATGACCCCTCGTTGGAACGAGCTCATCGAGCTCGTTCCAACGAGGGGTCATAACCTATGTTTTTGAGACAAAAAATGAAAAAAATTAGTTATTCAAGAATTTTTTTTGCAAGTGTTGTCTGCTTTTCACGTTAGGTAAAGGGTTAAATTTGCCATCGCACAACATTACATTCTGGCTCGCCACCAAAGTGGGACTCAAACCTCTACCATCGCCGAGCTGGAACCGAATAAAGCCCACTCTCTAATAGTTTTAATGGCGTTGAGTATTGACAATCTTACACTCCAACGTAAACTGCCGGAATTCTAACCGCGTGCATACCCTCCTCAGACCCCATTTGAGGCAATAAAAAAGCTAGGCCTGTGTCAACCAAGTGAAATAAAATAAGGTTAACCGGGTCGCAGGGATTTGTAAAACCCACATCGTCCCTGCGTGCCTTCAGCACGCTAAAACCTTTCATTCATTCATTCAGTCTTATATGGTCATCATCTCATCATCAAGCAGTAAAAGCAGACTTTAATTACAGAAAAGTGATTTTTATCATATTCTTAATTATAAAAGAGTTTAAACTTAACATGCATTATCTGCTTTTATTGAGCTTAGTCATCTATTGGGAACAAAAATGTCATCTTATATAAAGAAAGCCACCCTCAGTATACAGAAGAAACGGGAGGAGAACAAAGAGAGAAAAAAAGATAGGAGGGATAGAGAAAATGCTGCTAGAAGAGTGTCATCACAATTGAGCAAGGTAAGTCAGAGCTGTAATATAAACAATAACCCAGGTTGGGGGGGGGGGTGATAAAATATCAAACCCATCCAGTTCTGAATGTGAAGTCAGCTACTCTCCAGCCCAGTTCATGGAAGTACTCAAGGACCTCAAAAATCAAATAGCCCATCCTACCAAAACAATTGAAGAAAAAGAGGCGAAAATCAAGAGTTTATCAGAGGAACTTTCATCCCACCAACACCTGCCTCACCTGTCAAGGAAATTCAGGTGGTGGCAGAGGTCCACAAAGTTCCTTAAACTCATATTTCAACCACCCCTGTCAAACAAAACCAGGTAGTTATGGAAGAGACCACGGGGTATAAAACATATGCTGAGGTAGCGGGAGAGTACAAAGGACCTCAGGAGGTGGGTGCACTGGGCGCTCAGTTATCATAAATCACAGCTGAGATGGGCCGACTCGATCCCGCTGATCCGTTAAATAGCAAGGCTTTCTGTCCAGACAAAGATATTATAGAAATGCTGGCCACCCAGAAAGGTCTGGAAGATAGTCAGAATAATTCATTAGATGGCTGGGCTACCATCGCCAAAACACCCAACAAAAGAAAGAAACTAAGTCAAGAGCCTGAGGTGGAAACACATGAGTTAGTAGATGAGGAGGGGTTCATTCACACGACGGTCGATAGACAGACCAAAAAAGTGGGAACTGCCCATCTTCCCCCTTTAACTCCTTTGCTCCCACCTCTGGTTCAGGCTCAAGCCCAACCTTAGATTTGATAACTACCTCCAGTATTCCACCTCTCATGGAGAAAGCCTGGAATAGGGTAGTATCAAACAACACAATATTTGGGAATAAGCCCAAGTCCAAATAGGGCTGAGACCCCATTTGAACAAAACTAAAACAGAATACCCCCAAAATGATGTGGCCCATATATGTTTCAATTTGGGCCATTGGTTTGTGAGGAGAAGATATTTTTAAAAAGGTAAACATGTAATCTTTTTCCCACTGACTTCAGTGTTAAAAAATGCTGAGTCATCATATTTTCACAACACCAAAAACAGACCATATGACAGATTCGACAGCAATTTGTTTTGTCCAATTGTTTCAACTGCTCAGAAGAAAGCTTCATACCAAATACAAAATCTCTAGTCAATGCAGTTTGGGAAATATTTAACTTTTCATTTTTGTTCTATTTTTAGTTCCAGGGGTTCCCATGGGAAACCGCGATAAATTTTGGGGGCATGAATGAAGTACTTAGGGTCAACTAATGCCACCTATAAAATTTGGTTCAAGTCGCTCCATTGGTTCTTGAAATAGACATTTTCAAAGGAGCTCAAAAGTGAGCCCATCCCCTGGAAAGACCTATCAACTTTCTTTTTAACAACTTTTAATCTTGAACACCAGAGGAAGTTTCATACCAAATATCCAAGCATTCCCATTTGTGGTTCATGAGAAGATGATTTTTAATGAATTTCACGATATTTGGGCATAAGCCCAAGCCCAAAAAGGGCAGAGACCCCATTTGAACAAAACTAAAACAGAATACCCCAAAATGATGTGGCCCATATATGTTTCAATTTGGGCCATTGGTTTGTGAGGAGAAGATATGTAATCTTTTTCTCATTGACTTCAGTGTTAAAAAATGCTGAGTCATCATATTTTCATAACACCAAAAACAGACCATATGACAGATTCGCCAGAAATTTTTTTGGTCCAATTGTTTCAACTGCTCAGAAGAAAGCTTCATACCAAATACAAAATCTCTAGTCCGTGCAGTTTGGGAAATATAGGACTTTTCATTTTTGTTCTATTTTTAGCTCCAGGGGTTCCCATGGGAAACTTTGGGGGCATGAATGAAATACTTAGGGTCAACTAATGCCACATATAAAATTTGGTTCAAATCGCTCCATTGGTTCTTGAAATAGAAATTTTCAGGGGAGCTCAAAAGTGAGCCCATCCCCTGGAGAGCCCAAATATGGACCTATCAACTTTCTTTGAACAACTTTTAATCTTGAACACCAGAGGAAGTTTCATACCAAATATCAAAGCATTCCCATTTGTGGTTCATGAGAAGATTTTTACGGAATTTCATCATATTTGGGCATAAGACCACACCCAAAAAGGGTGGAGACCCCATTTGAACAAAACTAAAACAGGATACCCCCAAGATGATGTGGCCCATATATGTTTCAATTTGGGCCATTGGTTTGTGAGAAGACTGTTTTGTAAAAGCTAACGTACAATGGACGACGGATGCTAAGTGATGGCAATAGCTCACACTTACTTTCAGTCAGGTGAGCTAACAAGAATAACAACAATGGCAACAACCCCCCTAGATTTATAGTAGTAATTACCAGGGTTCTCATAAATCAGGGGTTACAGAATTGTAAATGGGAAAGATTCATGTCCAAGGCCACCGGCAAGGCAACCAGGAAAGTCAAAGCCATATGCCCCAATCGGGGTACCAAATTGAAGAGCTTAGACAATGGAATAAATATTAATGGCAGGTGTCACATTGCGGAGGAATACAGGAGTACCCCTCCTCCAGTGCAGTGCCACAAGTATTTATTATTTATTTATTTATTGATGTTTAAGGTCACATACTTATGCATAATGGCTAATCATGACCGTGACAGTTTTACGAGTGGAGGAAGCCGGAGTACCTGGAGAGAACCACCGAGCAACTGTCAGCTCCCCAACATACTAACTCCACACAAGCAGGGTTAGCATTGGTTGAAGACAAGTGCACCATCGATATGCAGTACATCTTAGTACACAACGTCACCGTGCCCCCACATGGGCAATGGAGGTGAAGTGTCTTGCCCAAGGACACAACGCGGTTGCCGTAGGTGGGATTCAAACCGAGGACCTCTCGGTTTGCAGCCTGCACCTCTACCTAGTGAGCCACCACGCCCTGGCAACAGAAAAAATAATTCAGCACTTTACCAGTTTGGCCACACACAAAATTAATTGATCCTCAGACAATTTTTTTTTCAATCAGTGAGGAAGGGAGGATTTTAAATTTTATTTTTACTTTTTTTCTTGCATATAGTGAGCATGGATTGAGAGGCTTTTTATGTACAGAAAGTGAATAACTATACAAATAAACTCATTTAATTTTAAAAATAAAATGTTTTTTGCATCTTTAGTTATGCTCTTCAGATTTTAGTTAAGATTCCTCTCCTTGCAAATATTAAAGTGCAGACTCTGACTTTGGAATGGCAACATTGAATATACCCCCTCTGATAGAACATTCTCCTAAAAAACTGTATTTTAATCATGCAAGTTGCAAACACTAACAAATAAAAATATACATCAATCACAAAAAGTGAAAAGTTTCAAGTTTCCCAATTTGGCACTAATAGAAAACACTGCAAAGCAATAAAAACGTTCAACAAAGAGGTTACTTTCAGTGAGGAATTGTTTGAGAATCAAAACACTTTTTTTTTAGCATTAAAAGGTTATTTTAATTCTACTTGGCACTCAATCTAACTAAAAATACACATGTCCCCATCCACCCCACAAAAAAAAGAAATAGGAAGAAGGGTGGCGATCAAGTTTTTTGTTTTCCCTGTTTTATTTAAAACAATCATTGATAGATGAGAGATAACCTAATATTAAATCATGATAAATCAGCAAAATGTTGATACACTATACATAATTAGTTTTGTATATTGTGTATCAGTAAAAAGTTAAATAAAAATGAAGAATGGTAGAAACAAAATTTGTGTGTGTAAGTACAGTGAACCCCATGTAATTAAGTACTTGTCAATTAACAGACAACTGCATATGACTTACAAACACCAAACCATTAACTGGTAGAGTGCTAAATTAATTTTGGTCATCAAAATTTGTTGGCATGTCTTTGCCTTGTTACAGTTTATGGGGGAGTGCCTATATAGGCTGTGGTACCTGCACTTCAGAATAAAGCCCAAATATGGGCTTCCAGCACTCTACCAGTTAATTATACAATTCATACAAATTCAGCCTATTAATTACATACAGGTCATGAAGTAAATACCTGTTAATTGAAAAAAGAATATTGTGATCCATCAAAAAGTTATTCCAATAACTCCTGAATTCACCAGCTTTATAGGCCTCTTTTACCCCAGTAATGCCAATATAAGCACTGAATGTAATGAATCTTGTTTGACAGTGTTCTGTAAGTATCAGCATGCGAGATGAGAGGGCAGGGTATTCAGCAGTTATGGGGACAAAGTTGGTGTATTTTCACAGCAAATCTGAGGTTGGTAAAAGTTTTTTCTGTTTTTTTTTTATTTTCAGCATTTTTCAGAGCATGAGCTAAGTACTCACAGGGCTATCAGAGCAAATTCAAGGTAGGTAAGACCATTTTGAAAAGTGTGACTGTGTCTACCAACAATATGTCTTCCAATATATCTATGTCCATCAGCATTGTAACACAAGATAGAATAGAATAAAAGTTCATTCTATCACCAGAATTAATGAAAATGTACAATTTCTAATTAATTTCCAGATGCCTAAATATTCCTGTGAATTGAATATTTTTCTGAGGATAAGTGGCTATTCAATTAACCCTTTACCTAAAATGAAAAGCAGACGACACTTGCAAACAAAATTCGTGAGTAACTAATTTTTTTAATTTTTTGTCTCAAAAACATAGGTTATGAATCCTCACTGGAACGAGCTCATTCCAAAGAGTGGTCATAACCTGTTTTTGAGAAAAAAATGAAAAAATAATCAAAATTAATTGGCGATTTTTGTGAATAGTGCTGGCCGGCTTTGGCCGTTACGTTGGGTAACGGGTTAACAGGTACTATGGCATAAAAAAGGATACTTGGGTGTCTATCTGTCTTTTCACCAGAGAAACTCACAAAGTTTGTTCCATTGTAAAACCAACCATCTGGAAGGGTATCTAAATGATGTTGTCTCTGGAAAATAAAAATACATTGTATTACTCCATCACTTGATCTGAATGATCACAACATGTTTCACTTTTATGTGAGTTTTCACTTTCTCATAGTCAACAATGACACCTACTGACCAGGGGAGTCAAAAGGAATATCAGAACCTGGGACAGTTTGCTCGAAGAGGCCCACATGATGCAAATGCATCACCAGAGCGGTGAAGTGGAAAGATGAGGGTGAGCATGAGAGGAAATTTTCATTCTTGAGATGTCAAATGATGAGGTTTCCTTGATTACCCCTGTGAATTACTCAATTGGACAATAACAAATTTTGTGGGTTTTCATATGTAGACTTTATGTATACTTCACAAGCATGCATTCAAGCTGTTTTAGTGATAAAACCTTGCTAAAGATGTGCGGGGTCAGGCCACTGGGGCCCAAGAGTGGGTCCTCAACAATGCCAGATACCAATGTTACTAACCCAATTTCCCCACTCTCTCAACTGTCCAGCTATTGGCTTGTAGTCTTCAGCAATTTTATAAATAAATACACTTACACATTAGAAAATATTAAAATGATCCAATTCCTGATAATTGTACACTCCTGTTAATTAAATATTTTATTCTGACGAAGTGGCCATTTAATTAACTCTTTACCCAGCGCAGATGATATCAAAATTTATAATTTTAAAGAATTTTTTTTTTAAATTTTCAAAACA
Source organism: Pictodentalium vernedei (assembly GCA_031216915.1). Taxonomy (NCBI): domain Eukaryota; kingdom Metazoa; phylum Mollusca; class Scaphopoda; order Dentaliida; family Dentaliidae; genus Pictodentalium; species Pictodentalium vernedei. Next base: position 307,953,677 of record CM062295.1, on the reverse strand, counting down.
TTTCCACAAAACCATATCATGTGACCCCACATTGGAACGTGCTCAATGAGCTCGTTCCAAAGAGGAGTCACATGATATGGTTTTGTGGAAATGTTTTGAAAAATAGTATTTTTTCAGCTTCTGAATTTGCATATTATGCAGGTGGATGTGGCCGATTCGTTGGGTAAAGGGTTAACAGGACTCCACTGTGTAAATAAATCCCTTTGATTAGAACCCTCAAAACCTAATAATTTGAAAATATGTGCATGTCAATTTTCTGGTAATTATGAATCAAAAGTATCATCAAAGTCAGTTCCCACGTGAAAAAGTTCTGCACACAAGAACCAAAATTGGTTATTTATTAAAATTTCTACAAAATGACAGTATGACATCAAACCTAAGTTCATGAGGAAGAACTTGGTTTGATTAACCCTTTACTCAATGTAATGATCAAATCCGACCAGCACTGTTCACAAAGATCCCCAATTAATTTTCATTTTTTTTCTCAAAAACATAGGTTATGACCCCTTTTTGGAACGGGCTCATTGAGACAAAATATGAAAAAAATTAGTTATTCAAGAATTTTGTTTACAAGCGTCATCTGCTTTTCATGTTAGGTAAAGGGTTAATCACAACTTCAAAATTATAGAATATGTGAATTCCCATTGCTAGTGATGTTCGAGAAATTTATGTAAAATTGGAACATAAAGTTGCACACACAAATTTTGCACAGATAGATGTCTGAAGCGGGAATATAACAAGAGGGATGTTGCATCCCCCCAGCTCACCTGCATTCATGCTTGATACAGTCGATCCAATGTCAAGAAACCTCCTCGAAGCTGGATTTTTATTGTTTATATCACTCCAAATAATGGATATATTTAATTTTTAATGGGATATATTGTCAAAAGGTAATATTACTGCAAAGGTTTTTTAATAATGCAAGCCTCCTTTATCAATGACCTGGATAGACCCACAGAGACAAACCTCACTTTTACACAAACTTTTACAACCTACAATTGACTAAGTTTGAGAAAAACAGATAGAAATATAAGCTTGAAGTAGGTGAATTTAAAATAATCACTTTAACACAACTGCATAAGAACAGAAAATTAACTAAGTTTTCATGTAAAAATAAGTTTTCATGTAAAAAAATCCCTAAAATAAGAGTTAAGTACTATCATGGTCCTAAATAACCCCCACCTGCAAGTTGAAAACACTGGGACCACTGGGTTTGAAGTAACAAACTCAAACACAAACTCTTACAATTTGGATATTGGAGCTAACTTTAATCGTTACAAGTACAAGTTCACAGATGTTTTGCTGAAAAAAAAGGAAAAACAATGAAAATAACAGCACATATACTAAGTGGAAGGGTTAAGAGAAACTACACTTACAATAAAACACACCTATAAGCAATACAGATCACCATAATATGCAATAAAGTTTACTTTAACACAACTTCTTTTAACAGAAAATTGACTAAGTTTTCACCTAAAAAAAAAATGAAGAAAAATTTAAAGAAAAAAAGGGTTAAGTACAGTAGTCCTAGTCCTAAAAACCGACAGCTGCAATTTAAGAGCCCTGGGGCCAATGGGTTCAAATAAATTTACTTAAATGCAAACTCTTACAAAATTGGACATTGAGGTGGATGCTGATGCCACCAGGGTCATGACCTTACCTCACCTCTACTTCGTAGTAAGTGAGCTAAAAACTTATACTAATTGTAACTTGTGTAAATTAATGAGGTGGATCAAGTTTGTATTCAAAAGTTGCTGATAAAATTGTAGCTGGTCATATTCATTTTTTGAGGGTCTTTCAACTGCTTCTGCATCAAGAATGGCCCAGAATACTAGAGTTCATTTTTGAGTGAATTTCAGTAACCCTTCACATGATGAAACAGCACAATACAGTCACCATTCATAATTTGTTACTTTCTCAATTTATGCTTCAAAACATAGTACATAAACCATCAATGAAATGAGCTCAATAGGCACATTCCAATTAAATAATTTAAAAATATTTCATACATAATTTTACTTTAAAGTTTCATTTTTTTACTTCCAGAAAGAGTTTGACATTCCATTGGACAAGCTCACTGTGCTTCTTCCAGCGAGTGGTCAGAAGCTGTGTTTTAGAACATAAAAATTAACTTTTAAGGTTATTTTGGAAAAAGTTAAAAAATTTATAGTAATTTATATATTTTTTATACTTACCAATGACCCAGACTTAGCTGGTGCTAACTCATAAATTCTAGGGTCAAACACAAATTTTGCCCCCCGCAATCTCCAAAATTTGCATCAAAATCCCCAAAATATAAGTCCTATGTGGTCCTCCGTACTTTTATCCACTGAGCATGCTCAGTGTCAAGGAAGTCTGAAATTGGAGCCAAATCCTCATTCTTACCACCAGTGCCTGGTAAGTGTTATGTAATCAGCGGGGAGGTATGAGTTCCCAACTCATGGGAGGGTCATCCCCGTCTGGGTCATTGGTAAGTATAAAAAATATATAAATTACTATAAATTTTTTAACATTTTTATACTCTACCAATGACCCAGACTTAGCTGAATAGAAAAAAGGCTGGAGGGCCTAGGACATAAAGGATAATCCAATAGACTCAATTACATGTAAACAGAATTATCCCCTCAGGGAGAAGAGGAGAACAGGCTTTACATGTATCTTTCTGTTTATACCAAAAAAGAAAGACACAATACCATTCCATACTTGAGCACAATAACATCAATGAACTCTATTAACATCCAGTATAACCCATTATACTAATCTTTTTAAAGGAAAGCCAATAAATAAAGATAGTCCAGAGAATGAGACTCTTTATACTCTTTTAAAAGTGTCCGAGGATTGTATATTAGCGCTCGTATGACACGTGACATATACAAATGCTTCACACCGAGCTACACTTTAAAAATATTACATGAGATAGACATTAGCTTTACACTTTAAAACCATCCCGGCACCGACTCGGAAATACTGAAATACTGACTCCAGAGGAGGTATTCCCTTGCTTTTCACTATAAAGCAGGTGATATAAGGGAACACCATCCCCCCCCCCCCTTCCCCTTGCTCTGGGTCAAATACCCCAGAACGAAGAGGGCCGCAGGACAGAGTCACTACCGGAACAGAAAGCCTGCATAACTATAGTTGCAATTGTTTAGTGGACGACATTCTGAGCAACAGATAATGGACCTAAACAACGCAGATCGCCAGAAATGGACTCAATATTCTAAGATAAAAATTTGTGAATGTGGAAGGCTGAGACCAATATGCAGCCTTCATCAAATCGGTAATAGCAACACTATTAGCATAAGCCCAAGTTGTAGACAGTGCTATTACTTCATGCGCCTAAATCTTAAGCACAGGCTGCTGAGATGAAGATAATTTATCATAAGCAATACGGATAGTTAACTGAATCCACCTTGCAATAGAATGGACTGTAATGTCCTTTCTATTAGGCAACAAAGACAGACAGAAGGAAACGCTTACGTTCCTTTCTGATAAACTCAGATCTACAATGTAAATGCACATAGCTCTGATGGGACAAAGCAAAGGCCTATGACCGTCTGGAGACGGAAGAGCCTAAACAATAGGTTCAGGGTACTTATAGGAGGCTGATTGTTAGCCAAAAATCCAACATTAGTAGTCAATGTAATAGTATTACCAAAACTACGATAGTGAGAATCATCACCATCGAGAGAAAACCTTCCACTTAGCAGCATAATTTAGCTAAGAGGAGGTCCTCCTACAGTCAGAAATTGCGTGCACTGTTCGTCCTGTAAAATGCTTGCCGTGCAAGAAGGACCGCACAACGGAAATACGTGAAGGTTGAGACCTAGCGGGTTGTGATGCAGTGTATGCGATTTTCCCTGCGAAAGAAGGTCCTCTGGTGGAGGAAGCTTCCGCAGAATGACCCACAACTGACACCCAAGTAGATTTATCCATGGTCTCTGGGGTGACAGAAATGCTACCAATTGGATCTTGCAGTGAGATTACTTGATTTTAGCAATATCAGCTGAATCAATGGAGATGGAGGATACACGTATCCTATCATTCCATCCCAAGAGATCGAGAGGGCATCTACTGCAAACGCTTGAGGATCTGGGCATGACGACACATACGTCTGCAACTGATTGTTGAGATGCATCGCAAATAAGTCCTCATAGGACGATCCCATAGGTAGCAAATCTGATTGAATACTCGTTTGTTGAGAGTCCATTCTGACGGCAACATACGACCTTTCCGAGAAAGGCAGTCTGCTAGAACGTTCAGACGACCTGGAATATGATGGACCGATAGAAGAACTTGATGCACTGGGGCAAACAGAAGGATTCTTTCCGTTAGATTGAACAACGGAATGGAATGAGTGCCTCCCTGGTTCCGAATATATGCTACTACTGTCGAATTGTCGGACAGAAATTGAACATGCGAATTCTGAATGATGTTCATCCACTGACGTAGCGCAAACCAATTGACATCATCTTTTGATGTTTATGTGCTTGTTTAGGAACTGCGGATCCCAAAGATCTAGGCACCTCAAATCTGATGGGCTCAAAGTTGCGCTCCAACCTGTTTGACTCGCATCCATCAATATCATAAAAATCGGATCCGGCAGTTGCAGTGGTACTCCCTGAGTTAACCATTTAATATCTGCCCAAGTCTGAATCTCATGTTTCACATGATTCGACAAGACGATGTTCGTTTCGAGCGAATGAGTCTTCACACTCCAATTATGAGTAAAAAATATCTGGAATGAATGAGTGCATAGCTGCCCCATCGGAATAAGATCTGCAGCGGCTCCGCACAAACCTTTCAGTCTGATGAATTCTCTCACTGTTACTACATCTGAGTGCAGACAAAAGTGAGCGTAACAACTGACTAATATCGCTCTTGTTAACGGCAGACGAACAAGAATGTTGTGCATCTCTAAGCTCATTCCCACGTGGGTGAATGACTTGGATGGCACTAGATCCGACTTCTTTTCGTTTACTATGAAACCGAGACGTTGGAGCAATTGAAGCAAACTCTGAACATCGTTCTGAAGCGTTAACTTGCTGCCGTAACTCTGAAGAATGTCGTCCAAGTAGGCCGACGTTACCACAGACGAATGAGCTCGGAAATAAGTCATTACCGAGATCATTATTCAAGTGAAGGCCCAGGGTGCTAGATTCAGACTAGAGCATCATTGCTCGGAACTGAAAACAACTCCTGGCACAGCGAAGCGAAGGTACTTTCTAAATGCCGGATGTACCATGACGTGAAAGTACACATCTTTGAGATCTAAGCTCGCAGCATAATCGTTCATTCGAATGCTCACTCTGACCGATCGGATGGTCTCCATATAAAATTTTGGAGCCACAATCAGCTTGTTTATCCAGCTCAGATCTATAACTGGACGAAACGGCTGCCTGGTCTTGGAACCAGGAACAGGTGACTGTAGAAAACTGGAGATTCCTGGTTTTCTACGACATCTATAGATTTCTTGTCCAGAAGAGATTGAACTTCTGATGGAAGCGAATCTCTCTTCTGAAGGTTTGACGGAAGCTGAGTCCAACGTGGACTTCGTGTTAACAGAGGTTTTTCCTTGAAGGACAGTTTTAGACCTTTGGAAATAACCCCTTGTACTCATGGGTCGTCTGTAATTGACAACCAATTGGTTAAGAATCTCGACAGCTTTCTGCCCACTGGAACGCAATAGAGGTTTAGACCATCACCTCCTGGCCCTGCGAGGGTTGCGGAGGTGAAACCATGTCCTCCACGACCTGCACCTCGCCCAGTCGACCTAGGGGCATCTGACTGGTTATCTCGGCCAGCATTATGACCCCTATCTGAGTCGCTACTCTGACGGTCTCCGGAGTAAGATCCTTAGATCCTCTATAGGAACTTCCTTTGGACGTATTCGCCCCCGAAGTGCCTGCCTTACTCCTCCCTGCTGAGTCCAACTTTTTCAAAGCGGATTTAAAAGCAGAGAATCTGAAGCTTTCTTAGTAATCTGATTATAGATTGTAGAAAGCTTACCATCGAAGAGAAGCTCTCCTGAGACCGGAGCGACTGGAAGAGAGTTTTTCACCTTACTATCCACTCTTGTGGATGCAGCCAGGGCAGCATCACGTCTGACTAACTTCGTATTGCCACTGAAAGGGCGGAGTTATACGTAGAAAATGCTATGGCCCTCGAAAGAACTCTCAAGGAAGTTTTAAACATCCTGGAATTCTTTCCTTCGAGACGTAATGATAACGCTCTGGTAAGGTGATCTGCGTAAGATAATGCGTCTAAACTGATTTTTCTGTTAGACAAGATAGTCGTCCCCAGCGTACTGGATAAATCGACATAGACACCGGCAATGACAATTCCAAGTTGTCTGCCTGGTCGTCTAAATGCAGAGGAACTCTCGGCACGCCCTGTCCTGCCGTTCAAATCTATTTCTATGAATGATGAAAGGCAGCTGTAGAGCATGAGACGATAAGAAACCTGATTTGCCAGTCTTAAAGGCTAGCTTGAATATAGTGTCATTAAGAAGTACAAATGTCCGGGACATTTCTGGACTGGGTCGGAAAGTCAGGCTCAGTGTCCCTATTCCCTCGAAAGAACTCTCAAGGAAGTTTTAAACATCCTGGAATTCTTTCCTTCGAGACGTAATGATAACGCTCTGGTAAGGTGATCTGCGTAAGATAATGCGTCTAAACTGATTTTTCTGTTAGACAAGATAGTCGTCCCCAGCGTACTGGATAAAACGACATAGACACCGGCAATGACAATTCCAAGTCGTCTGCCTGGTCGTCTAAATGCAGAGGAACTCTCGGCACACCCTGTCCTGCCGTTTCAAATCTTTTTCTATGAATGATGAAAGGCAGCTGTAGAGCATGAGACGATAAGAAACCTGATTTGCCAGTCTTAAAGGCTAGCTTGAATATAGTGTCATTAAGAAGTACAAATGTCCGGGACATTTCTGGACTGGGTCGGAAAGTCAGGCTCAGTGTCCCTATTCCAGCCAAATAAATCTGTATCCAGTGACGCTTTCAGTTTCTTATCAGGTAACGCACCATTTTGGTCCAGAGAAACAACTTCTAAAAGGCGTTGCTGGATGAAATCTACGGCCACCTTAAGTTGTTCGGAAAGGAAAATTTCAGCTGCACTGATTCCCTTTTACCATCCGCCTGGACCACATAAGAATCTCGGTTGTCCCTTTCTGACTCTGCAGGGGAGCGAACCGACCCAGCTTCCTCAGACAGTTTCTTTACTGAAAAAGTTTCTGATGGCTGCTGGGATGCTGCGATGAATTGAGCTATCTGTGATAGCAAGTCCGTCATGGAGGCCTGTGGAGATGCGGTCTTACATAATTTAGCCGCTGGAAGCTCCTGGGACATTAATTCCTGCATACTTCTCATATGCGAACGTCCCGACTGGAAAGGCCTCGTGTCCTTGGCTAGCGGATGGCATGACCTGGTCGACATGGACTCCCTGGTCGGCGAAGCAGGCTGGATATCTGTGGTCACATAGCCAAGGTGCAGTCGTGTGTGCTGACGTGAGGATGAGGAAGCCAATAGACAAGCCGCGTCGGACTGTCTATGCGACGGAGCGTCCCGTGCTCCAACTAATGAATGTACATATAACAACATCTGGGCCCAGATGTTGTTGTAAGAGAGAGGGGGCCTCTCTTGCTCGCGGTCCGGGCAGACCTGGACGAGCTAGCTACTGGACTGACTGGCTTCCTCCGTTCCATCCTCCGATCCGTCATCGCCGGGTGTGCGTGATCCGAGATTATAGTGCTCGCAACACCCCTTCTCCTCTCCTGGACCGCAATGGACGAACCCGGCATCACAACCATTTCATGAATGATTGCTTCACCGTGGGAGCTAGCGGGCGACAAGTGACCGTCGATCCTACGTGGGACCTCTTAGGCACTTGCCGCATTCCTTTGAGCACTTTGCCGCTAGCTCATTATTGCGACGATGGAAGCACACTTCTGAAGACATCACAGAGACATCACCCTGTTCTTGTTCCTCTGAAAAAGAGACTGAAAAAACTAGTGTGACCCTGTGGAGAAAGGATCGGAATGAACCTCTCACCACTAACAATATACCATGACACACGTCTCCAATGTTTGTCATCTGAATTGGCACACACTGAGCAAGAATTAGTGCGAGTACACAGACTACAACAAATGCAATGAACATGAGAATCAGAGGAAGACTTCCTCAATTTACAATTGAACAATATTCTTTCATTTTGAAAAAATATTAAACAGTCATCATACTCACACCAACCCTTAAAAACAAAGATACATAATAATAATAATCCATTACAAACATTTCGAAAATTAATTGAAAAGAAACAAATTTTTTCGAAAAAATTTCAAGATGAGCCCAAATGGATCCCAAAAATGCCTAAGTGTGGACAAAAATTTTTAAAACATGTTTAAAAATGAATGTTACACTTAATATTAATGTATCTGGCTATGACTAGAACTAATAGAAGACAAGGAATCACTGTCAGAAATAACCGTTGATAACGTAAACAAAAGTGAATAACAAGAGGCCCCAGGGGGCCTGAGGGCGCTCACCTGACATGGTAGCCTAAATAGCAACCCAGAGAATTGATTTCCACAAGTTGCATCTGCTCCTCCTAAGAAAAGCTGAAACCAAATATCCAAATATTCTGACCAGTGGATCTAAAAAAAGATTTTTAAAGAATATTCCTCATACTGAACTAAGTCATAATTCGGGCTCCCACAGGAAGCCCATATATGAACCCAGGGACTTGGCTTTAACAAACCTGAATCTCACACCCCTAAGGATTCTGCACACCAAATATCAAAACATTCCGACTGCTGGATCTGAAGAAGATTTTTAAAGAAAATTCCTCATTTTGAACCAAGTTACAATTCAAGCTCCCACAATCAGCCCAAATATGGACCTAGGGACATGGCTTGAACAAACTTGAATCTTACCCCCCTAAGGATGCTGCATAAAAAATATCAAAAGCATTCATCTGCTGGATCTGAAGATTTTTAAATAAAATTCCTCATTTTGAACTAAGTTGTCATTCAGGCTCCCATAGTGAGCCTAAATATGAACCAAGGGACTTGGCTTGAACAAACTTGAATCTCAGCCCCCTAAGGTTTCTCCATGCCAAATATCAAAACATTCCAACTGCTGAATCTGAAGAAGAAGATTTTTAAAGAAAAATTCCTCATATTGACTAAGTTATAATTTGGGCTCCCACAGGGAGCCCAAATATGGACCCATGGACTTGGCTTTAACACACTTGAATCCCCCCTCCCCCCCAAGGATGCTACTCACCACATATCAAACCATTCCGACTGCTGGATCTGAAGAAGAAGATTTTTTAAGAAAATTCCTCATTTCGAACAAAGTTACAATTCAAGCTCCCACATTGAGCCCAAATATGGACCTAGGGACATGGCTTGAACAAACTTGAATCTCACCCCCCTAAGGTTGCTGCATACCAAATATCAAAAGATTCTGCCTGCTGGATCTTGAGAAGAAGATTTTCAAAGAAATTTGCCTGAAATGCACTAAGTTCGAATTTGGGCTTCTATAGTGAGCCCAAATATGAATCCAGGTGGCCGATTTGAACAAACTGGAATCAGATCCACTCCACAATGTTGCATACCAAATATCAAAAGATTCTGCCTGCAGGATCTGGAGAAGAAGATTTTTGAAGAAATTTGCCTGAAATGCACTAAGTTCAAATTCGAGCTTCTATAGTGAGCCCAAATATGAATCTAGGGAGCCGATTTGAACAAAATAGAATCAGATCCACCCCACAATGTTGCATACCAAATATCAAAAGATTCTGTCTGCTGGATCTGGAGAAGAAGATTTTTTAAGAAATTTGCCTGAAATGCACTAAGTTCAAATTTTGGCTCCTATACTGAGCCCAAATATAAACCCAAGGGGCCGATTTGAACAAACTTGAATCAGATCCACCCCACAATGTTGCATACCCAATATCAAAAGATTCTGCCTGCTGGATCTTGAGAAGAAGATTTTCAAAGAAATTTGCCTGAAATGCACTAAGTTCAAATTTGGGCTCCTATACAGAGCCCAAATATAAACCCAAGGGACCGATTTGAACAAACTTGAATCAGATCCACCCCACAATGTTGCATACCAAATATCAAAAGATTCTGCCTGCTGGATCTGGAGAAGAAGATTTTCAAAGAAATTTGCCTGAAATGCAGTAAGTTCAAATTTGGGCTCCTATACTGAGCCCAAATATAAACCCAGGGGGCCGATTTGAACAAACTTGAATCAGATCCACCCCACAATGTTGCATACCAAATATCAAAAGATTCTGCCTGCTGGATCTGGAGAAGAAGATTTTTTAAGAAATTTGCCTGAAATGCACTAAGTTTGAAATCGGGCTCCTATACTGAGCCCAAATATGAACCCAGGGGGCCGATTTGAACAAACCTGAATCAGATCGACCCTCCAATGTTGCATACCAAATATCAAAAGATTCTGCCTCCTGGATCTGGAGAAGAAGATTTTTTAATGTTTTTCCCATTGCCTACAGTGTTAAAAAGTGCTGACTCAGCACTTTTTCAATGTCCCGAAACTGTACCCTATGATAAAACCGATGGCAATTTTTTTTTACCAATTCTTTCTGTTGGTCCTAAGGAAGCTTCACACCAAATAAAAATTCTCGGTGCCGTGCAGTTTTGGAGATATGGGCGTTTTAATTTTTTTCTATTTTTAGCTCCTGCGGTTCCCATGGGGCTACGGGAAAAAAAAATCAGCATAAATTAGTTACTTATGACCCAATAAGCCCTCACATAAAATTTGGTTCAAATCAGCCTCTCGGTTTGGAAAATAGAAATTTTGGGTGGGGCAAAAAATTTTGCCCCTCCCATAACGACGCCAAGTATAGCCCCACAAACTTCTCTTGAACAAATCTGAGTCTACACCTCAAAAGGAAGCTGCACACCAAATATCAAGTCTCTGCTACTGCTGGTTCATGAGAAGAAGATTTTTTAAGATTTCAGCACACTTTTTGGGTGTGGCCCTACCCACGGGCGGGGCAACTTGATTTGAACAAAATCAAATTGCGATGTCATAACAAACTATTATCTCAAATATCAATTAAATTGGTTCAGCGGTTTGGGAGGAGAAGACGCAAACACCATGTTCACGGACGACGGACGACGGACGCAGGACGACGGACGACGGACGGTGAGTGATCACTATAGCTCTCCTGACTGAAAGTCAGGTGAGCTAAAAACTGGAAACAAGACTCCAGGCACTGAAAATATGGCCCGAAATCAGTAACCAATTTTAACACTATCCGATGTAAAACAGAGGCTTCCTGAGAAGAAACTGTAGTACATTCGATGGTAGATGCATGACCGAAATGCCTAACCACCCTAGGGTGAGGGCGTAACCAAGGGGAAAAACAGAATAAACATTCTGTTACCAAGCCAAAACTCCCAAGAAATTTCAGTAAAAAAATTACAAAAATTATGCCAAAAGCATGGGAGAATAGCAAGGGGGGGGGGGGGGGGGGGGGGGGTATTAAGGAAAGGGAGAGAGGAGAGAGGAAACACTGAACAAACAATGGTAAGTTCATAGCCAGAATGACAACATACGGCTCATGCCCCGAAATTAGGGAACATGAAATAATTTCGTAAAAAAAAATTGTTTCTGTTTCTTCCTCTCATCCTTTATTTCATCCTTAGATCCACCATTTCTTTCATAATTATGTGTCTGGCATCATTTAAACTGAGATTTACAAGCACAAATATCAGTGAGATGTAACTAATTGAAGGGCCAAACAAAGAATGAGGATTTTGCTCCAATTTCAGACTTCCTTGACACTGAGCATGCTCAGTGGATAAAAGTATAGAAGACCATGTAGGACATATATCTTTTGGGTTTTGATGCAAATTTTGGGGATGGGGGGGGGGGGCAAAATTTGTGTTTGGCCCTAGAATTTAAGAGTTAGCACCAGCTAAGTTTAGGTCTTTGGTACAGTATAAAAATATACAATAAGTGTTGTTGATTAGGTTGAGTTATCTCAAGGCAGGTTTTCTGCCAGAGTGGCTCCATGTCTGTTGATCAAACCCATACCTCTGAAAGTGGGAATTAATAAAAGAAAGCTGGAAAATTCATCTAAAAGAGTATGGGATGTCAGGGCAGATACCTTATCTTTATAAGACTTGGAATAATCTTAGACCTACCTGGTCTCGGGTGAGCCCAGGTATGCCTGAGGTGATGTCGTGTCTTATAGGAGTTAACACATACATATCTTGATTTACTTCTTTTAGGCATTGTTTCTTTCATGGGCATATTATTCAAGGTACCACATCTAGTCAGAGTTATTCAAGTACTTTTGCTAAAACTGCTCACAACGTATGGGCATAATATTCACTGTTTACTTTTTTAGGTGCCCAGGGACCATGTTTCTGTGGCATTTCATCTCTGGAAAGATCATCGTAGATTGTCTCAGATCAAAGTCGATGGGGTTCTGGACAGTAAAATCCATTCATTCTCTCACCTATCACTGGACCTATATATTTTTTCTGAGCAAAAGACAATCCCACCCCCTCTCCCACACCCTGACCACACCCACCCATAAGAGTTAATTTATGACCCACCTAACATAAACTGGAAACTTCAGCTTTTCCACTGAAACACATTAGATGTTTTAACCTTTAAAGACCTTATTCTAATCCATAACTTTTGTGTCAATTTGCTTGTTAAATTCAAGTTTACTGGCTAATGTTGTCAAAACATGAGTAGAAACCACTACAAAACTGCAGGAAGAGTTTGCCTTATGTGGCAAAAACTGTGGAAAATTATCCAGATCTCAAGAGTTAAAAGAAGATAATGACAAATTATTTCAAAAACCCAACTCAAGGGATTCCAATTCTCATCAGTTAAACTGGACTTGACCTGAAGATAAATTTGTATGCAAAACAAAGAACTACACTGTCTAGAGCTACTGAGAGTAACTCATCAGCCAAACAGCTAGTAGGCCAATCTAATTAACCATTTACCCAATGTAATGGCCAAAACTGACTACCATTGTTCACAAAAATTGCCATTCAAATTTAAAGAAGAGGTTCTATGGGGGCCTGGGGTGCTCAACTGACAAAGTTGTTTACAGGATTCAATTAGCATCTAGGGCTAGTTAACATCACAGAGGAATGAAGTATGTAATTATTCATAATAACTCAAGTTCAAGTAAAAGGATTTTTTCTAGAACTAAGATGCTACTACACAAACAATGCCCAGATTCATAGTAATGCAAAACTAGGGTGCCCAAATATCAACCTAGGGGCTTAACTTGAACAAAGTTGGACTTCCCCACCACACGCACACACAACTATTTGATCTGAAGAAGCAGATGTTTAAAGATTATTCCGCATATTGTATTAAGTTAAACTTCAGGCCTGAATAGGAAGTATAATTATTAACCCAGGGACTTGATTTTAACAAACTTGAATCTGACTTCTCTTTGGATGATGTGTATCATATATCAAAAGATTCTGGCTGGGGCTTCTGGAGAAGACAATTTTTAAAGAATATACCTCATATTGTACCAAGTTAAAATTTGGACTCCCTTAGGCAGAGCCAAAATATTAACCCAGGGACTTGACTTGGCCAAATTTGAATCTGCCCCCCTAGGGATGTTGTATACCAAATATTAAATGATTCTTACTGTTAGTTCCCGAGAAGAAAATGTTTAAAGAAAACGATTGCACTGCATTAAATTTCAGGATTTCATATGGAGCCCAAGCATCAACTCCGGGACTTGATTTGAACAACCTTGAATCTAACCTCCTTAAGGATACTCTGTATTAAATATCAAAATATTTTGACTGGTGGATCTTAAAATTTAGGTTTCCATAGGGAGTCCAAATATCAACCCAGGGACTTGATTTGAACAAACTTGAATCTGACCCTCCTTAGGGTGTTGTGTACCATATATCAGAAGATTCTGACTGGTGGATCTGAAGAAGAAGATTTTTAAAGATTATTCCTTATAGGGAACCCAGATACTAACTGGGGAACTTGATTTGAACCAATATCAATCTGATTTGTGTAATGATATTATAAACCAAATATCAAAAGATTCAGACTGGTGGTTCTGGAGAAGAAGATTCTTTAGGGAGTACTTCTCATATTGAACCTACTTAAAATTTGACCTACTGTATTGAGCCCAAATATGAAGGGGGTGGGGGTGGGGTGAGGTACTTTTAACAAACCTGTATCTACACCCACCATGGATGATGTATGTCAAATATCAAAAGATTCTGATCAGTGTTTCTGAAGATTTTTTTTACTTTTTGCAAATATACTGACTCAGCATTTTTTTTATTCCCTTACAGAACACTATAACATAACCGATCACCATTTTTTTCTCCCACTGAGGATGCTTCACACCAAATACCAGTTCTCTGTTCCATGTGGTTTGGGAAATATGGGTGTTTGAAAATATTTCTAATTTTAGCTCCATGGGTTCCCATGGGAATGCAGGAAATGTTTTTTTGCATGAATCAAGTACTTATGACTTAATAATACCACAAACCAAATTTATATTAAATTGGATGATCAGTTTAGAAAATAAAAATTTGGGTGAGCACCAAAAATCTTGCCCCTCCCATTACAAAGGCAAATATTGCATTACGAACTTCGTTTGAACTAATAAATAATTGTATTTATTGATTTTGAGGGGTTTAATGACACTTTTGACAGCCAGGATCACCTAGTGTTGGACAATTTTATGGGTGAGGAAGCCGGAGTACCCTGACAGAACCACCAAGCAATGATGAGCAACTGTCAAACTCCCCAATGTACTAACTCCACACAAGCAGGGTACACAGCACCACCATGCCTCAACATGGGCCATCAGGATGAAGTGCTTTGTCCAAGGGCACAATACAGTTACCATCAAACTGAAGACCTTTCAGTTTGACGTCCAATGCCATAACCACTGAAAAACCATGCTCCCATTGATTTTACACCTCAAGAGGAAGCTCAGTCCCGAATATGAAGTCATTTTACTCATCAGTTCATGAAAGGATGATTTTTTTTAAATTTGGGTGCATATTCCCCCAGCCCACTGCCTATGTGGCAGGGAAAGTTGATTTGAATAAAATAAAAATGTGATGTTGGAACAAACAATCACCTCAAATTTAACTGAAATTGGTCCAATTGTTTTGGAGAAGTTGTGAACACCCAAGTTCACAGACAACAAACGACTTACAATGTTGGACAGATGGTGAGTGATCACTACAGCTCACCCTGACTTTCAGTCAGGTGAGCTAAAAAAAGAAGAGGCCCCAAGGGGCCTTAATCGCAAACCTGAAAAAAATGCTTCAAGAAGGCTTTGTGGTCACATTCAGCATCTACATGTTAATATAGTTAATCTAATTTAGCTGGGGTGTAGCGGTGGCTGGACAAGGGTCTGCTGGGCAAATTGTTTTTTCCCTTTTTTTTAGCGTAAAATCACTCAACCCCCTTCAAAACTCATTATGCAGTAAAAAGAAACAAAATCACCCAATTGATCACTTGATAATTATTCATTTTAACGAACAAATAGGCCACCCGCTTTCTTGGAGTTTCAAGCAAAGAGACTTTTACCAAAAAAAACAAAAACAATTTAGCACAAAAAATACTGAGAGTGGAGGGCATGTGACTACAAAGTAATTTGAATATGATTGGCATAAATTATATTTGTCATGAAAAATGTCGGAAATATACTATTAAAAAAAAGTAGGGGATATTTGATAAAAGTGAGATATATGAAGAAATATATTTATATTTTCATCAAAAAGACAGTTGAGGCATTGCACTGTGACATCTGGTGAATGATTTCAGCGATAGTTGGGTGTCTGACAAGCACACATTCCATGCACTGAGCTGTATTAGACATGGACAGTCAGTCATTCAGAAAATTAACCTCATACAGTTCAAGACCTCAATACCTTGTAAATCCTCCTCGGTTCACGGGACAAGCGCAGATCCGACGTGGCATACTCTTCACCATATGTTCATTATCAGCTTGACTGATGTTATTTCCTTCTTCCTGCAGTGCAGCAGCAAGTTCCTGGACATTGGTAGGGGGCTGCTGGCATTGTCGTAGGCTCCTGCCAACCATATCCCAGGCGTGCTCGATTGGTGAAAGGTCTGGACTTAGTGCTGACCAAGGCAGTGTAGTGATGTTCTGCTCCTGGAGGAACTCTGTAGCGACACAGGCCCTCTGTGCGCTTGCATTGTCATTTTGGAAAATGAATCAACGGCAGTGACATCGTGCAAATGGCACCACATGAGCTGCTAACATGTTGTCACGGAAGTACTGCCCTGTGACACGGATTTGGATGACTTGTAATGCTGATCTGCTTGTCATGGTTATGCCTCAACACACCATAAATGATCCACCACCAAAACGATCATGCTGCCTAATGGTTACATCATGGTATCGTTCGTTCTGTCGCTGCCACACTCTGTTTCACCTGTCATGGAAGTTGAGAGTGAATCTTCAGTCATTAGAAAACATGACGTTTTTCCACAAACGATTGTCCACTGCAGTCTGTTGCCAGCTTCCAACATGCCAATGGCACATAAACGTTCGTCACATGTCAGTCTTCGCATACCTCAAAAGTTACATTACGACCAGAAACTATCGTTGAACAAGTTTATAACAAGAAAAGAATGATGAAGCATCCAAAAAAGCCCGTCCAGTACAAATGAATATTTCAAAACGTACCCCACAAACACTGACACGGTGCTCATGCGAAAAACCTGCACTCAGTTTTTGTGGGCCAGTGACATTCATGATCCACACTAAACTTGGTAACATATTGATATGTCGAAACACGCATATCCAATATCAACATCTGTTTGGATATCCCCTACTTTTTTTAAATAGTATATTTTACTCTCTTGGTATAAACTGCTATAACACCTGAAAAAAAAATGTTCTTTAATGAAGGATGTAAGTTCAATAACCTCCTTATCCACCAAAATCCTGTGTGTCCATCTCGGAAACCAACAGGGAGTATAGCCATTTCAGTTGTCAAAATTTAGCTTTAATAATTTCATACTTTTCTTCCAGGTGTTTTTGCTGATCGATATAGTGTTTTAGTGTTGTATAGGTGTGATTTGTAATAAAAGATAGTTATATTAGTGTTTAGTTTAGTTTCTCTGTCGGGTTTTAGTCGCGTGTTCCCTATCTTCGCGCGGGTCATTTCGGTGTTTTGTTTTGTTGTGTTTACGTTTTCGACCGCTTTCTCAAATTTTCAGTTCCTCTTTGTAATTTTGGCTTTGTAATTATTTGTAATCATGAGTGGTAAGTGTACGACGGGTGTTCAGACGGAGGTAAGTATCGGTGTTAAGGGAGGTCTGAGGGAGGTGAGTCGAGGGGTGCAGGTGGGGGAGAGTGAGGATTCGGAGGCATGCAGACAGTGTAATATGAGGTATGGTGTTGGTCGGTCAATGGAGAGTAGTGGGGTATGTGCGAATTGCAGGGATATTTTACAGTTGTTAGAGAAGTGTGTTGGATTCGAGCGGGAGATTGCAGAGCTGAGAGGGAGGTTGGGGAGGGCCGGTGTAGCTGGAGTTACCCCGTTGAAGGTTACCTACGATGGTGAGGTGGAAGGTGGGTGGAAGGTCGTTGTGGACTCAAGGAGGAAACTGGGAAGCAGGAAACGTGGGGGAATAATGCTTGATGTGGGGGGTGTAACTGAGGAGGGGGGTTCTAGTAGGAAAATTCGGAAGGTGGCGTTAGGTCAGGGCTGCGTCGAGTCCGGAAGCCAGAGTCGGCGTAAGGCTGCCAAGGTTGCTAGGCGGTGTTTAGAAAACAGGTTTAGTGTTTTAGACTCTGATACCCCTGGGGACGAGAGTGAGGGGGAAAGTGTGGGGGGTGAGATGGTTGTTGGTGATGATAGGCCAGTCGGGGTAAGGAGGGCGGTCAAGAGAAAGAGGGGGCCAGGAGCTTGCAAAACGAGAGGAGGTGCAGATGATATAGGAACTGGGGCCAGAAGAAGAAAATTAGTGGTAGCGGGGAGCAGCATTGTACGTGGGATTGACAATGTAGTTTGTGGTCCTGATAGTTCCAATCGAACAGTCTTGTGCTTTCTGGGGGCGAAGGTGGAGGATCTCAGGGACCGGGTAGATGGCATTGTGGCAGGGTCAGGACCGGAACCGGTTGTGGTGGTCCATGTGGGGACCAACAATATCAGGGAGAGAAGGTCAGTAAGTTTGGTGGGGTCGTATAGAGGCTTAGTCGGCAAACTGCTAAGTAGGAATGCAAGGGTAGTCGTATCCGGGGTCCTTCCTGTCCTTGGAGGTGGGGACGAACGGAACTCAAGGATTTGGGCGCTAAATGAAGAGTTAGAGGACTACTGTGTTGATCTGGGAATTCCCTTTATCGACCATTGGGACACGTTTTGGGGCAATGGGAGCATGTACGGGCGTGACGGGCTGCATCTTAGCAGGGCGGGGAAACGGGTATTAGGGGATAAAATTCTACGGGTAGCAGAGCCTTTTTTGGAGAGGAGCGGGGTGGGAGGTCAGAGGCAAGTATAACGAGAGTGGACATAGGTGGGGTGAACAAGAGTGAGGGGGACAGAATAAGTTTACCACGACTAGCACCAGAAAACAATGGGCCCAATAGGCGGAAGGCAATGAACCTCGGTACCCTGAAAGTGGGTTATAGCAACATCCAGGGTCTCCACCGGAAAGTAAGTGAAATTGCTACATTGATCGAGGCAGAGGAGTTTGATGTCATGGGCTTAAGCGAGACGTGGGTAAGACACGAGGAACGGGTAGACCAAGTAAGCGGGTGTGTGTGGATAGGTGTAGGGCGAACGGAAGGCCAGAAAAAGGGGGGAGGGGTAGGCATGTACATTAAAGAGGATTTAAAACCGTCGCTGATTACAGATCTGGAAGATATTATCACCTCGGCTGATGTGTCAAAAGAAATTGGATGGGTAAAGATCAGTCTGAGAAACAAAAGTATTGCCCTTGGGATTGTGTACTGTGCGGTGGAGGGAAGTAAACCCGAGTGGAATGACTCGATATACTCAACACTAAGGTCCAATATCACTGAACTAGAAAACAGGGGGCTCGGTATAATTCTGATGGGCGACTTTAATGGACACATAGGTGACAAGGAAGAAGGCATAGAGGGTGGGGACAAGAAAGTCAACAGGAATGGAAGGAAGCTGTTGAACTTCACAAATGAGCTCGGTCTGAAGACTCTGAACAGGGACGCTAGATGTAAGGGGAAATGGACCTGGGAGAGAAACGACAGAAAATCAATAATTGACTACATTCTCATAGATATGAATTTATGGAGGGAGGTGATAAGGGTAGAAGTGGATGATGAGGGCAAAATGGAGTTGGATAGTGATCACAACTTGATTACAGTGACGATGAGGGCCAAAAACCTAGAGAAAAGGAAATGAAGCTTCAAGGATATTTGGGAACTCAAAAAGGATGCCGACTGGGTGAAGTTCGAAGAAAAACTGAAACCAAAGCTTGCAGCCGTACACAAGGGGCGTAGTGTCCAGAAGATGGTCGACGCCATAGTTGCGAGCCTAGTGGAGGCAGGGAAGGAAAGTGTAGGAAAGATTAGGGTGCCAACACGGGAACTTGGGTACAGAGTGAACGAAGAACTGAAAAGGGCCATAAAGGTTAGAAAAGCTAAATGTGCTGCATACAGGAGAAGTAGAAAACTTAAGGGGGTGGAAAGCAACGAGGCCATGGTAGCAAAGGAAGAATACCAACAAGCACGAAATAAAGTAAACAAGATAAAAGACGACAACCGGAGAGTGCGAAATAGCAGTCTTATTAGGACGATAAGAACGACAGGGGGGTCGAGTTCGAGCGTATTTTGGAAATGGGTGAACAAACGTAACAAAGGGAATAACCAACAGAGCATTAAAGTAGATGGCAGAGTTACAGAAGAGCGAGATCAAATCGCATTAGAACTAGTCAAGCACTGGGAAAAGGTAAACGATAAGCGATGGGGAACCCACCGGAGTGTCCGAACCAGGTCGAGGAAAATCTCTCGGACTTCGTGTGCAGCAAAATCAAAACCGAGGAGGTGAGAAGGGTGATCTCAAAATTGAGGAATGGAAAAGCGGGAGGGCTGGACGAAATTCCTAACGAGTTTATCAAAAAAGGGGGAGAGGAACTCTTGGAAAGCCTAACTGCCCTATTCAATTTAGCCATAGAAAAACAAGAGGTCCCAAAGGAGTGGAGGGAAAGCAAAGTGACATTTATTCACAAAAAGGGGGAAAAAGACGTTTTGGATAACTATCGAGGTATCTCTGTCAGTAGCAACATTGGAAAGGTTTTCTGTAAAGTCCTTTATGGGAGACTAGAAGAGGTAATTGAGGAGAAGGGTTTTTTGGGAGAAATCCAGAATGGCTTCAGGAAGGGAAGGAGAGTTACTGACCATCTTTTCACACTATCCCAAATGATAGAATCCGCGAAAGCAAAAAAGAAAAAGATGTTTATGGCCTTTTTGGATATCAAGAAGGCATACGATAGAGTATGGAGGGAAGGTATGTGGCGCAAGCTGGAGGCTATGGGCTTAGGAGGCGAGTTTGTTGGAATTATGAAAGCATTATATCAAGATGTACAGAGTGAACTTAGCCTGGGAAACATTACAACGAAACGTGTGCCTATGGAGATAGGCCTAAAACAGGGGTGTATCCTTTCGCCGATCCTGTTTGCATTGTACATCAAAGGCTTAGGAGATGAACTCCTGCGTAGCGAGGAGGGGGTAGCAGTTGGTGACGTGAAGATCCCAGGGCTATTTTTTGCAGACGATATGGTTCTAGTGTCAGAGAGCGAAGAGGGGCTAACGAAAATGCTGGGAATTGTTGGGAAATATGGGAGCAAATGGAGACTCGAACTTAATGAAAGCAAGAGCAAAGTTATACCTGTGGGCCACAAAGTGGACCCCACTCGAAGGTGGAGAGTGGGTGAGTTCTGCATTCCGGAAGGGAGCAGCAAACTTCTCAGTGTGGGAGAGACGGGTGATTACGAGTATTTGGGGGTAAATATAAACATTACAGGAAGAGGCATCTACCGGAACCACACAAATAAATTGATTCTGAAGGGGAAGCGAATCCTTAACCAAATGAAACTTATAGGGAGAAACAGTTTCAATAAGGTTTTCGTGGGGAAAACCATTTGGGAAATGGTGGGGCTGCCAAGTATAACATACGGTACGGAAGTGGTACCCCTAAACCAGACGGCCGTAAAGAGCTTGGAAATCCTGCAGAACGATGCAGGCCGATGGATAACGGGGTCGAGTAATGCCGCAGCGCTAGAAGCAATCAGGGGTGAGCTTGGGTGGATGAGGATCAAGGACAGGATAGACCTGTTGAAGCTCGGTTATCTTAATTATTTGGTAAATCTCCCCGACAGCCGATGGTGTAAAGTAATGTTCCTGAGAATTTTCAACTCAAATATCAAAATGGGGTGGATGGTCCAAATGAGGGAGCTAGTAGAGAACTACTCATTGGAGATCTCGGACCTGGACGTTGGGGCAAACCAGGGTAAAAAAATCGTCAGAGAAAGGGTCATGGAAGATTGTAACCGTAATTGGCGAGAGGGGGTCAAATCAAAGAGGTCTTTGGGTGGCCTGCGTGATAAAGAGAAGCCAGGTTTTGAAGAGTACCTTGATGGCACCTTTGGGGGGTCACTGTTGTTCAAGCTGAGGTCGCGATCCCTGGAGCTGAGGGGAAAAATTGGGAAAGACGGTGAAAGGGAGTGCCAGATGTGTAACTTGGACATGGTGGAGACCCTGGAACACTTTCTTCTTGAATGCCCAAAGTATCAGCCTAAAAGAATGAGATTCACTGGGAGTATAATGGGGAAGTGGGATGGGAGAATGAAGGACATGTGGTTAGGGGGAGACTCAAAGGAGAGGGTTAATATGCTAATCGGAGAGATTGGGAAGAATGGGACAAGGGATATCATCAAGCAGTTCGTCTCAGAGTGTTGGGAGGAGAGGAGAAGCGTGGGAATAGGGAGGCAGTTGGGAGCACAGGGGTAACCATGGCCTTCTCGTCCGAGAACCGCGACAAATCAGCGGCTGGCCAAAGTGTTATTAATATTATTATGCAAGATGAAATAGCTGATAGCTAATTAGTTGTTCATTTTCAGTGGAAAAATAGGCCACACCCCTTATGAAAGTTTTTTCGCATGAGAAAATTATCATACTTCATTCTATGAGAAAAGCAACTAGGGGTAAGCTCACAAAGTGATCCCCCCCCCCCCACCCCCCATGCCTGAGTTGTAGCCTTTTTGGTACATTAAAATGTATAAGTTAGATTATCTCCCCTTGTAAATGTCAGAACAGATTATATTGCTTCATGCACATCTTCATATGGAGTTCTTCCATTGTGTAAAGTTTCATGAAAATTCTTCAAACGGTTTAGGAGGAGTTGCGCTTATAAGGATGGACAGACGGACAGATGTACAGGGTTATTCCTATATACCTATACAGGGTTATTCCTATATACCCCCCCCCCCCCCCCCCCCAAACTTTGAGTGATTATCAGTGGGTATTGGTACTTTATTGCCAAAGAGATTGTTGATATGGGCCTGCACGATGTCAGCCATTAATTAAATTTTACAAACTCTAACCACTGCAGTAAAAAAAACCTGACAAAGAAATTCTTGAATGCAACAGGTCTGACAATTGTTGAAAGTGACAATGACAGCAATCCACAAGAAAGGTGCATTTTTTCATTCTGACAAAACGGACAATGGTAAGTCAATGAAAAGGATAATGTTCAATTTTTATGAAACGATTATGAAATAAGACAAGAATTGTGATAATTGAGAATATGTTAATTTCTGTTTCCATCATGCTATGTTTTCAATAAGAATAATTTGAGATGTCGACTGTACTGAAGAATTTATGCTAAAGGAGTCTAGGTAACGTGCCCCTGTGGCCGTCATGGTTGACTGAACCTGAACAAAATAGGACATCCTCATCTAGACATTATATGGAGTCATCCTACCAAGTTACAATGAAATCCCTTCATCAATACGACCTGTAGACTGTGCTAAAGGTTTTGGGGTTTCAGGCCCGTGCAGGCATCAGGGTTGACTGATCGCGATCAAAAGGGGACATTCTCATATGGACTTGACCTAGAACCTGCATATGAAATTTTATGAAGGTCGGACAAGAACTGCAAGGTGTAGCCTGTGGTAAAGAAAATGTGAACAGACTCACAGACTTACAGACTTTCACATGCATGATGGCTATAGCTTATCTTGACTTTGTCAAGTTAAGCTAAAAATTATAAATTTAAAGTAATTTGTATATTTTTTATACTTACCAATGGCCCAGACTTAGCTGGTGCAACCTCAATATTATTAAGGGCCAAACACAAATTTTGAAAAACCCAATCCCCAGAATTTGCATACAACAACGAGAATTAAAAGTTCTATCTGGCCCTACATACTTTTGTACTTGCGCATGAGCAGTACTAGGAAGAAGCCGGAATTAGCGCCAACACCATTCTTTGTAGACGTGCCAACTAAAGAGATAACTCAGTGGGGAGGTATGAGTACCCACTCAAGGGAGGGCCATCCCTGTCTGGGCCATTGGTAAGTATAAAAATATACAAATTACTTTAAATTTATAATATTTTTATACTACAACCAATGGCCCAGACTTAGCGGAATCGAAAAAAGGCGGAGGGCCTAGGACTTAAAGAATTAGCAGACCAAATACAGCTCCTTAGCCTGCATTAAACTTCCAAGGTGAAAAGGAGATTAAAATTTTTAAGGAATTACATGCATGTCTCTCTGTACAATAATAGAGAAGACATATCATCAAAATAAGGAGCCATATCCGTATTACTTAGCATGAATGATTAATCTAATTGGGTGTAATGAGCCCCCAATTATAAGGCTAGTCTAGAATAAGCCACTTAAAATCAGGATGGCGTGTCCGAGAGTGAGAGACTAACGCCCACAAACACACACCATATATATAATAAAACAAGCTGTATATAAGATTAGTAATGCTTGTTTTGAAGGAATATTCTTCAAAACAAAAAGGGAGGCACTCCAGAATCAGTGAAAAGTGGTACCAAATAATCTATATATATTAGCCCAAAAGACACCCAGAAATTAATTATTATTAATTATTGGTGCTTAACACCACATCAGTAGATAAGGCTATCGTGGAGATCCCGGTTATTAAAAGCGCAAGCTTCTAACATATGCCGGAACCGGAATATGTAGATAGGTCGAAAACCGGTGATATAAACATGTACAACCTTAAATTTGTCCAACTGAATGCCAATGGAAAGTTATCTGATAGAGCAAATAGGCTTCTGTGGCAACCAACAGTACAATTAATTCCAATAATGAAACTCCAAAGTGAACCGTGCGAATATACGAGAATAGGAATTCTCCTTGTGAACCGTCTCTGGTATAAAGCTGGATTCAGAACATGGAACGGGCTATGATTAAAAGACCTGTCACGGGCCGTCCCCCAAATAAATCATTGTTCCCTAGGTCCGTTACAACCAATGACTGTTTGGAGAAAGAATATACTACTCCGAATAATAAAGCCAAAAATAGAGAACATAAGCATAGAAGGCCTATTGGAAACTTCATAATTGATCCAACTAGCCCCAAAATTCTGATAAGCTCTATAAAGCAGAGCAAGAATTTTAGAGAATCTATTCAATAATGTGTCTGCCTAATAAATACACATATTATGCATGCAAGCAACAGAATCCTGCATGTACCCGACTGAATACAGCCTGTATCCACGGTATAACCAAGTGATACAAATGCAACCAGGAAACTGAATGAATAATATGACGTTAATGCAGTTAAACTGAGGAATAAACTCATACGTCGTAAGAAAAAGGCAGACCGCTCTGAGTGAAACTTCTCAGAGTGGACTAATTGGAGAATGTAACCAAGATAACTGACATGCCTGTCACACAGATACACGAAGGCTAGCAATATCAACCTAATGTATTCATGAAAGAAATTTGGAATCCAAAAAACAGTTACTGTTCAGGAATCACATGCTCGTATATGACTTCTAAACAAACAACCACAGGGAACAAACCAACTAAAGAGTGGATGTGCCCATGAGGTCACCATTAGAACACAACCCGGCTGCCAATCGAGGAGCCATGAAAAGCATTGACTGGAGCATCTTCGTTCAGCATCTTCGTTCTGAACATCTGAAGTTGGGTAGCTAGTGTACGGTCGCATGTGCTTCGCTGAAGCAGAGGAAGAAGCCGTAATTGCAGTGTAGAAGGAGCGTCCCGAGTGGCAATGGAGAACGTCAGCTCCGACTCAGTGGAAGTTTCTCAAAGCAACAGTCGACCCCAACTATTACTGGGTTAGAGAAGGCTCTCCCGCTCGCGGCCTGATCCCAGACCTCGCCGAGCTTCCCAAAGAGAAACTTGCAGGCTTCTTCCCCTTTTTTGCCATCATCACTGGGTGAACTTTTGTTTATAAGGTGCTCACTCTACTCAAATCTACACTCTCCTCGACTGCA
Organism: Pictodentalium vernedei; assembly: GCA_031216915.1. Lineage (NCBI taxonomy): Eukaryota > Metazoa > Mollusca > Scaphopoda > Dentaliida > Dentaliidae > Pictodentalium > Pictodentalium vernedei. Next base: position 307,928,153 of record CM062295.1, on the reverse strand, counting down.
ACAGACATACCCGGTGTTACGGCTCCCACTATAGGGTAACTGCCTCACCAGTTGAGCTAGCTGCTGGAATAAGAGGCCTTATTCCCGTTGATATTCAAGAGTACCTTTGCAGCTAGCTCTGTTTGCTCCTCAAAGTGTGACAATGGCAGCACATTCTGGACGGGTGTCACAGTACCATCACCATGTTCTTGTTCCTCTGGAATTATCTTGCGGTGACAGCTCCGGCATCGGAACTTCACTGCGAATACGTAGCACGACACCCGCTTCCAACATTACTGTCCCAATGAATCGACCCTGACCACACAAGTAGGACCTGAATCAGTAGGAGTGCAGCGACTACAGGCATGACAACAAGCATGTAAATCCAATGTACATTTCTTCGCCCTACACTAAGAGCAGTAATCTTCATAAATAATTACAATCAAAACAAAGTCCACTGCACTCCTAAAATTTAACATATAATAATACATTATAAGGATACATGACGAAGACAATCAAAAAAATAATTTCAAAATAAATCAAAACAAATTTTTTCCGAAATTTTTTTTTTAAGATGCCTAAGTTCCCCAAGGGAACCTCACGAGCCCAAGGGCATCCCAATACAGCATAAGTGTGGACAAACACCAGAATATTAAAGCTACACTACCGGAATATTAATAAATGTATCCTTCTATAACTGTGATGTAATAAAACCCTGAATATTACCTGTTAAGGGCGTTATTAAAAGTAAACAACGTTAAGAAGAAAAAATAGAAACTAGACAATAGGCACACAAAAGGCCCAAGTCAGTAAGCAATTAACTGTTACCTGATGCAAAGCTAGGTCTTCATGTGAAGAAAAAACAATGCATCAGGAAGAAGATGCAAGACAATAACAACCCAAGACCCCTAGGGTGAGGACGTAACAGTGGGGATAAAAAGAATAAACCTTCTGTACAACACGCTAAACTCCCAAGAAATTTAATAAAAAATTTCAATAAAAAAAAGCCAGAAAGCTTAGGAGTTTAACCGGAGGGTTCATGGAAGGAGGGGGAAGGAACACAAAACCAACAGTAGGTAAATCATTAGCAAAACTAATGACGTCAAGGCGTATATCTCGAAATTGGGTAACATGAAATAATTTTCATATTATTTAAAAGTTACAGCCCTGAACGTCTCAAACCACCACTGTTCACTTCAATCATCTATTTACTGCCTTGAATCCACCATATACTTCATTGATTTTGTGTCTGGCATCCACCAATTTATTTATTTATTTATGTTTAAGGTCACATATTTATGGCATCCACCAAAAAATGAGATTTAAAGCACAGATGTCAGTTCAGATGTTTACTGACTTAGGGCCAAACAAAGAATGATGTTGGCTCCAATTCCATTCTCTTCCTGGGTACTGCACATATGCAAGTACAAAAGTATGAAAGGCCAGACAGGACTTTTAATTTTTGTTGTTGTATGCAAATTTGGGGGATGGGGGGGGGGGGGGGGGGCCAAATTTGTGTTTGGCCCTTAATAATATTGAGGTTGCACCAGCTAAGTCTGGGCCATTGGTTGTAGTATAAAATGAAAGAGTCAATGACTCTGTAGCTCAACTTGGATATGACAGGAATTAGTACTTGCTGTGACCAAGACAACTGAATAATGAATATGACAGGAATTAGTATTTGTTTTGGCCCAGTCAACAATAATAAAAGAATTACAAGGTGACTGTAATGGACTACAGATTAAGACCAATCATTGTAGATTATTATTTTTGTGTGGAAATTTTCAGTCCCAAACAAAATATTTTCAGACTAAAATTTTTTCTTCTTCTTCTTAAAATTGACCAAAATGCATCAAAACACAAAAAACTAATTCCGGATTTTGGTCCAAAATTTTCTAAGTCCCACCCGGACCCCAAATTTTCAGTGTAAAAAAAAATTATTTTTTTTTTGTCTTAAAATTGACCAAAACGCATAAAAAACCAAAAAACTAATTTCCGGATTTTGGGCCAAAATTTTCTAAGTCCCACCCGGCCCCCTAATTTGCATAATTTATTCACGAGAAAAACTCTGTATTATATGTAATGTATCCCATGGTACTAAACATTCATACAAAAATTTATTCAAATCAGATCTTTCATTTGGAAGTTCTGCGCAAAAATCTGATTGCACTTAATTTTGAACAAAATGGCTGTTAGCGGCCATCTTGAATTTCAGACTGGACCCAAAAACACTCCTTCTCGTCCCACAGTGATAACAAAGGTACCCAAGAAGTTTCGTGAAGATCGGTTCATAAATACGGCCTCTAGCCCGAGCCGTATTGGGATTTGCACTCACAGTGCTGAAAGTAACACTAAATAAATCAAAGTTAGCCTAATTTGCATAATTTACGCACAAGAAAAAAACCTGTAATATATGTAATGTATCCCATGGTACTAAACATTCATACCAAAAATTATTTAAATCAGAGCTTTCATATGGAAGTTCTGTACAAAAAACAGATTTTGGCATCATCGGTACAAAATGGCTGCTGGCAGCCATCTGGAATTTGGGACTGCACCCAAAAACACTCGTTCTCGTCCCACGGTCATAACAAAGGTACCCAAGAAGTTTCGTAAAGATTGGTTCATAAATACGGCCTCTAGCCCGAGCCATAGCAGCTTGGCACTTACAGCTCTGAAAGTAACACTAAATAAATCAAAGTTAGTCTAATTTGCATAATTTACGCATGAGAAAAAAACACGTATTATATGTGATGTATCCCATTGTACTATACATTTATACAAAACTTTATTCAAATCAGAACTTTCATACAGAAGTTCTGTACAAAAAACTGATTTTTGCATCATCGGTACAAAATGGACACTGGCAGCCATCTTGAATTTTGGACCACACCCAAAAACACTCGTTCCTGTCCCAGGGTCACAACAAAGGTACCCAAGAAGTTTCGTAAAGATTGGTTCATAAATACGGCCTCTAGCCCGAGCCATAGCAGCTTGGCACTTACAGCTTGAAAGTAACACTAAATAAATCAAAGTCAGTCTAATTTGCATAATTTACGCACGAGAAAAAAACCCGTATTATATGTGATGTATCCCATGGTACTAAACATTTATACAAAACTTTATTCAAATCAGAACTTTCATACAGAAGTTCTGTACAAAAAACTGATTTTTGCATCATCGGTACAAAATGGCCACTGGCAGCCATCTTGAATTTCGGACCACACCTAAAAACACTCGTTCCCGTCCCGGGGTCATAACAAAGGTACACAAGAAGTTTCGTAAAGATCGGTTCATAAATACGACCTCTAGCCCGAGCCATAGCCAATTGTTGACATACGGACAGATGGACGACGGGCCATGACAATAGCTCAAATTTGACTTCGTCAAAGTTGAGCTAAAAATGAGGATTCAACAATATAATTGTAGTCCAGAGATTTGTCCTGAAATGCAGGTTTGGCTCTTGATGTTTCTGCATAAACCAAAACAAAACCTCATTTCAAGTTTGGAGGTAAAAAAAATCCTCATCTGGTCTTATTTGAACATTTATATGGTACATTTGCCCTCATTCAACTTCAACAGATAAATTTCTCTTTGTTCAGAAATCAGATCTGATCATGATTCATCATGCTTCATTGTAAAATAGTGGTGTACAGACCCGAATGGATATGCCATTGTGTGTGCATGTTGAGGAGTCATCACAAGTCCATTAAAATTATTTATTTTGCCCTCACCCCTTCCCCCCCCCCCCCCCCCCCCCACACACACACACACAGTCTTGTCTACCCTACATACCGAGGTACCCCATTGTTTGTCCTTTGTGTGGACTAACGGTTTCTACCTCATTTTGCCGGTACAGTTCTGGGAAAACAACCGAGGTAAAGGGTTTCTTTTGTCTTTTGTACCTCGGTAAGGCAAAACACGCACACTCTTTTGTCTAGTTACCTCGTCATGTTGGTAAGACAAACCCACACCCACCCACCCACCCACACACACACACACACACACACACACACACTCTCTCTCTCTCTCCCAGTTTCGGCATAAAAGTGGAGTTAATTTTGACAAAAGGAATTGGCGCCTCCCCGATGTTTGTAAAAACATCCTTATGATTGGAAGTTCAAATTTAGGACGCATTGATCGAAATCCCCATCCGGACATCCAGGTGGAGTGTTACCCCGGCGCCAAATTCAATCATCTGCGCTCTATGTTTAAAGGGCACAGGGGCCAGTCCAGTCCCCCAAAAATATTATTAAATATTGGCGTGAATTCTTAAAACGATAATTCTGATCTCGTAGTTAAGCAGTTGCGGAATATGCTTAGCGATATCAGGGAGCAAACAAACTCCGGCCCGTGTTGTCCCTCTACCCCAACGCGAAAAGCAAAACAAGAAAAGATCAAGGCAAAGCACTTCTCCCTCTTCTTTTCCTTCTACTTCTTCTTTCTCTCAGAGTAAGCGCCTCAATTTGCAAACATCTCCGGTCCATATTGTGACTGAAGATGCTCGCAAATTGAGTAACGCTGTCTCGCCTCGTCTTGCTCCTCTACCTCCTTCTCCTCCTCAGCCTTTCTTTTCTGGTTCTCCTAGTGCTCTCACTAGAACTCCTCCTCCTCCTTCTGTTTCTTCTCCTGCTTCTGTTTCCTCTCCTGCTTCTGTTTCTTCTCCCCCTTCTCCTGCCTCTAGTGTGGTTCAACCAGGTATATCGTACTCAGAGAAAGTCAAATCACTGAGCCGCAACTCGGGCCGCTCATTTGATTCTAAATTCTCCCAGTTTCGGCATAAAAGCGGAGTTAATTTTGACAAAAGAAATTGGCGCCTCCCCGATGTTTGTAAAAACATCCTTATGATTGGAAGTTCAAATTTAGGACGCATTGATCGAAATCCCCATCCGGACATCCAGGTGGAGTGTTACCCCGGCGCCAAATTCAATCATCTGCGCTCTATGTTTAAAGGGCACAGGGGCCAGTCCAGTCCCAAAAAAATATTATTAAATATTGGCGTGAATTCTCGAAACGATAATTCTGATCTCGTAGTTAAGCAGTTGCGGAATATGCTTAGCGACATCAGGGTCAAGTTTAGATCAGCAAAAATTTATTTTGCTGAACTAAACTTTTCGCAAAAACTCCCTCAGGCTGAGAGGAGAACCCTGAGCATCATCAACGAAACCATTTGGATAGTGAAGGACGTTAACGTGATACCAAAAATTGATGACGCGAAGTTTGATGTTGCTCAGGATTTAATCCATTGGACCACGAGGACCGCCAATATTATGTACGATCACTGGTTGAACCACCTAAATTTAAACTAAGTAAAGGCAAAGGTAACAGCCGCCTAACAGATGTGGGATTAGGAACTAATGTGGTTAACCTGTCTGGCACCAATGACCTAACAACCCAAGAGAAATCTCTTTTAGATCGCGGTTTAACTTTTGTACCAGCACCAAAGCCTAAAACTGATAACCAAAGAAATTTACCATCATACAACTGTAATTTTCTTAGGCAAATGAAATTAGCCGACCGATTTAGAAACTCCAGCGGTCGGAAACTTCCTTTCACAGAATCATCTGGTTGGTCACCTCCAGATAGTGAAGTAGATCCCGAAATTATTGAGGCTAGCAAACGAATCATCCAAAAGGTGTTCAGCATGAACATACTCTCCGATAAAGACAATTTAACAGCTGGTGAACGGAGAGCCCTCACGAAACTTCGAAAAAATAAGAAATTAGTTATTAAACCAGCCGATAAAGGTGGGTCGGTAGTTGTTCTATCTCGGGATAATTATATAAAGGAAGCCATGAGACAACTCAGCAATACTAAACATTATAAGAAAATAGATTCACTTATTTGGCCTAGCAATATCGAAAAATTCAATAAGATCTTAAAATTTCTCCTCGACGAAGGTCACATTACCAAAAAACAATTGAAATATTTAACAGCTAAGCTCAGTGCTCAAACAAGACAATTTTATATCCTACCAAAGATCCACAAGGACCGTTCTTCATGGACGGATGACTTAACTCCACCCGGGAGGCCAATTGTATCAGATTGTAACTCGGAATCTTATGCGATCTCGGAATTAATTGATTATCATCTGAAACCTATAGCAAATAGACATCCAAGCTATCTAAAAAATACACAGGATTTCCTGTCAAAAATTTCGAAATTGAAAATATCGAAAAATGCAATTCTGGCTACTTTGGATATCGACAGTATGTATACGAACATTGATATTGATAAAGGTGTTAAATCAGTTAAAAATGCATCTGAAAAATATCCGGATGCAAAACGCCCGGATGAACAAATTTTGGATCTTTTAGAGCTGAGCTTAAAAGGTAATGACTTTCAATTCAATGGAGAATATTTTCTACAAATAATGGGTTGTCCTATGGGCAAAAGATTCAGTCCTAATTTTGCAAGCATTTATGTAGCGGAATGGGAGGAAAATGCCTTAAGCAAATGTGCAAAGCATCCTCTCGTATATCTCAGGTATTTAGATGACATTTTTATTATTTGGGAACATTCAAAAGAAGATTTTGATGAATTTTTAGAAATTGTGAACAATCACGATCCAAATATCAAATTGAAAGCTACTATCAGTGAAAATTCTGTTGATTTTCTCGATGTGACCATGTATAAAGGCAAGCAATTTCAGGCGTCTAGTCATTTAGATTATAAAGTGTATTTTAAACCAACTGATTCACATCAATTGTTGCACACAAAATCATTTCATCCTCAACATACATTTAAAGGTATCATCAAATCACAACTCATTCGTTTCCACCGCAATTCAAGTGATAAAGTAAATTTCAATGAGGCTTGTTCTACTCTATTTGGCGCCCTCAGATCGAGAGGGTACTCGCTGCGCCTTTTGCGTAGCCTGAAATCCCAAACCCTGAAAAAGCTCGAAAGTCCAGCTGAAACTACCGATTTCGAACCACTGAAGATTGAACACAACAGACCGTTGCAGAATGGTAGTGGCACGTTATTTAATTGCAAAAAGCCTCGTTGTAGACTGCATACTTTTATGCCTGATCAGAAAGAGGAATTTTCCTCCGAACAAACGAAAAATCATTATCAGATCCATAACCCCCTCCATTGTGATTCACCAAACATTATTTACCTTATCACTTGTAAGCGATGTCGGAAACAGTATGTTGGTCAAAGTCAAAATCCTTTCCGAGAACGTGCTACTAGACACAAACAGGATATAAAACATAATGCTGATGCCCCAGTAGCACAACATTTTAACCTTCCTGGCCATTCTTTGGATGATTTCGAAATCCACCCAATTGAACAACCACCAATTAAAGACACATTAGAAGAAACGGATGAATTTAGAAAAAAACGTGAAGCTTTTTGGATCAATACGCTTCAAACCCTCTGGCCATTTGGTATGAACATATCAGAGGGCGAATGCGAAAGGAGGTCCATCATTCCTTTCACTTTAACGTACAACAGAATGAATATCGAAATAGCAAAAATGTTAAAAGATGAATTCAATTTTACCAATGCTAAATTAAATGAACCTTTGAATCTTCGACCTGTCATCGCCTATAAGAAAAACAAAAGCTTGCGTAACATCCTTGTAAGGACTAAATTAGAGCCCATCAATGAATAACATCAATTATTGCCAGTCAGTTTAACCAGTTCCTAAGCTCATCACTTAGTTTAAATCAATTTTGTGTAATTTTTTGTCATGTTGGAAACCCATCAGGGTTCAGTAAATGAAAACAATTTTTCAGCGGCATATTAAAAAGAAAAAAACGTTTCAGTATGAAATGTCTGTAATAATAATAATAATAATAACTCTTTGGCCAGCCGCTGATTTGTCGCGGTCCTCATAAGAGAAGGCCATCATTCCCCCTGCACCCCACCCCCTCTTCCCCTCCTCTCCTCCCAGCATTCAGATATAAACTGCTTAATAGTGTCCCTCACTTCCTCTTTTTCAATTTCTTCAATAAGCATTCCTACCCTCTCCCTCGTGTCCCCCTTCAGCCATCTATCCTTTGTTTCTTCACCCCACTTCTGCATTATTCTTCCAGTAAATTTTATTCTATGAGGTATATACTGTGGGCATTCCAAGAGAAAATGTTCCAGGGTCTCCACTACTCCAGAGTGGCACATTTGGCATCCCTTTTCCCCATCTCTCCCAATTTTTCCCCGAAGCTCCAGTGATCTTGATCTCAGTTTGAACAGCAGTGACCCTCCAAAGGTGCCATCTAGGTACTTCTCAAAAGCTGGCTTTTCTTTATATTGTAACCCCTGCAGTGATCTTTTCACGCTAACCCCTGCTCGCCAGTTTCGATTGCAATCTTCCATGACTCTCTCTTTGACAAACCTTTTGCCTTCTTTCATTCCTACTTCTATGTTAGTGACCTCTATAGAGTAATTGTCCATTAGTTCCCTCACATGTTTTGACCACCCCGTTTCTATATTAGAATTCCAAATGGTATCGAGCATCAATTTGCACCACCGGTTGTCAGGCAGGTTTCTCAAGTAGTTAAAGTAACACAGTTTTCCCAAATCTACCCTGTCCTTGATTTTCATCCAACCAAGCTCCCCCCTTACTGCTTCCAAAGCTGCAGCATTACTCGACCCTGTTATCCATCTGCCGGCATCATTTTGAGTATTTTCCAACTTCTTAGTAACGGTTTGGTTTAATGGAATCACGTCCGTGCCATACGTTATACTTGTGCCAGTGCGACTTTTTAACCTCAAACACACACAGGCGAGTGCCAGAGTTCATATATGCCCAAAAACAAAATAGGTTCTAACTTCAATCATAAATTATTATTTATTTATTTATATATTTATTTATTGATTATTTTTAATTTTTTATTCATTTTTATTTATTGATTTATTTATTTATTTATTTATTTATTTATTTATTTGGTTGATTCATTTATTTAAATTATTATTTTTATTTTTAATTTTTCATACCTTTCACACAATGTAGAGGTTCAGAAGGTAAAACACACAGTTTCTACGTGGTGTAAAATATTTTCCGTCATAAACCTCCGTCGGGGGATATTCATTCCAACTGATAACATTCGCGAAGCATCATGATCTTTGGCGTTATTTTTTCATTTATTTCTTTAGTCTCAATATATTTTATCAAACCATTTTTTCATATTATTTTCACATACTTCTGAAGCCAGTAAAGCAAACCGCTCCCGATTGGTTTTACTTAAATCAAAGCCAACCAATAGGGCTTCATGGGGTCAGTAAAGCAAACCACTCACTGACTGATTAAAATTCAATGGAAGCCAATCAATAGGGCTTCATCTAATTTGTTTGGACGACACAAACTGAGTTGTGAAAAACAAACTTGGGACATCTCAGATTGAAAAGAATTAATTAGATGAGTGACATTTGGCAGCTTGTTAAAGAGTTTAATTATGTACTGAGCTGTGAAAAACACCCCCAGCCCAGATATGGATATATACCATGCATGCCCTCCCAAAGTTGGAATCATTTTCCTCAAAGTCTCTTTGAAAAAGCCAAACCAAGCGAAACACGTCGAGACAGACGGATTATTTTCTACCTTTGCAGCAGACTACAACCAATCCAGGTATCGTCTCTAATAGGTAATATCTAGACTTCATTTTAATTTATTTCATTTCTTCACTTTTCATTCATCTACCTATTCTTCAAATAGCTCAAAAAAGACAGAAGCATCAGGGAAAGAGAGTTGTCCAGTCTGGAAGAGGCCAGGAACAATCGTTCCAGGCCTATTCTAGATTGGTCAAGGCCCTTTTCCAGGTGATTCAGTGTATGCACCATATTGGGCTCCTAGAGCAGCATTTGGCCAACCGGGATTTCCCGAAACAGTTGGAGAAGAAAGTAGATGAGTTAGGTGGCTTTCTGAAGCCGGCTCTTCCCACCCCACACATTTTTTCTGTTTTTCGACAGATTAGTGTGGGATGGGCCAACCAAACGTTAAATGCTTTAGTTGAGCATTACAAGATAAATTTAAACCAGTTGAAGTCTAAGATAACTTTGGCTATGCGACCACCTCCTGGACTCGAAAAAATAGACTTCAACAGCGCTTCGGCGCGTGCCTTGATCTGGGCTCAGAAAAACTTTAAAAATAAGTTGACAGATAAGACGATTTCGGCCTATGAGTCTTACATTTCGGAACTTCACCCAGCGTCTGGAGTAAGGAACAATACGGGAGGGAGCAAGCAAACTCCGGCCCGTGTTGTCCCTCTACCCCAACGCGAAAAGCAAAATAAGAAAAGATCAAGGCAAAGCACTTCTCCCTCTTCTTTTCCTTCTACTTCTTCTTTCTCTCAGAGTAAGCGCCTCAATTTGCAAACATCTCCGGTCCATATTGTGACTGAAGATGCTCGCAAATTGAGTAACTCTGTCTCGCCTCATCTTGCTCCTCTACCTCCTACTCCTCCTCAGCCTTTCTTCTCTGGCTCTCCTAGTGCTCTCACTAGAACTCCTCCTCCTCCTCCTTCTGTTTCTTCTCCTGCTTCTGTTTCCTCTCCTGCTTCTGTTTCTTCTCCCCCTTCTCCTGCCTCTAGTGTGGTTCAACCAGGTATATCGTACTCAGAGAAAGTCAAATCACCGAGCCGCAACTCGGGCCGCTCATTTGATTCTAAATTCTCCCAGTTTCGGCATAAAAGCGGAGTTAATTTTGACAAAAGGAATTGGTGCCTCCCCGATGTTTGTAAAAACATCCTTATGATTGGAAGTTCAAATTTAGGACGCATTGATCGAAATCCCCATCCGGACATCCAGGTGGAGTGTTACCCCGGCGCCAAATTCAATCATCTGCGCTCTATGTTTAAAGGGCACAGGGGCCAGTCCAGTCCCCAAAAAATATTATTAAATATTGGCGTGAATTCTCGAAACGATAATTCTGATCTCGTAGTTAAGCAGTTGCGGAATATGCTTAGCGATATCAGGGTCAAGTTTAGATCAGCAAAAATTTATTTCGCTGAACTAAACTTTTCGCAAAAACTCCCTCAGGCTGAGAGGAGAACCCTGAGCATCATCAACGAAACCATTCGGAAAGTGAAGGACGTTAACGTTATACCAAAAATTGATGACGCGAAGTTTGATGTTGCTCAGGATTTAATCCATTGGACCACGAGAACCGCCAATATTATGTACGATCACTGGTTGAACCACCTAAATTTAAACTAAGTAAAGGCAAAGGTAACAGCCGCCTAACAGATGTGGGATTAGGAACTAATGTGGTTAACCTGTCTGGCACCAATGACCTAACAACCCAAGAGAAATCTATTATAGATCGCGGTTTAACTTTTGTACCAGCACCAAAGCCCAAAACTGATAACCAAACAAATTTACCATCATACAACTGTAATTTTCTTAGGCAAATGAAATTAGCAGACCGCTTTAGAAACTCCAGCGGTCGGAAACTTCCTTTTACAGAATCATCTGGTTGGTCACCTCCAGATAGTGAAGTAGATCCCGAAATTATTGAGGCTAGCAAACGAATCATCCAAAAGGTGTTCAACATGAACATACTCTCCGATAAAGACAATTTAACAGCTGGTGAACGGAGAGCCCTCACGAAACTTCGAAAAAATAAGAAATTAGTAATTAAACCAGCCGACAAAGGAGGGTCGGTAGTTGTTCTATCTCGGGATAATTATATAAAGGAAGCAATGAGACAACTCAGCAATACTAAACATTATAAGAAAATAGATTCACTTATTTGGCCTAGCAATATCGAAAAATTCAATAAGATCTTAAAATTTCTCCTCGACGAAGGTCATATTACCAAAAAACAATTGAAATATTTAACAGCTAAGCTCAGTGCTCAAACAAGACAATTTTATATCCTACCAAAGATCCACAAGGACCGTTCTTCATGGACGGATGACTTAACTCCACCCGGGAGGCCAATTGTATCAGATTGCAATTCGGAATCTTATGCGATCTCGGAATTAATTGATTATCATCTGAAACCTATAGCAAATAGACATCCGAGCTATCTAAAAAATACACAGGATTTCCTGTCAAAAATTTCGAAATTGAAAATATCGAAAAATGCAATTCTGGCTACTTTGGATATCGACAGTATGTATACGAACATTGATATTGATAAAGGTGTTAAATCAGTTAAAAATACATTTGAAAAATATCCGGATGCGAAACGCCCGGATGAACAAATTTTGGATCTTTTAGAGCTGAGCTTAAAAGGTAATGACTTTCAATTCAATGGAGAATATTTTCTACAAATAATGGGTTGTCCTAAGGGCAAAAGATTCAGTCCTAATTTTGCAAGCATTTATGTAGCGGAATGGGAGGAAAATGCCTTAAGCAAATGTGCAAAGCATCCTCTCGTATATCTCAGGTATTTAGATGACATTTTTATTATTTGGGAACATTCAAAAGAAGATTTTGATGATTTTTTAGGAATTTTGAACAATCACGATCCAAATATTAAATTGAAAGCTACTATCAGTGAAAATTCTGTTGATTTTCTCGATGTGACCGTGTATAAAGGCAAGCAATTTCAGGCGTCCAGTCATTTAGATTATAAAGTGTATTTTAAACCAACTGATTCACATCAATTGTTGCACACAAAATCATTTCATCCTCAACATACATTTAAAGGTATCATCAAATCACAACTCATTCGTTTCCACCGCAATTCAAGTGATAAGGTAAATTTCAATGAGGCTTGTTCTACTCTATTTGGCGCCCTCAGATCGAGAGGGTACTCGCTGCGCCTTTTGCGTAGCCTGAAATCCCAAACCCTGAAAAAGCTCGAAAGTCCAGCTGAGACTACCGATTTCGAACCACTGAAGATTGAACACAACAGACCGTTGCAAAATGGTAGTGGCGCAGTATTTAATTGCAAAAAGCCTCGTTGTAGACTGCATACTTTTATGCCTGATCAGAAAGAGGAATTTTCCTCCGAACAAACGAAAAATCATTATCAGATCTGTAACCCCTTCCATTGTGATTCACCAAACATTATTTACCTTATCACTTGTAAGCGATGTCGGAAACAGTATGTTGGTCAAAGTCAATATCCTTTCCGAGAATGTGCTACTAGACACAAACAGGATATAAAACATAATGCTGATGCACCAGTAGCACAACATTTTAACCTTCCTGGCCATTCTTTGGACGATTTCGAAATCCATCCTATTGAACAACCACCAATTAAAGGCACATTAGAAGAAACGGATGAATTTAGAAAAAAACGTGAAGCTTTTTGGATCAATACGCTTCAAACCCTCAGGCCATTTGGTATGAACATATCAGAGGGCGAAAGGAGGTCCATCATTCCTTTCACTTTAACGTACAACAGAATGAATATCGAAATAGCAAAAATGTTAAAAGATGAATTCAATTTTACCAATGCTAAATTAAATGAACCTTTGAATCTTCGACCTGTCATCGCCTATAAGAAAAACAAAAGCTTGCATAACATCCTTGTAAGGACTAAATTGGAGCCCATCAATGAATAACATCAATTTTTGCCAGTCAGTTTAACCAGTTCCTAAGCTCATCACTTAGTTTAAATCAATTTTGTGTAATTTTTTGTCATGTTTGAAACCCATGAGGGTTCAGTAAATGAAAACAATTTTTCGGCGGCATATTAAAAGAAAAAAAACGTTTCAGTATGAAATGTCTGTGCCAGTGCAATTTTTTAACCTCAAAACACACACACACACACACACACACACACACACACACACACAACACACACACACACACACACACACACACACACTCAACACACACACACACACACACACACACACACACACACACACACACACACACACACACACACACACACACACACACACACACAGAGTCTTGTTTACCCTACATACCGAGGTACCCCATTGTTTGTCCTTTGTGTGGACTAGCGGTTTCTACCTCGTTTTGCCGGTACAGTTCTGGGAAAACAGCCAAGGTAAAGGGTTTCTTTTGTCTTTTGTACCTCGGTAAGGCAAAACACGCAAACTCTTTTGTCTAGTTACCTCGTCAAGTTGGTAAGACAAACCCACACACACACACACCACCTAAGTTTCCTCAAAATAGCTTATTATAAAACATTTTAATGCAATTGTTAAAAATTTTCAGTAAGGCAAGGCAAAATGGATGGAAATTTCATGTTTTTTGTACTTTCCCCATTATCAATTTCAACAGAAACACACTTCAGTCAAAAATAAGAACTGATCATAATCCACAGTGAAACTGTAGTGTAGACACATGACTGGATATTTGTGAATGTGTTTGTGTGCCAGTAACTCATATACCTTCTTTCCTAAACCCCACACAAACATACAAAAGCATTAATGAAAATTTCAGGCTTTTGTGGGGGTTGGGGGACTTACCAAATTTTCATTAGTTCATTGCAAGTGTCACAAATTTGTTTTAAAATTCCATATTTGTTTTGAACAGACATCACGATTTTCTAAAAATGAGATGGAACATTGACAGACTTCTAGCTATTCTCCCTCCACCCTATCCCCAAACCAACTTGAAAACAACATTTGGCTTGCTAGAAATTATTTTTGGATGGGGGGTGGGGTGGATTTTTAAAAAATGTTACTATATTACTTTTTATTTTTTTTTTATATTGTATTGTTTCCTTTTTTTTTAAAAACCTGAAATCTCATTATCTGTGGGGTTGTTTTTTCACAATGCTCACAGCCTGGCCCTGAGTGACGCAATAAAAACTAGGCCGCCCACAGTTAAATGCGCATATATGATGCCAGGGAAATTGTTAAAATTGTCCCTGGCCAAATTAAATCTAACTTTTTACCAAAACCATTCACCGACACAAACCGACCATGTTAGCTATATGGCTGTCCAAAAATACCATCCAAACTGGCTAACCCATCCTTTGGACATTTTGCCACCCTTAGATTCATAGTGTTGGGCATGTATGTTGATTATTCTTAAAAATTTAATTTAATTTTACCCATGCTCTCGGATTCAGATCAGTGATTGTTTTCAATTTTTTAAAATAAATATTCATACAGAAACAGTGTTTCGTCCTGTTATCATTATTGGTCCACTAACTCAAAATAGACAAACTTTATAGGCTTTTATTCACCATATTTTACATAACACTTTTACATGCGATGCCCATGTTGCTAGACTCGATCTCATGCGGAGCAAGTCTTACATGAATGACACAAGTCATTTTCCAAGTATCATCACAAACAATGACATGAAGTGATGAATAAAATGTCCAAAAAAAAAAAAATACAAAATAGAGGTTAATTTCACTGGGGAAAGTCTGGGTCATTTTACCCCAAGGACACGTTTGGTCAAATAGCCGGGTGTAAGTCCCATGAAATCATGTCTGAAAAATTGAAGTTAACACTGACCACCAATTATATATCAACAAATACAGTTGAGCCCACTTAATTGGATATCTCTTAATGGTATATCCCTGTTAATTGAATATAATTTTCAAACACAAAGCCATTTACCATACCTTCAGTACAAATTTGATCTGTTAATTGCATATGGGTTGTAGAGTAAACTCCTGTTAATTGTATATAATTTTTTGTAATATGTTGAAAAAGTTAAAAAATTTATAGTTATTTATATATTTTTTATACTTACCAATGACCCAGACATAGCTGGTGCTAACTCTTAAAAATCTAGGGCCAAACACAAATTTTGCCCCCAAATCCCAAAAATTTGCATCTGAAACCAAAAGAAATCATGTCCTGAAGGACCTCCATACTTTGCCCCTACTGCGCATGCGCAGTGTCAAGGACATTCCGAAATTGGCGCCAATCACCATTCTTGCAAGCAGTGGCTGGTCAGCGCTATGTACTCAGCGGGGAGGTATGAGTTCCCAACTCTTGGGAGGGCCATCCCCATCTGGGTCATTGGTAAGTATAAAAAATATATAAATTACTATAAATTTTTTAACATTTTTATACTGTACCAATGACCCAGACATAGCTGAATAGTAAAAAGGCTGGAGGGCCTAGGACATAGAGGAAAATCCAATAAGCTCAACTATATAATATAGAGTCAACCCCTCAAGGAGAAAAGGAGTATTAGGCTTTACATGTATCTTTCTTATTTTATGATAAATTAGAAAGATACAATACCCTTCATAATTGAGCATAATAACATTCATGTTCTCTATTAACATCCAGTATAACCCTTTATACTAATTATTTTTAAAGTAAGCCAATAAATAAAGTTAGTCCAGAGAATTGAGACTCTTTATATTCTTTAAAAGTGTCCGAGGATTGTATATTAATGCCCGTTTGACACTTGACATATACAAATGCTTCACACCGAGCTACACTTTAAAAACATGACATGAATGAATTTTTAACATTAATATTACACTTTAAAATCATCCCGGAAACGACTCAGAAATACTGACTTCGGAGGAGGAATTCCCTTGCTTTTCACTATAAAGCAGGTGACCTAAGGGAACTTTCTGATAAACTGAGATCTCTGTTTATAAATACGTAATGCTCTAACAGGACAGAGTAAAGGCCTACGCCCGTCTGAAGACGGAAGGGCCTTAATAACAATAGGTTCCGGATATTTATTAGGAGCCTGATTCTTAGCTAAAAATCCCACATTAGTAGTGAAGGTGATAGTGTTCCCGACACTACGATAGTGAGAATCATCCACCGACAGTGCATGAAGCTCACTGACTCTTCTAGCAGAAGAGAAAGCTAAGAGAAAAGCTGTCTTATAAGACAAAAATTTGAAATCTACTGTCCCAAGAGGTTCAAATGGCTTTTCCTTCAGTTTAAGAAGAACCCAAGCTAAATTCCACTTAGGAATTAACCTAAGAGTTCTGGGTCTATTTATCGAGAAGTTTCTAACTAACTTAGATAAAGAGACATTAGATCCAATTTGTAAACTATCATGATGTGCATAGGTATCAGATAACATAGACCTATAACCCTTAATAGTAACAGGCTGCAGTTTGATTTCGTCAAACAAGTATACTAGAAAGTTTGCAATGTCTGGTATGGAGGGATCAAAAATATCAACAAAATGATCCCTACACCAACGACGAAGACCTTCCACTTAGCCGCATAGTTTAGCGAAGAGGAGGTCCTCCTACAGTTAGAAATCACATCCACTGCTCGTCCTGTAAAGTGCTTGCCATGCAAGAAGGACCGCACAACGGAAAAACGTGAAGGTTGAGACCTTGCGGGTTGTGATGAAGATGACGCGGTTTCCCCTGCAAAAGAAGATCCTCCCGTGGAGGAAGCTTTTGCGGTTTGGTCCAACAACAGACACCTGAGTAGATTTACCCACGGTCTCTGTGGAGACAGAGATGCTACCAACAGAATCTTGCATTGAGATTGTTTTATTTTTAGCAATACTTGCTGAATCTACGGCGCTGGAGGATACGCATATCCTATCATTCCGTCCCAAGGGATCGACAGAGCGTCCACTGCAAATGCTCTTGGATCCAGACACGGAGACACATACGTCTGCAACTGATTGTTGAGATGTGTCGCAAATAAGTCTATCATTGGCCGTTCCCATTGGTAGCAAATCTGAATGAATACATGTTTGTTGAGAGTCCACTCCGACGGCAACAAGCGACCCTTTCGTGAAAGGGAGTCTGCTAGTACATTCAGACTACCCGGTATATGACGGACCGAAAGCAGAACCTGATGTTCTAGAGCAAACAGAAGGATTCTTTCCGTTAGATTGAATAACGGAACTGAATGAGTGCCTCCCTGGTTCCGTATATACGCCACTACTGTCGTATTGTCGGACAGGATTTGAACATGAGCTTTGTAAATAATGTCCATCCAATGACGTAACGCAAGCCAAATTGACAGCATTTCCTTGATGTTTATGTGCTTGCCTAGGAATTGTGGATCCCAAAAACCCTGGCATCTCGAATCCGTTGGGATCAATGTTGCACCCCAACCTGTTTGACTGGCATCCGTCATAATGGTAAAACTCGGATCCGGCAACTGCAGCAGAACTCCCTGAGTTAACCACTGAATGTTTGCCCAAGTCTGAATATCTCGTTTCACTTGATCTGACAAGAGAACGTCTATGTCGAGCGAATGAATTTTCACACTCCAATTCTGAGTCAAGAAAATTTGGAGAGGACGAGTGCGTAACCGCCCCATCGGAATGAGATCCGCAGCGGCTCCGCACAGACCTATCAGTCTCATGAACTCCCTCGCTGTGACTTTGTCTGCGTGAAGACAATAGCGAGCGAAACAACTGACTAATTTCGCTCTGGTTAACGGCAGACGAACAAGATTGTTGTGCATCTCGAAGCTCATTCCCAGATGTGTGAATGACTTGGACGGCACCAGATCCGACTTCTCCTCGTTTATTATAAAACTGAGACGTCGGAGCAATAGAAGCAGATTCTGCACATCGTTCTGAAGCGTTAACTCGTTGCCGTACCTCTGAAGAATGTCGTCCAGGTAGGCCAACGTTACCGCAGACGAATGAGCTCGGAAATACATCATTACCGAGTTCATTACCCGAGTGAAAGCCCAGGGTGCCAGGTTCAATCCGAAGCACATCGCCCGGAAATGATACACTACTCCTAGGACTGCGAAGCGTAGATACTTTCTGAATGTCGGATGTACCATGACGTGAAAGTATGCATCTTTGAGATCTATGCTTGTTGCATAATCGTTCACCCGAATACTCGCTCTGACCGATCAAATCGTCTCCATATAAAACTTCGGAGCGATGATCAGCTTGTTTATCCAGCTCAAATCTATGACTGGACAGAACGAGCCGTCTGGTTTCGGAACCAGAAACAGATGGCTGTAGAATCCCAGTGTTTCCTGGTTTTCTACGACCTCTACCGTGTTCTTCATTAAAAGAGACTGCACCTCTGATAACAGAGCATCTCTTTTCTGCGGATTTGACGGAAGTTGAGTCCATTTTGGACTTCGAGTTAATGGAGGCTTTCGTTTGAAGGATATTTTCAGACCTTCCGAAATCACCCCTCTCACCCAAGGGCCGTCCGTAATCGACGCCCACTCTTGTGAAAAACTCGACAACCTTCCGCCAACCGGAACGCGATAGAGGTTGAAGCCATCACCTCCTGGACCTGCGAGGCCTGTGGGAGGAGAAACCACGTCCTCCGCGACCCGCACTTCGTCCCGTCGACCTCGGGGCGTCTGACCGGTTGTCCCGGCCCGAAGGACGTCCCGCACGTGAGTCGCTGCCTTGACGGTCTCTTGAATAAGACCAAGAGGATGCACCGGAACCTCTATAGGAACCTCTCTTGGGCGCATTAGACCCAGAAGTGCCTGTCTTACTCTTATCTGCCGTGTCCGACTTCTTAGAAACGGACTTAAACAGCAGAGAATCCGAAGCTTTCTTAGTAATTTTATCGTAAATTGCAGAAAGCTTGCCGTCGAAGAGAAGTTCTCCGGAGACCGAAGCGACTCTGAGAGAGTTCTTCACCTTACTATCCACGAGTGTGGATGTAGCTAGGGCTGCGTCACGTCTAACCAACTCCAAGTTTCCACTGAAAGGGCGGAGTTACGCGTGGAATAAGCTACTGCCCTTGAAAGAAGTCTTAAAGAGGACTGAACATCCTGAAATTCTTTCCCTTGAAGATGCAGTGATAATGCCTTTGTAAGGTGGTCTGCGTAAGATAAAGCATCTAAACTGGCTCTGTTAGACGAAATAGTCGTATCCAACACTGCGGTTGGGATAGACGTAGACGACGGTAATGATAATTCTAAGTCTTCCGCCTCGTCGTCCAAACGCAGAGGAACTCTCGGGATACCCTGTCCTGCCGTATCGAATTTATTCCTTGCATTAATGAAAGGCAGGTTAAGAGCATTGGCGGACAAGAAACCCCGCTTTTCTTGTTCTGGAAGCAAGCTTGAATATAGCGTCGTTCAATAATTCAAATGCCCTTGTGACATTATTGGACTAAGACGGAAACTCAGGAGCGATGTCCTTGAACCGCTCGAAGAAATCAGTGTCCAATGACGCTATAATTCTCTTGTCCGGTACCGCAGCAGTCTGGCCCGACGGAACAACCAGAGGAAGAAAGTGCCGGATGAAGTCCACGGCAGCTTTATGTTGTTCCGAAAGGGATAACTCCAAGTCATCCATATCCCTTTCACCATCCGGTCGGACCTCATGATGCTCCCGGTCGTTCGCACCCGATGCTTCTGCGGAGCATACCGACCCAGCGCCGTCGGATAATTCCCGATCCGACACCGTTTCTGTCAGTTGCTGGGATGCTGCGATAAGTTGTGCTATTTGAGCAAGCACCTCCGACATCGAGGCCTGCGGAGGCGCAGTCTTTCGCTGCTTCGCCGAGGGCAGCTCCGCATCCAGTGACTCCCGCATACTCTTCCTATGCGAAAGTCCGGAGTCAACCTGCCTCGTGACCCTGGCTACCGGATGGCGTGACCTGGTCGCCGAAGAATCCCTGGTCGGCGAAGCTGGTAAAATATCGACGGTCACGTAGCCAAGGTGCGGTCGTGTGCGCTGGTGAGAGGAAGAAGAAGCCTGAGCAGTCTCAGCGGACTGCCTATACAACAGAGCGTCCCGAGCGACGGACGTGTGCTCCGCTAACAACACATTTTGTACCACAACATCTGGTCCCAGATGTTGTTGTATGAGAGAGGGGCCTCTCTCGCTCGCAGTCCGTATGGACCTGGACGAGCTAGGAACCGGACTAGAAGGCTTCCTCCGATCTCTCCTACTATCCGTCGTCACTGGGTGTGCACCTTGAATATTTATAGTTCTCGCATCACCCAACATTTCCTCCTGGACTGCATCGGACAAACCCGGCTGCCAAACCATTCGGTGAATGGACGCTACACCGGGCGAGCTTGCGGACGACAGCGCCGTTGATCCTACTAGGGACCTCTTAGGCAACTGTCGTATCTCCATGAGCACTTTTGCCACTAGCTCTGCATTCAATTGTGACGACGGAAGCACACTTGCGGAAGATAACATGGAAACATCACCCTGTTCTTGTTCCTCTGAAACAGAAACTGATAGAGTAGAGTGACCCTGCGGAGAAAGGGCCGGCATAGCCCTCTCTCCACTAACAACATATCGTGACACACGTTTCCAATGTTTGTCATCCCAATATTGACATATTGAACAGGAGTTAGTGCGAGTGCACTGACTACAATTAATACAATGATGATGAAAGTCAGAGGAAGATTTCTTCCTATTACAATTTGAACAATAACCTTTCATTGTGAAAAGTCAACACCAAGTCCTAGTACTCGCACCAACCCCTAAACACAAAGATACATAATAACATGATCCATTAATAATGAAAAAACAATTGAAAATCAAAATAATTTTTGAAAAATATTTTTTCAGCGAAGCCCAAGTTTCTGAAAAGTAACACTGAGCCCCAATGGATCCCAAGGTGAAGTGTGGTCAAAAATTTTTAAATTATATTAAATAATTAATGCAACACTTACGGATAATAATAATGTATCTTATAGTGAGATAAACTACTCCAAAGGCAAACAGCCCCCCTCAAAAGAGACTGTTGCCAATGTAAACAAATAGTGTAAAAACACCAGAAAACATGACTCCAGGCACTGACAAAACTGGCCCGAAATCAGTCATCAAAATTACACACTATCTGATGCAAAACAGAGACTCCCAGGGGAGAATCTGCAGAACATCAGATGGTAGATGCAGAACACAACGTTTAAACACCCATGGGTGAAAACGTAAACATGGGGAAAATAACAGAATTCATTCTGTAACCAAGCTAATTCTCCCAAGAGAATTTAGAAATGATCTTTCTCAAAAATATGCCAAAAGCATGGGAGAATAGCAAGGGGGGACTTAGAAGACCAGGAGAGAGGAAACACTGAATAAGCAGTGCAACTTTATAACAAGAATGACAATAACAGGCCCATGCCTTGAAAATAGGCAACTTAACATAATTTCATTAAAAAATTTTAAGTTACAGCCCTGATTATTTTCTGTCACTCCTTTTTCCTCTCCTCCTTCTATATCCTCCTTAGAACCACCATTTCTCCAATAATTATGTGTCTGGCATCCTTTAAACTGAGATTTACAAGCACAAAGATCAGTGAGATGTTGACTGATGAAGGGCCAAACAAAGAATGGTGATTGGCGCCAATTTCAGAACGTCCTTGACACTGCGCATGCGCAGTAGGGGCAAAGTATGGAGGTCCTTCAGGACATGATTTCTTTTGGTTTTAGATGCAAATTTTGGGGATTGGGGGGCAAAATTTGTGTTTGGCCCTAGATTTTTAAGAGTTAGCACCAGCTATGTCTGGGTCATTGGTACAGTATAAAAATATTACTGTGACAGGCACCAAATTTCCCTTATTTATCAACCTTTTTGGCCTCACTACATCCAATACAGACATTTATTCTATTTTATCTTGTTTGACAGAGCTCTATGAGCTCTGTCAAACAAGATATAATAGAATAAATGCTCAGTTTACCTCCAGAACACAGGAAACTGACCAAATCCCTGTTAATTGTATACTCCTGTTAACTGAATAATTTTTGCTGGCAAATTGGATATTCAATTAAGAGGATTCTACTGTACTAACAGCACATCTCCTAAAGTTTTTTTTATTGACAAAAAAAACATTGTTTATTTAATACTCTATACAATTTATTGATATAATGTTGATAAGAAGAGGAGACAGAATAAGAGAAATACCAAATGACTAATGACAGCGATAACACTATTCAAACTAGAGAAATATCCTGATATGTTTTTAAAAAATATGCTATGTGACACCAATTTTCCATTGCAATCCTGACAGGTCAAACCCCAAAAATCAATCCAAAAACACATATTACTATGTTGGTTACACTCCCAATTTTATGAGAACAAGTGTAACTTTGTTTCTAAGATCAATTTTGTGGGGAAAAAATTCACTTAAAACCTTTAATCAATAAATAAAATGGTAAAAAAAAATGCTGAAAAGTTGCATCCACCATTTAAAAGTTCAACTTCCATAGAAGACGAATCCGGCATTAATTTGCAGCATTAAGCTGATTCTTCCCATCAGAAATTCCATTAAGACCTAGAGGGGTTCATGAAAATTGTGAAAAAAACTGGGCCAGTATTGAGCAATTACTAAACAACATGACTGCCCACTTCAAATGAAGATAAATCATGAATATTGATCCACATCTACCCAAACTTCACAGATGCATTCATAATCACCACAGGAAAGGATTGGGGTATAAAAAATATGACTTATAAAACATTTTCAGAGTATTTAATAAGTGACATGTCAGGTCATCGAACTGCCAAGTAAATGGTTGAAAAAGATCAAAATACAGCTGCTGCCTACATGGTAAGATTGACTTACGTGTATATTTTCAATATCCTTTCTTGATAGATCTTTCCTTAAAATATGTTTCTTTGTTTCTGGTTTCTGAAAAAGAAATGATAGGTAACTTCAAGATAAACTGCATTGTAATATTTTGTACAATTCACTGATATAAAAAAAAACTCACATCAATCAATTAAGCTCAGTCAAAAGACAAAATCATCAATAGCACATCTTTGGAGGTTTGTTAAGGGGAATGCCCAAAAAGTGTCTCACCACCCTACCAACTGAAGAAAAAACACACAAAACTTGAAAGTTCAACCAGAAAAAGCATGCTTGGCTAATGAAACGTATGTATAGAATGGGCTTATGATGGTCTTGTGATAAAAGAGAGGAAAATCCAATAATATATTCTTCTTAACCTTCAACATACTGATGGGGAAATATCAAGTTTAAACATGCAAACTTTTACCATAATGCAACAATGAATTTAACCAATTTAGTCTTATTTGGCAGAACTCTGTTAAACCAGATTGAATTGGTTAAATTCCTTGTGTGAACTAGGAGAAAAATTTGCTGCTTGAAATTTCGGTATTTTGCCATAGTGCAGGACGTTAAAATATGACTTTTGCATCAACCAGCCTGCTTACTTGCTGCTCTCTCTTAAAATCAGCTCAAAATATGAAACTGCAAGAATTGGAAAAAAAAAAACCCAAAACAAAACATTTCCTTATAATGAACTTAATGTAACACTTGAGAGATTTCTCAGAACTGAAGTTTGAGTAAGGGTTTCTAACTGCACAGTTAGATTTTTAACTGTTTATCAAAGACACACAAAGATGTATTTCCAGGTTTCGAACAAGACTACATCACTAATAAAATAACTGAAGTGAATGGCATAGTGTTTTTTTTTTTAACTGGTAAAGTGCTAGATGCCCATTTTGGGCTTAATTCTGAAGTGGGGCTACTGCAACTTAAAAGCTTCATTTTCTGTCGATACGCTTCATATTATCTTTGATGTGATGTTAATGACTCATTTTGGATTTGCCTTGTTAAAAATTATGGGAGAGTGCCATTCTCCCATAAATTGTAACAGGGCAATACATATGGATAAATTTTGAAGACAAAAACTAATTTAGTACTCTACCAATTAAGCAAAAATAAAAAACAAAAGAAAGTACTATGAGTGGTAATTTAACTTCCAAAAGTAGTCATACTTGATGCACTTGGAAGGCTAAAGAGAAACCTGAAAAGCAGCATTTCTCCTTTCTATTGTTTTCTTACCAATGGTTGTGAAAACACCTGCAGATTATTGGCTGCATGAGACAGAAAATTCAGAATAAATATGAACAAATTTAAAGTAATTTATATATTTTTTATACTTACCAATGGCCCAGACTTTGCTGGTGCTAACTCAAAAATATCTAGGGCCAAACACAAATTTTGCCCCCTAATCCCCAAAATATTTGCATGCAAAACCGAAAATTAGAAGTCCTATCTGGCCCTTCAAACATTTACTCTCTGCGCATGTGCAGACGCCAGGAAGTCACGGAAACTGGCGCCAACATCATTCTCTGTAAAAAGGATTATAACATAATAATTCAGCGGGAAAGTATGAGTGCCCAGTACTGCCCACTCATGGGAGGGCCATTCACGTCCGGGCCATTGGTAAGTATAAAAAATATGTAAATTATTTTAAATTTTTTCATATTTTTATACTGTATACCAATGGTCCAGACTAAGCTGAATCATAAAAAGGTGGAGAGCCTAGAACTTCCAAAATAGTAGATTAACATAGATCAAATCCTTCAATCCATGATGAAGAAAATTAAAATAATTAGAATTTACATGTATGTCTTTTTATACCATAATAGAGGAGACATATCCTAATATGGATCCCAATTATGAAAATCCAAAATCTGAGCATCATGAAATCATGCTAATTAGGATGTAACGAGTTCACAAATTTTCAAGGCTAGTCTGGACTAAGCCCTAAAAGTTAGGATGGCATATTTGAGAATGAGAGAAAATTGCCCATAAACCTACACCATACAATAATACTACAGCTGAACGCCAAATATAGTACTGACAAAACAGCTTCCTCCATAGTTACATACCCAATAAGCCAGAGAAGTGGAGAAAGTTAAAAAAATTTATAGTAATTTATATATTTTTTATACTTACCAATGACCCAGACTTAGCTGGTGCTAACTCTTAAAATTTCAGGGCCAAACACAAATTTTGCCCCCCCCCCCCCAATCCCCCAAATTTGCATCAAAATCCAAAAAATCTATGTCCTATATGGTCCTCCATACTTTTGTCCACTGCGCATGTGCAGTGTCAAGGAAGTACCGAAATTGGTGCCAAATCATCATTCTTACAACCAGTGCCTGGTAAGTGTTATGTAATCAGCGGGGAGGAATGAGTTCCCAACTCATGGGAGGGCCATCCCCATCTGGGTCATTGGTAAGTATAAAAAATATATAAATTACTATAAATTTTTAAACATTTTTATACTGTATCAATGACCCAGACTTAGCTGAATAGAAAAAAAGGCTGGAGGGCCTAGGACATAAAGGAAAATCCAATAGGCTTAATTACATGTAAACAGAATTATCCCCTCAAGGAAAAAAGGAGAAACAGGATTTACATGTATCTTTCTTGTTTATTCAAAATAATAAAGACACATTACCAGTCCGTAATTGAGCACAATAACATCAATGATCTCTATTAACATCCAGTATAACCCATTATACTAATTCTTTAAAGGAAAGCCAATAAATAAAGATAGTCCAGAGAATGAGACTCTTTATACTCATTTAAAAGTGTCCGAGGATTGTATATTAACGCTCGTATGACACGTGACATATACAAATGCTTCACATCAAGCTACACTTTAAAAATATTACATAAATGAGATAAACATTAGCTTTACACTTTAAAACCATCCCAGCACCAACTCGGAATTACTGACTCCAGAGGAGGTATTCCCTTGCTTTTCACTATAAAGCAGGTGATATAAGGAAACACCATCCCCCCCCCCCCCCCTTCCCCTTGCTCTGGGTCAATCACCCCAGAACGAAGAGGGCAGCAGGACAGAGTCACTGCTGGAACAGAAAGCCTGCATAACTATAGTTGCAACTGTTTAGTGGACGACATTCTGAGCAACGGATAACGGACCTAAACAACGCAGCTCGCCAGAAATAGACTCAATATTTCTAAGGTAAAAATTCGTGAACATAGAAGGCTGAGACCAGTATGCAGCCTTCATCAAATCAGTAATAGCAATACTATTAGCATAAGACCAAGATGTAGACAATGCTCTTACTTCATGCGCCGAAATCTTCTGCTCAGTAGCAGAAGATAATTTTTCATAAGCTGTACGAATAGTCAATTGTATCCATCTTGAAATAGAATGGACCGAGATGTCCCTTCTTTTAGGCAGCAGAGACAGAAAGAAACGTTTTCGTCCCTTTCTGATAAACTCACATCTACGTTTATAAATACGCATAGCTCTAATTGGACATAGCAAAGGCCTATGGCCATCTGAGCACGGAAGAGCCTTAATAACAATAGGTTCAGGGTACTTATTCGGAGCCTGATTCTTAGCCAAAAATCCAACATTAGTAGTCCAAGTAATAGTATTACCAACACTACGATAGTGAGAATCATCAACAGATAGTGCATGAAACTCACTAACTCTTCTAGCAGAAGAGAAGGCTAAGAGAAAAGCCGTCTTATAATATAAGTATGTGAAGTCTACCGTGTCAAGGGGTTCAAATGGCACTTCTTTTAGCTTCAGAAGAACCCAAGCTAAATTCCACTTAGGAATTAACCTAAGGGTTCTAGGTCTATTTATCAAAAAGTTTTTAACTAACTTTGATAAAGAGACATTAGATCCAATTTGTAAGCTATCATGATGAGCATAAGTATCCGATAGCATAGACCTATAATCCTTAATAGTTATTGGCTGCAGTTTGATCTCATCAAACAAGTAGACCAAAAAATTAGCAATGTCTGAAATGGAGGGATCATAAATATCAATAGAATGATCCCTACACCACCGAGAGAAAACCTTCCACTTAGCAGCATAATTTAGCGGAGAGGAGGTCCTCCTACAGTTAGAAATTGCGCCCACTGCTCATCCTGTAAAATGCTTGCCGTGCAAGAAGGACCGCACAATGGAAATACGTGAAGGTTGAGACCTTGTGGGTTGTGATGCAGTGTGTGCGATTTCCCCTGCGAAAGAAGGTCCTCCCATGGAGGAAGCTTCCGAGGAATGTCCCACAACAGACACCCAAGTAGATTTATCCATGGTCTGTGGGATGACAGAGATGCTACCAACAGAATCTTGCAGTGAGATTGCCTGATTTTTAGCAATATCTGTTGAATCAACAGAGCTGGAGGATACGCGTATCCTATTATTCTGTTCCAAGAGATCGAGAGAGTGTCTACTGCGAATACTCGAGGATCTGGGCATGGCGACACATATGTCTGCAACTGATTGTTGAGATGCGTCGCAAACAAGTCTATCATAGGACGATCCCATTGGTAGCAGATCTGAATGAATACTCATTTGTTGAGAGTCCATTCTGATGGCAACATACAACCTTTCCGAGAAAGGGAGTCCGCTAGAACTTTCAGACGACCTGGAATATGACAGACCGACAGAAGAACCTGATGCTCCAAAACAAACAGAAGGATTCTCTCTGTTAAGTTAAACAACGGAATGGAATGAGTGCCTCCCTGGTTCCGAATATACGCTACTACTGTCGAATTGTCAGACAGAATTTGAACATGTGAATTCTGAATAATGTTCATCCAATGACGTAGCGCAAGCCAAATTGACATCATTTCTTTGATGTTTATGTGCTTGTTTAGGAACTGCGGATCCTAAAGACCCTGGCACCTCGAATCTGTTGGGCTCAAAGTTGCGCCCCATCCTGTTTGATTCGCATCCGTCATAATCGTAAAAATCGGATCCGGCAGTTGCAGTGGCACTCCCTGAGTTAACCACTGAATATCTGCCCAAGTCTGAATCTCTTGTTTTACTTGGTTCGACAAGACGATGTTCATTTCGAGCGAATGAATCTTCACACTCCAATTCTGAGTAAAAAATATCTGGAGTGGACGAATGCGTAGGCACCCTATCGGAATGAGATCCGTGGTGGCTCCGCACAAACCTATCTGTGCATGAATTCTCTCGCTGTTACTACATATGAGTGAAGACAAAAGCGAGCATAACACTCTGAGTAACGGCAGACGAACCAGATTGTTGTGCATCTCGAAGCTCATTCCCAAGTGGATGAATGACTTGGATGGAACTAGATCTGACTTCTTTTCATTTACTATGAAATCGAGACGTAGGAGCAGTTGAAACAGACTCTGAACATTGTTCTGAAGCGTTAATCTGTCCCCGTACCTCTTAAGAATGTCGTCCAAGTAGGCCGACATTACCGCAGATGAATGAGCTCGGAAATGAGTCATTACTGAGTTCATTATTCGAGTGAAGGCCCAGGGCTCTAGATTCAGACCGAAGCACATTGCTCGGAACTGATAAATGACTCCTAGGACAGCGAAGCGAAGGTACTTTCTGAATGCCGGATGTACCATTACGTGAAAGTACGCATCCTTGAGATCTATGCTTGCAGCGTAATCGTTCACTCGAATGCTCGCTCTTACCGATCGAATGGTCTCCATATAAAATTTTGGAGCCACGATCAGCTTGTTTATCCAGCTTAGATCTATAACTGGACGGAACGAACCATCTGGTTTTGGTACCAGGAACAGGTGACTGTAGAAACCGGGAGATTCCTGGTTTTCTACGACCTCTATTGCATTCTTCTCCAGAAGAGATTGGACCTCTGATAGAAGCGAATCTCTCTTCTGAAGGTTTGACGGAAGGTGAGTCCAACGTGGATTTCGTGTTAACAGAGGTTTTTCCTTGAAGGACAGTTTTAGACCTTCCGAAATAACCCCCTGAACCCATGGGTCGTCCGTAATTGACAACCAATTGGTTAAGAATCTTGACAGCCTTCCGCCCACTGGAGCACAATAGAGGTTCTGACCATCACCTCTTGAACCTGCGAGGCATCTGACCGGTTGTCTCGGCCAGCATTACGACCCCTACCTGAGTCGCCACTCTGACGGTCTCTGGAGTAAGACGTACAGGCTTTCTTAGATCCTCTATAGGAACTTCCCTTGGACATACTCGTCCCAGAAGTCCCTGACTTACAGCTGAGTCCGGTTTTTTCGAAACGGACTTAAAGAGCAGAGAGTCCGAAGCTTTCTTAGTAATCTGATCATAGATTAGCGAAAGCTTACCATCAAAGAGAAGCTCTCCTGAAACCGGAGCGACACAAAGAGTTTTTCACCTTAGAATCTACTCTTGTGGATGAAGCCAGGGCAGCATCACGTCTGACTAACTCCAAATTTGCCACTGAAAGGGCGGAGTTATACGTGGAATATGCTATGGCCCTCGAAAGAACTCTCAAGGAAGTTTGAACATCCTGGAATTCTTTTCCATCGAGACATTGTGATAACGCTCTGGTAAGGTGATCTGCGTAAGATAAGGCATCTAAACTGACTCTGTTAGACGAGATTGTCGTCTCCAATGTACTGGAGAGAATCGACATAGATGCCGGCAATGACAACTCCCAAGTTTTCTGCCTGGTCGTCTAAACGCAGAGGAACTCTCAGAACACCCTGTCCTGCCATTTCAAATCTATTTCTATTGTTGAGGAATGGCAGATGTAGAGCATGAGACGATAAGAAACTGGATCTGCCAGTCTTAGAGGCTAGCCTGAAAATAGCGTCATTGAGCAATTCAAATGTTCGTGAGACATTTCTGGACTGGGCCGGAAACTCAGGTGCGACGTCCTTATCCTGGCCGAAAAAGTCTGTGTCCAGTGACGCTATCAGTCTCTTATCTGGAATCGGAGCTCTCTGGTCCAGAGGAACAACTTCTGGAAGGTGTTGCTGGATGAAATCTACGGCCACCTGATGTTGTTCTGAAAGGGAAAATTCCAACTCCGCTGATTCCCTTTCACCATCCGACTGGACCAAATGTGGTTCTCGGTTGTCCCTTTCTGACACTGCAAGGGAGCATACCGACCCAGCTTCCCCAGACAGTTCCTGAAATGAAAGAGTTTCTGAAGGTTGCTGGGATGCTGCGATGAGTTGTGCTATCTGTGATAGCAAGTCCGTCACGGTGGCCTGTGGAGCCGCTGTCTTAGTTTAGCCGCTGGAAGCTTCTGGGACGGTAACTCTCGCATAATTCTTTTATGCGAATATCCCGACTGGT
The DNA here is from genome assembly GCA_031216915.1 of Pictodentalium vernedei. NCBI lineage: Eukaryota > Metazoa > Mollusca > Scaphopoda > Dentaliida > Dentaliidae > Pictodentalium > Pictodentalium vernedei. The sequence goes on along the minus strand of CM062295.1, from coordinate 307,897,613 downwards.
AAGGCCTCGTGTCCTTGGCTACCGGATGGAGTGACCTGGTCGATGTGGAATCCCTGGTCGTCAAAGCAGGCTGGATATCTGCGGTCACGTAGCCAAGGTGCAGTCGTGTGTGGTGGATGTATGCTCCGACTGACGAACGTTACATACAATAACATCTGGGCCCAGATGTTGCTGTAAGAGAGAGGGACCTCTCTCGCTCGCAGTCCGGGTAGACCTGTCTACCTGAACGAGCTAGCTACCGGACTGTCTGGCTTCCTCCGTTCCATCCTCCGATCCATAGTCGCCAGATGTGCGTAATCCGAGTTTATGATGCTCGCAACACCCCTTCTCCTCTCCTGGACAGCAACGGATGAACCCGGCATCACATCACCCACTTTTCGAGTGATAGCTTCACCGGGCGTGCTAGCTGGTGACAAGGTCGTCAATCCTACTAAGGATCTAGGCACTTGTCGTATTTCGTTGAGCACTTTTGCCGCTAGCTCTTCATTTGATTGCGACGACCGTAGCACACTTCCTGAAGTCATCACGGAAACATCACCCTGTTCTTGTTCCTCTGAAAAAGAGACTGAAAAACTAGAGTGACCCTGTGATGAGAGGACTGGCGTGGACCTCTCACCACTAACAATATACCATGACACACGTCTCCAACGTTTGTCATCCCAATTGGCATACACTCAGCAAGAATTAGTGCGAGTACATTGACTACAGCAAATACAATGAACATGAGAATCAGAGGAAGACTTCCTCGATTTACAATTTGAACAATATTCTTTCATATTTTGAAAAAATATTAAACAGCCGTAGTACTCGCACTAACCCTTGAAATACAAAGATACATAATAATAATATAATCCATTTCAAAAATTTCGAAAAACAAATAAAAAGAAGAACCTTTTTGAAAAAATTTCAACATGAGCCCAAGTTCCCAAAGGGAATGATGAGCCCAAATGGATCCCAAAAAAGCCTAAGTGTGGACAAAAATTTTAAAACATATCTAAAAATTAATGTTATACTTACGGACAATATTAATGTATCTGGCTATCAATAAAACCTTATAAAAGACAAGGAATCCCTGTCAGAAATAACCATTGTCAACGTAAACAAAAGTGAATAAAAACCGAAAACAAGACTCCAGGCACTGAAAATATGGCCCGAAATCAGTAACCAATTTTAAAACACTATCCGATGTAAAACAGAAACTTCCACAGAAGAAACTGCAGTACATCGGATGGTAGATGCATGACCAAAATGCCTAAACACTCCTAGGGTGAGGACGTAACCATGGGGAAAACAGAATAAACATTCTGTTACTATGCTAAAACTCCCAAGAAATTTCAGTAAAAAAATTACAAAAATTATGCCAAAAGCATGGGAGATTAGCTAGGGGGTATCAAGGAAAGGGAGAGAGGAAACACCGAACAAACAGTGGAGATTTCATAGCAAGAATGAAAACATCAGGCCCATGCCCGAAATTAGGGAACATGAAATAATTTTGCATAAAAATTATAAGTTACAGCCCTGATCACATCCTTCCACTGTTTCTACCTCTCATCCTCTTATTTCATCCTTGGATCCACCATTTCCTTCATGATTTTGTGTCTGGCATCATTTTAACTGAGATTATAAGCACAGATATTAGTGAGATGTTACTAATTGAAGGGCCAAACAAAGAATGAAGATTTTGCGCCAATTTCGGTACTTCCTTGACACTGCGCATGCGCAGTGGACAAAAGTATGGAGGACCATATAGGACATAGATTTTTTGGATTTTGATGCACATATTGGGGGGGGGGGGGGGCAAAATTTGTGTTTGGCCCTGAAATTTTAAGAGTCAGCACTAGCTAAGTCTGGGTCATTGGTACAGTATAAAAATATGACCCCCCCCCCCCCCCTTTTTTTGAACATATCTTCAAAAGAAAGAGAGGAGAGCTCTGGAATCAATAAGCGGTACCAGGAAACAATATAGATAAATATCGATCAGGCCCTCAGGAATTAATTCATGAATAATAAATTGTGCTTAATGCCACTTCACAAGCCAAGGCTATAGCGACGATTTTGGTAAATAACATTATCTGCTACAAAATATGAACTGCAGACGGCGTATACAGGTACGACGAAATCAGTGAAATAATAATATAACATACACATATTAAAATGAGATACGATGAACAATCTCTGCAGAGAAAACACACTTCAAATATCATTCACAGACGGCCTCTGTACAATGAAATCTGGTAAGAACACTCTCCAACATGTAATATCTGATATCTACAACTATAAACATGTGAGAATATGCGATTTGAGAACCAACAAAATAGAGACCAGGATCTAGAAATGGAGGTAGGTATGATTAACTGGCTCCAACACAGACCACCCCCAAAATATATAATAATTTCAAGGTCCACCAAAGAATTAGCGTAATAAAATATTGCGCGAGTGCATCAAAATCCAGTCTGCAATCATCTAAAAAACCACTAAATGGTTATGCAGTCACCTATGAACTCAAATAGCACCAATTATGATGATTTAATAAGTGCTTGTATATTAGAAATCAGAAAATAAACACTGGAAACTAATGCAACAAAACTGCATATATGCCTATGAGGGCACCATCTAACCTGACCCAAATGCATAGTATGTATGTATTAAGATATATATACGTGACAGTGTGTGAGTGTGGGGGAATTCGAATTCATGTCGAAACCTCCTCACCCACATTACTTAATCATTGCTGGTCCAGACAGCAAAAATATAGTAACTGCAAAGCTCCCTCACATCTGACATACTCTGTTATGCCACTGAGAGCGGACAATGACGTGAAGAACAAAACTTCCCCTGAAGAAGAAGACCCTCTCGTGGGGGAAGCTTCTGGCAAATGTTCAATAACAGACACTTTAACCTCAATGTAATCAATAGAAACAAATGAATTGAAGGATACACGTATCCTATCATTCATTCCCATGAATACGGCTGAGCGCCAATTGTATGTGCTCAAATGCCTAATACTGGCGACACAAATGATGGAAACTATTATTCCTGTGCACCGCAAACTTAACTATCCTGAAGCGATCCTACATAAGCTCATGTAATAGCTATACAGTTAGAATAAGCCCAAGATGCTGCCAGCACTTTTACTTCATGCACCGAAATCTTAAGCACTGACTGCTGATTGGAAGATAAATTTTCCTAAGCAGTACGAATAGCTAATTGAATCCATCTAGCAATAGAATGAACTGAAATGTCCCTTCTATTGGAAATTAATGACAAAAAGAAGCGTTTCTTCTCTTCTGATAAACTCTGATCTGCATCTATAAATACATGATCGCTAATAATATAAATTCAATGATGTAGTGTAAACAATAAGACAACATTTCTGAATATGTGGTCTTGAAGAATCGAGGGTCCCAAGAACCCTGCATAGAGAGACCATCGGACTCAGGATTGTAACCCAATATATGAACTCACGTCCGTCATAATTGAGAAAACCGATAAATATATGCCGAAACTTGACCTTATGTTAAAAGATTCGCTAAAACAAAACAGGTCTAGAGCGAAAAACGTCTACCACTCCAATTAAGAATAACTGGAGGGGACGTGTGTGTAAGCGACCCATCAAAATAACATTCATAGCCGCTCCGCACAACCCCATCCGATGCATAAAATCTTCTGCTGTTAATGCATCTGATAAAAGATAAAAGCAAGCCAAACAACTGGCTAATTCGCTCTGTGAAACAACAGATGAACCAGCCTGTTGAAAATGAATCGTAGGATACGTGTATCCTATCATTCATCCCATGAGACATTATCTAGTTCATTATTCAAGTGATCTAAAGAACAATACTCGCTACATCGCCCATCACACGAACACTTGCTTTTCGACTGAAAGATTATCATAAATAACCTAATTATCCAGTTCCAGTCAAAATCGGTCAGCCCGAACTCTATAAGAGCCTCGAGCCACCGGCTCAGGGGTGCCTGATCAGTAACTCAAACAGACCCTAGCCCCCTATCCAAGTGGCTGTATAGTCAATCCCTGAAGTAATATATAGGAGGGATACCTATACCTTCGCTATGAGTCCTTATAGATGATCTGAGTTTAGGACAACCTCTCCTACTCTTTCTGCTGGTGTTGGTCGATTAGACCCCCAACTTAAAGAGCCGAGTATTGATGCTTTCTTGTATCTTAATCCTACATTAATGAAAGCTTACTATCAAAGACTTAGTGTCTGAAAAACTAAAGCGACCTGTAGCAAGTTTTCCACCTAGTCAAATGTTAAAGATGACGACGCAAGGCTTCGTCACATCAGAATAGCTCCCACTTAACATCTGTTAAGACAGAGATATATATGATAAATAGGCCTGGAAAGAATTTTTTAATAGGTACAAACGTCCACAAAATTCCTTTCCATACAGACGTTGCATCACAGTACTTAAAATTGAAGTACATAAGACCGTGAGTCTAAATTCGCTCTGAATAAGAAATTATCTTTTTAATTCTGTCTGAGCGAGTGTGTCCACCTCGGAAACCAACAGGGAGTATAGCCATTTCAGTTGTCAAAAGTTAGCTTTAATAATTTCATACTTTTCTTTCAGGTGTTTATGCTGATCGATATAGTGTTTTAGTGTTGTATAGGTGTGATTTGTAATAAAAGATAGTTATATTAGTGTTTAGTTTAGTTTCTCTGTCGGATTTTAGTGGCGTGTTCCCTATCTTCGGGCGGGTCATTTTTGGTGTTTTGTTTACGTTTTCGACCACTTTCTCAAATTTTAAGTTCCTCTTTGTAATTTTGGCTATTGTGAAATTAGGAGGTATAGTTGATAGGTTTTTCCGGTTTTGTTGTTTGTTTACCTTAGTTGCCTTTTTTCATGTGTGTGTTTGTTGCCCTGGTGTTTTTGTCATTTTTGGTCATTGGATTCTGTATATTATTTGTAATCATGAATGGTAAGTGTACGACGGGTGTTCAGACGGAGGTAAGTATGGGTGTTAAGGGAGGTCTGAGGGAGGTGAGTCGAGGCGTGCAGGTGGGGGAGAGTGAGGATCCGGAGGCATGCAGACAGTGTAATATGAGGTATGGTGGTGGTCGGTCAATGGAGAGTAGTGGGGTATGCGCGTATTGCAGGGATATTTTACAGTTGTTAGAGAAGTGTGTTGGATTTGAGCGGGAGATTGCAGAGATGAGAGGGAGGTTGGGGAGGGCCGGTGTATCTGGAGTTACCCCGTTGAAGGTTACCTATGATGGTGAGGTGGAAGGTGGGTGGAAGGTCGTTGTGGACTCAAGGAGGAAACTGGGAAGCAGGAAACATGGGGGAATAATGCTTGATGTGGGGGGTGTAACTGAGGAGGGGGTTTCTAGTAGGAAAATTCGGAAGGTGGCGTCAGGTCAGGGCTGCGTCGAGTCCGGAAGCCAGAGTCGGCGTAAGGCTGCCAAGGTTTCTAGGCGGTGTTTAGAAAACAGGTTTAGTGTTTTAGACTCTGATACCCCTGGGGACGAGAGTGAGGGGGAAAGTGTGGGGGGTGAGATGGTTGTTGATGGTGATAGGCCAGTCGGGGTAAGGAGGGCGGTCATGAGAAAGAGGGGGCCAGGAGCTTGCAAAACGAGAGGAGGTGCAGATGATATAGGAACTGGGGCCAGAAGAAGAAAATTAGTTGTAGCGGGGAGCAGCATTGTACGTGGGATTGACAATGTAGTTTGTGGTCCTGATAGTTCCAATCGAACAGTCTTGTGCTTTCCAGGGGCGAAGGTGGAGGATCTCAGTGACCGGGTAGATGGCATTGTGGCAGGGTCAGGACCGGAACCGGTAGTGGTGGTCCATGTGGGGACCAACAATATCAGGGAGAGAAGGTCAGTAAGTTTGGTGGAGTCGTATAGAGGCTTAGTCGGCAAACTGCTAAGTAGGAATGCAAGGGTAGTCGTATCCGGGGTCCTTCCTGTCCTTGGAGGTGGGGACGAACGGAACTCAAGGATTTTGGCGCTAAATGAAGAGTTAGAGGACTACTGTGTTGATCTGGGAATTCCCTTTATCGACCATTGGGACATGTTTGGGGGCAATGGGAGCATGTACGGGCGTGACGGGCTGCATCTTAGCAGGGCGGGGAAACGGGTATTAGGGGATAAAATTCTACGGGTAGCAGAGCCTTTTTTGGAGAGGAGCGGGGTGGGAGGTCAGAGGCAAGTATAACTAGAGTGGACATAGGTGGGGTGAACAAGAGTGAGGGGGACAGAATAAGTTTACCAAGACTAGCACCAGAAAACAATGGGCCCAGTAGGCGGAAGCCAATGAACCTCGGTACCCTGAAAGTGGGTTATAGCAACATCCAGGGTCTCCACTGGAAAGTAAGTGAAATTGCTACATTGATCGAGGCAGAGGAGTTTGATGTCATGGGCTTAAGCGAGACGTGGGTAAGACACGAGGAATGGGTAGATCAAGTAAGCGGGTGTGTGTGGATAGGTGTAGGGCGAACGGAAGGCCAGAAAAAGGGGGGAGGGGTAGGCATGTACATTAAAGAGGATTTAAAACCGTCGCTGATTACAGATCTGGAAGATATCATCACCTCGGCTGATGTGTCAAAAGAAATTGGATGGGTAAAGATCAGTCTGAGAAACAAAAGTATTGCCCTTGGGATTGTGTACTGTGCGGTGGAGGGAAGTAAACCCGAGTGGAATGACTCGATATACTCAACACTAAGGTCCAATATTACTGAACTAGAAAACAGGGGGCTCGGTATAATTCTGATGGGTGACTTTAATGGACACATAGGTGACAAGGAAGAAGGCATAGAGGGTGGGGACAAGAAAGTCAACAGGAATGGAAGGAAGCTGTTGAACTTCACAAATGAGCTCGGTCTGAAGATTCTGAACAGGGACGCTAAATGTAAGGGGAAATGGACCTGGGAGAGAAACGACAGAAAATCAATAATTGACTACATTCTCACAGATATGAATTTATGGAGGGAGGTGATAAGGGTAGAAGTGGATGATGAGGGCAAAATGGAGTTGGATAGTGATCACAACTTGATTACAGTGACGATGAGGGCCAAAAACCCAGAGAAAACGAAAGGAAGTTTCAAGGAGATTTGGGAACTCAAAAAGGATGCCGACTGGGCGAAGTTCGAAGAAAAACTGAAACCAAAGCTTGCAGCCGTACACAAGGGGGGTAATGTCCAGAAGATGGCCGACGCCATAGTTGCGAGCCTAGTGGAGGCAGGGAAGGAAAGTGTAGGAAAGATTAGGGTGCCAACACGGGAACTTGGGTACAGAGTGAACAAAGAACTGATAAGGGCCATAAAGGTTAGAAAAGCTAAATGTGCTGCATACAGGAGAAGTAGAAAACTTAAGGGGGTGGAAAGCAATGAGGCCATGGTAGCAAAGGAAGAATACCAACAAGCACGAAATAAAGTAAACAAGATTAAAGACGACAACCGGAGAGTGCGAAATAGCAGTCTTACTAGGACGATAAGAACGACAGGGGGGTCGAGTTCAAGCGTATTTTGGAAATGGGTGAACAAACGTAACAAAGGGAATAACCAACAGAGCATTAAAGTAGATGGCAGAGTAATAGAAGAGCGAGATCAAATCGCATTAGAACTAGTCAAGCACTGGGAAAAGGTAAACGATAAGCGATGGAGCATGGGGAACCCACCGGAGTGTCCGAACCAGGTCGAGGAAAATCTCTCGGACTTCGTGTGCAGCGAAATCAAAACTGAGGAGGTGAGAAGGGTGATCTCAAAATTGAGGAATGGAAAAGCGGGAGGGGTGGACGAAATTCCTAACGAGTTTATCAAAAAAGGTGGAGAGGAACTCTTGGAAAGACTAACTGCCCTATTCAATTTAGTCATAGAAAAACAAGAGGTCCCAAAGGAGTGGAGGGAAAGTAAAGTGACATTTATTCACAACAAGAGGCCCCAGGGGGCCTGAGGGCGCTCACCTGACATGGTAGCCTAAATATCAACCCAGAGAATTGATTTCCACAAGTTGCATCTGCTCCTCCTAAGAAAAGCTGAAACCAAATATTCTGACCAGTGGATCTTAAAAAAGATTTTTAAAGAATATTCCTCATACTGAACTAAGTCATAATTCGGGTTCCCACAGGGAGCCCATATATGAACCCAGGGACTTGGCTTTAACAAACCTGAATCTCACACCCCTAAGGATTCTGCACACCAAATATCAAAACATTCCGACTGCTGGATCTGAAGAAGAAGATTTTTAAAGAAAATTCCTCATTTTGAACCAAGTTACAATTCGAGCTCCCACAATCAGCCCAAATATGGACCTAGGGACATGGCTTGAACAAACTTGAATCTTACCCCCCTAAGGATGCTGCATAAAAAATATCAAAAGCATTCATCTGCTGGATCTGAAGATTTTTAAAGAAAATTCCTCATTTTGAACTAAGTTGTCATTCAGGTTCCCATAGTGAGCCCAAATATGAACCAAGGGACTTGGCTTGAACAAACTTGAATCTCAGCCCCCAAGGTTGCTCCATGCCAAATATCAAAACATTCCAACTGCTGAATCTGAAGAAGAAGATTTTTAAAGAAAAATTCCTCATATTGACTAAGTTATAATTTGGGCTCCCACAGGGAGCCCACATATGGACCCATGGACTTGGCTTTAACACACTTGAATCCCCCCCCCCCCCCCTCCCCCCCAAGGATGCTACTCACCACATATCAAACCATTCGGACTGCTGGATCTGAAGAAGAAGATTTTTTAAGAAAATTCCTCATTTCGAACAAAGTTACAATTCAAGCTCCCACAGTGAGCCCAAATATGGACCTAGGGACATGGCTTGAACAAACTTGAATCTCACCCCCCTAAGGATGCTGCATACCAAATATCACAAGATTCTGCCTGCTGGATCTTGAGAAGAAGATTTTCAAAGAAATTTGCCTGAAATGCACTAAGTTCGAATTTGGGCTTCTATCGTGAGCCCAAATATGAATCCAGGTGGCTGATTTGAACAAACTGGAATCAGATCCACCCCACAATGTTGCATACCAAATATCAAAAGATTCTGCCTGCAGGATCTGGAGAAGAAGATTTTTTAAGAAATTTGCCTGAAATGCACTAAGTTCAAATTCGAGCTTCTATAGTGAGCCCAAATATGAATCTAGGGAGCCAATTTGAACAAAATAGAATCAGATCCACCCCACAATGTTGCATACCAAATATCAAAAGATTCTGCCTGCTGGATCTGGAGAAGATTTTTTAAGAAATTTGCCTGAAAAGCACTAAGTTCAAATTTGGGCTCCTATACTGAGCCCAAATATAAACCCAAGGGGCCGATTTGAACAAACTTGAATCAGATCCACCCCACAATGTTGCATACCAAATATCAAAAGATTCTGCCTGCTGGATCTGGAGAAGAAGAATTTCAAAGAAATTTGCCTGAAATGCAGTAAGTTCAAATTTGGGCTCCTATACTGAGCCCAAATATAAACCCAGGGGGCCGATTTGAACAAACTTGAATCAGATCCACCCCACAATGTAGCATACCAAATATCAAAAGATTCTGCCTGCTGGATCTGGAGAAGAAGATTTTTTAAGAAATTTGCCTGAAATGCACTAAGTTCGAAATCGGGCTCCTATACTGAGCCCAAATATGAACCCAGGGGGCCGATTTGAACAAACTTGAATCAGATCCACCCTCCAATGTTGCATACCAAATATTAAAAGATTCTGCCTGCTGGATCTGGAGAAGAAGATTTTTTAATGTTTTTCCCATTGCCTACAGTGTTAAAAAGTGCTGACTCAAAACTTTTTCAAAGTCCCGAAACTGTACCCTATGATAAAACCGATGGCAATTTTTTTTTACCAATTCTTTCTGTTGGTCCTAAGGAAGCTTCACACCAAATAAAAATTCTCGGTGCCGTGCAGTTTTGGAGATATGGGCGTTTTAATTTTTTTCTATTTTTAGCTCCTGCGGTTCCCATGGGGCTACGGGAAAAAAAAAATCAGCATAAATTAGGTACTTATGACCCAATAAGCCCTCACATAAAATTTGGTTCAAATCAGCCTCTCGGTTTGGAAAATAGAAATTTCGGGCGGGGCCAAAAATTTTGCCCCTCCCATAACAACGCCAAGTATAGCCCCACAAACTTCTCTTGAACAAATCTGAGTCTACACCTCAAAAGGAAGCTGCACACCAAATATCAAGTCTCTGCTACTGCTGGTTCATGAGAAGAAGATTTTTTAAGATTTCAGCTCACTTTTTGGGTGTGGCCCTACCCACGGGCGGGGCAACTTGATTTGAACAAAATCAAATTGCGATGTCATTACAAACTATTATCTCAAATATCAATTAAATTGGTTCAACGGTTTGGGAGGAGAAGATGCAAACACCATGTTCACGGACGACGGTCGACGGACGCCGGACGACGGACGACGGATGCCAGACGACGGACGACGGACGGTGAGTGATCACTATAGCTCTCCTGACTGAAAGTCAGGTGAGCTGAAAAGGGGGAAAAAGACGTCTTGGATAACTATCGAGGGATCTCTGTCAGCAGCAACATTGGAAAAGTCTTTTGTAAAGTCCTGTATGGGAGATTAGAGGAGGTGATTGAGGAGAAGGGTTTTTTGGAAGAAATCCAGAATGGCTTCAGGAAGGGAAGGAGAGTCACTGACCATCTTTTCACGCTATCCCAAATGATAGAATCCGCGAAAGCAAAAAAGAAAAAGATGTTCATGGCCTTTTTGGATGTTAAAAAGGCATATGATAGAGTATGGAGGAGGGTATGTGGTGCAAGCTGGAGGCTCTGGGCTTGGGGGGAGAGTTTGTTGGGATTATGAAAGCATTATATAAAGATGTACAGAGTGAACTTAGCCTGGGTAACATTACAACAAAACGTGTGCCTATGGAGATAGGCCTAAAACAGGGGTGTATCCTTTCGCCAATTCTTTTTGCATTGTACATCCAAGGTTTAGGAGATGAACTCCTGCATAGCGACGAGGGGGTGGCAGTTGGTGACTTGAAGATCCCAGGGCTATTTTTTGCAGACGATATGGTGCTAGTGTCAGAAAGCGAAGAGGGGTTAGAGAAGATGCTGGGAATTGTTGGGAAATATGGGAGCAAATGGAGACTCGAACTTAATGAAAGCAAGAGCAAAGTTATACCCGTGGGCGGCAAAGTGGACCCCACTCGAAGATGGAGAGTGGGGGAGTTCTGCATTCCGGAAGGTAGCAGTAGACTTCTTAGTGTAGGAGAGACTAGTGACTATGAATACCTGGGGGTAAATATAAACATCACAGGAAGAGGCATCTACCGAAACCACACAAATAAATTGATTCTGAAGGGGAAGCGAATCCTTAACCAAATGAAACTTATAGGGAGAAACAGTTTCAATAAGGTTTTCATGGGGAAAACCATTTGGGAAATGGTGGGTCTGCCTAGTATAACATACGGTACGGAAGTTATACCCCTAAACCTGACAGCTGTTAAGAGCTTGGAAATCCTGCAGAACGATGCAGGCCGATGGATAACAGGCTCGAGTAATGCTGCTGCACTAGAAGCAATCAGGGGCGAGCTTGGGTGGATGAGGATCAAGGACAGGATAGACCTACTGAAACTCAGTTATCTTAATTATTTGGTAAATCTCCCCGATAGCCGATGGTGTAAACTAATGTTCCTGAGAACTTTCAACTCAAATATCAAGACAGGGTGGATGGTCCAAGTGAGGGAGCTAGTAGAAAACTACTCAATGGAGATCTCGGACCTTGATGTTGGGGCAAACCAGGGCAAAAAGTAAACTAAAAGGTGAGGGTTAATATACTAATCGGAGAGATTGGGAAGAATGGGGCAAGGGATGTCATCAAGCAGTTCGTCTCCAAGTGTTGGGAGGAGTGAAGAAGCGCGGGAATAGGGGGAGGCAGTTGGTAGAACATGGGTAACCAAGGCCTTCTCATGCGAGAACCGCGACAAATCAGCGGCCGGCCGATGTGTTATTATTATTATTATTCTGCTCTTTGTCCGGATGTATTCTCCTCTTTGTCCGGATGAAGTCAGTGTCTAACAACGCTAGTGGTTTCTCACAATTACTCGCAGCATTGTGATTCACTTGAACAAGTTCAAGGAAACGATAATGGATAGTGTCCATATCATCCATGAGTTGTTCCGAAAGGGAAGGTTATCCTCCTCCATATCCCTTTCATCATTCGTCAAAATCAGTTTAGAATCACGGTCACCAGCATCTGAACAGGCAGAAGACTGGACCGATCAAGCATCATTCAACAGCTCAAGTTTTGAGATTAACGTTGAGTGCTTCTGCCGCAGCAGGAATACTGCAATGAGCTGCGCAATTTGCGACAGCAAGTCCGTTACGGAGGCCTGAGGAGCAGCGGTCATGTATTGCTTGTCCCCAGCTGCTCCTGGGACAGTTTGTCCGAGATGGCTCTTTACTGTCGACGTCCCGATGAATGAAGCCTCATCTAATTGGCTACTAGATGGTGCGACTTTCTTCACAAAAAGTGGACCTCTTGATGATGCAGACTAGATATCCTAAGTCACTTAGCCAAGGTGCGATCGGGAGTGCTTGGTTGATGCTGAAGAAGCCAAACTGTAGCTGTCCCCGGCTAAGAATTGAACTGAGCGTACCTGACAACATGTATGTACGTAAGCTCCGACTGATGCAAGTTCCTACCAACAACACCCAGCCCCAGATGTTGTTAAAAAAGAGAGAGAGGGGTCTCCCTCTTGCTCGCGGTCCTGGGAGACCTAGCCGAGCGTACCTCAGAACTTGCTGGCTTCTTCCTTCCATCGACGCAGGGTGAGCATGATTGCATTTTATAGTGCTCGCTCTACCCTATATCATCTCCTAGCCCATAGCGGACACACCCGGCGTCACAGTTCTCAGAGGCCTGAGTAACCGCTTCCCCGGTCGAGCTAGCTGGCGACAACGGACTTTTTGCAGTCGTGTGTTCTTTTCAAACGTAGAGGAAGCTATAAGACTAGTCGACCCCGGCAGCCTATTAGAAGGAGCGTTTCGGACAGGAAGGCATGGACATAAGCTCCAACTGATGCAAGTTCCTACCAACAACCTCTGCCCCCAGATGTTGTTATAAGAGAGAGGGGCCTCTCTGTTGCTCACGATCATGGTAGACCTGGACGAGCATTCCTCAGAACTTGTTTGCTTCCTCCTTTCCGTCATCGCAGGGTGAGCATGTTCGGATTTTTATAGTGCTCGCTACACCCTTGTTCCTCTTCTCGACCGCTATGGGCATACCCGTAGATAGATAGATCTGCCAGTTGAGCTAGCTGGAGACAAGGACCCTATATTCTAAGGCCTAAGCCTTTGTCTTGCATCACTGAGCACTTTTCCGCTAGCTCTAATAGTATAATACGACGACGGAAGCACACTCTCAGACGCGTCACGAACCACACCATGTTCTTGTTCCTCTGTAAATAGAAACTAAAAAACTATAGTGACATTTTGGCGAGAGGACCAGCAGTGTCCCCTTGCCGTGAGAGGACTGGCAGTGTCCATGCGCCTAACAACAAACCATGACACCAGTCATCAACATTGTCAAAATCTGACACATGGTACAATAATTAGTGGTAGTACATTGACTAAAGCAAGACACGACCATGTAAATAGAGAAAAGGCTTCCTCTTATTTGCCCTGCTATTAGAGAAATATTATTACCCAAAATCTAACATAGGTCAATTGTACTACCACCAAACCCACATAAATATAAGTCAACATTAAAATATGATCGATGAAATAAATACATTCAAAAGAAAAATTCCTTCAAAAAATAAAAAAAAAATTTTGAAAATTTTTTTCTTATATAAGAGCCCAAGTTCCCAAAGGGAACAATGAGCCCAAAAGAGCCTAAGTGTGGACAAAATAATAATATGCCATAAAATTAACTACCACACTATCAGAATATTTAATGTTACTTACAACCGTCGTTCCTTAAATAATAGGAAACTACCTAGAGCATTGTCAAAGTAAACAACTTCAAACCGAAAACAAGACTCCAGGCAACACGGCCTGAAGTCAGTAACAGAAACAAGACTATCCGACGTAAAGCAAGATCTTCATCAGAAGAAAAAACGATACATCGGATGTATGATGCATGACCAAAACGCTCAACCACCCCAAGGGTGAAGATGTAACCATGGGGATGCAGGGACCAGCCTAGGGGGGAATTTTAGGGAGACTTCAAGTCTCCCTCCAGAAAAAATAGGGAGACTGCAGAGTCATGTAGGGAGACTTCATAGGCAAGTGGGGAAAATTAAGAATATTCATGTACCACCCCCGCCGCCCCTTCATATTTTCAATTTATGGTCCTCCATTAACGTACAAATAATCCAGGTCCAGTTGTCTATGATGCATCTGTGCCAGGTTAAAAAAGCACAATGTAATTATTGACTGAAAATCCCCCACTGCTACCTTCTCCTTCATGACCCCTCACCTCTTCTTCGTGCCAATCCTCCATCACCCTCCTGTGGTTGCCTTTCAACAAAGTCTACTAAGCTAATAATTTCCTAAGTCTGAAAGTGTGAACAGGACCAGATGTAAGAAGGTTGCTTGGGAGGTACTTTGTTAGTTAATAAACAAAATACATTCTGGGGTCGAGTATTTTGTAAAAGAAATGTCATTCCGCATCATTTTTATGGCATTCCGGTGTCATTCCGAGACATTTCATGTCATTCCGATGTTTAGGAGGACCCTTTTTCAAGATCGTCCACATGCACACTTGTGTCCTGTACAAAGCTTTTCTTGACATCACTAAAGCTTTTTTTCATGTGTTTCAATTCCATTCGTGTTTTTCTGGGAATAGACAGCCCAACAGTTAACAGTTGTCAGCAAATCGAAATGAAAATAATGTGTTATAAAATACGTCCGTTGTGTATACATTTTCGGCATCCTAAGCGACGTAACCTACTTTCAAACTGGGTTGTTTGTTGAGTCGCGTAAGTCACCTATTTTCGTTTCGACACTTGAAGCTCCGACTGGAACGCAACAAAATAGAAATAAAAAAATCCGCCAAAAGCGACAATGGACAATTGCTTGTCGTGTGATTTCAAATAAATGGACGTTTATTTGACGAATTAAAATGACCATTTATCACACTCGAGCACATTCGATTTTTGAAAATACTCGTTTTCATGTAAACCTCGCATCACTCAGTTCAGCCTTTTCTCATTTTGGCCAATTTTTAGAGGGCGACTTGTAATCGCCCCGACTATTTTTCTAGGCGACTTTGGGCTTAGAAGGGCGACTTAATCGCCCTAGTCGCCCTCACGGCGGGTCCCTGTGGGGATGTACAGAATAATTTTCTGTATAATACGTTAAAACTCCTAAGAAATTTTATAAAAAAATTTCAATAGAACAAGCCAAAAAGCTTGGGAGCTTAACTGGGAGGATCAAGGGAAGGTAGGGAAGGAATACTAAACAAACAGTGGACAGATCATTATCTATGAATGATGACGTCAGGCCCATGTCCCGAAATTGGGGAACATGAACTAATTTTTATAATTATTATAAAATTACAGCCCTGAACGTTTCAAACCACCATTTCTTCCTTCCTTCATCCTGTTGTGTCCTTGGATCGACCAAAATAACCATTGATTTGTGTCTGGCATCATTAAAACTGAGATTTAAAATCACAGATGTCCGTTTGATGTTATCTGACTGAAGGGCCAAACAAAGAATGATGTTTGCGCCAGTTTCGGTGACTTCCTGGCGTCTGCGCATGTGCGGAGAGTAAATGTATGGAGGGCCAGATAGGACTTCTAATTTTTGGTTTTGTATGCAAATTTTTGGAATTGGGGGGCAAAATTTGTGCTTGGCCCTAGAAATTTTGGAGTTAAGACCAGCTAAGTCTGGGCCATTGGAATACAGTATAAAAATGAAAAAAATTTAAAGTAATTTATATATTTTTTATACTTACCAATGGCCCAGACTAGCTGGTGCTAACTCAAAAATATCTAGGGCCAAACACAAATTTTGCCCCCCCATCCCCAAAATTTGCATGCAAAACTGAAAATTAGAAGTCCTATCTGGCCCTCCATACATTTACCCTCCGCGCATGCACAGACGCCAGGTAGTCACCGAAACTGGCGCCAACATCATTCTTTGTAAAAAACAAAAGATTATAATATAAAAATTCATCGGGGAGGTATGAGTGCCCAGTAGTGCCCACTCATGGGAGGGCCATTCCCATCTGGGCCATTGTTAAGTATAAAAAATCTATAAATTACTTTAAATTTTTTCATATTTTTATACTATATACAAATGGCCCAGACTAGCTGAATCGTAAAAAGGTGGAGGGCCTAGAACTTCCAAAATAGTAGATCAACACAGATCAAATCCTTCAAACCATGATGAAGAGAATTAGAATAATCAGAATTTACATGTATGTTTCTTTATACCATAATTCAAGAGACATATCCGAATATGAATCCAAATTATGTAAATCCTAAATCTGAGCATGAAATCATGTTAATTTGGATGTAACAAATAAACAATTTTTAAGGCTAGTCTGGACTAAGCCCTAAAAATTAGAATGGCATATTGAGAATGAGAGAAAACTGCCCATAAGCCTACGCCAAACAATAATACTACAGCTGATCGCTGAATATAGTACGGACAAAACAGCTGCCTTCATAGTTACATACCCAATAAGCCAATAAGCCAGAGAAGTGGACAAAATGACCCCCCCCCCCCTTTTTTTGAACATATCTACAAAAGAAAGAGGGGAGAGCTCTGGAATCAATAAGCAGTACCCGGAAACGATATAAATAAATATCGATCAGGCACTCAAAAATTAATTCATGAATAATAAATTATGCTTAACGCCACTTCACAAGCCAAGACTATAGCGATGATTTTGGTAAATAACATTATCCGCTACAAAATATGAACTGCAGGCGGCATATACAGGTACGACGAAATCAGTGAAATAATAAAATAACATACACATACAAAAGCGAGATACGATGAACAATCTCTGCAGAGAAAACACGCTTCAAGATCATTCACAGGAAGCCTCTGTACAATTAAATCCTCTCTCCAATGTGTACTATTTGGTATCTAAAACTATAAACACGTGAGAATATGTGATTTGAGAACCGACAAATAGAGACCAGGATCTAGAAATGGAGGTAGGTATGATTAACTGGCCTCAACACAGATCGCCCCAGAAATATATAATAATTTCAAGGTCCACCAAAGATATAGCGTAATTACATATTGCGCGAGTGCATAAAAATCCAGCCTGTTATCATCTAAAAACCACTAAATGGTTATGCAGTCACCTATGAACTCAAATAGCAGCCATTATGATGATTAAATAAGTGCTTGTATATTAGAAATCAGAAAATACACACCGGAAACTAATGCAACAGAACTGCATATATGCCTATGAGGGCGCCATCCAATACGAACCAAACGGAAAGTATGTATGTATTAAAATATATATAAGGGGGGGGGGGGGGGGGGAGGAATCTAATATATGTCGAAACCTCCTCACCCATATTATTAATCATTGCTGGTCCAGACAGCAATAATATAGTGACCACAAAGCTCCCTCACCGAGAGCGGAGAATGACATGAAGAACAAAACTTCCCTTGAAGAAGAAAACCCTCTCATGGGGGAAGCTTCTGGCGAATGTTCAATAACAGACACCATGACTTCAATGTAATCAATAGAAACAAATGAATTGAAAGATACACATATCCTATCATTCATTCTCATGAGCGTCAAATGTATGCGCTCAAATGCCTAATACTGGCGACACAAATAATGGAAACTATTATTCCAGTGCGTCGCAAATTTAACTATCCTGAAGTGATCCTATATAAGAATATGTAATAGCCATACAGTTAGAATAAGCTGCTGCCAGTGCTTTACTTCATGCGCTGAAATCTTAAGCACTGCTGATTGGAAAATAAATTTTCCTAAGCAGTACGAATAGCTAACTGACTTCCTTTAACAATAGAATGAACCTAAATGCCCCTTCTATTGGAAATTAATGACAAAAGAAGCGTTTCTTTTCTTCTGATAAACTCTGATCTGCGTCTATAAATACATGATCGCTAATAATATAAATTCAATGATGTAGCGTAAACAATGAGACATCATTTCTGAATATGTGGTTTCCAAGAATCGAGGGTCCCAAGATCCCTGCATAGAGAGACCATCGGACTCAGGATTGTAACCCAATATATGAACTCACGTCCGTCATAATTGAGAAAACCGTTAAATATATGTCCAAACTTGACCTTTTGTTAAAAGATTGTCAAAAACAAAACAGGTCTAGAGTGAAAAACATTTACCACTCCAGTTAAGAATAACTGGAGGGGACTTGTGTGTAAGCAACCCATCGAAATAACATTCATAGCTGCTCCGCACAACCCCATCTGGCACATAAAAATTTCCGCTGTTAATGCATCGGATAAAAGATAAAAGCGAGCCAAACAACTGGCTAATTCGCTCTGAAACAACAGATGAACCAGCCTGTTGAAAATGAATTGCAGGATATGTGTATCCTATCATTCATCCCATGAGACATTATCTAGTTCATAATTCAAGTGATCTAAAGAACTATACTCACTACATCACCGAACGTTCGCTTTTCGACTGAAAGATTATCATAAATAACCTAATTATCCAGTTCCAGTCAAAATCGGTCAGACCCAGTTCTATAAGAGCTTCAAGCCACCGGCTCAGGGGTGTCTGATCAGTAACTCAAACAGCCGTAAACCCCCTATCCAAGTGGCTGTAGAGACAATCCCTAAAGAAATATATAGGAGGGACACCTATACCTTCGCTATGAGTCCTTTTAGATGATCTGAGTCTAGGACAACCTCTCCTACTCTTTCTGCTGGTGTGGTCGATTAGACCCCAACTTAAAGAGTCGAGTATTGATGCTTTCTTGTAGCTGAATCCTACAATAATGAAAGCTTACCATCAAAGACATAGGGATACCTATACCTTTGCTATGAGTCCTTATAGACGATCAGAGTCTAGGACACAACCTCTCCTACTCTTTCTGCTGGTGTTGGTCGATTAGACCCCAATTTAAAGAGTCGAGTATTGATGCTTTCTTGTAGCTTAATCCTACATTAATGAAAGCTTACCATCAAAGACTAGTGTCTGGAAAACTAAAGCGACCTGGTTCAAGTATTCCATCTGGTCAAATGTTAAAGATGAAGATGCAAGGCTTCGTCACATCAGAATAGCTCCCACTTAACATTTGTTAAGACAGAGATATATATATTATAATAGGTCTGGAAAGAATTTTTAAAAGGTACAAATGACCACAAAATTCCCTTCCATATAGACGTTGCGTCACAGTACTTAAAATTGAAGTACAAAAGACCATGAGGCTAAATTCGCTCTGAATACGAAATTATTTTCTCAATTGTGTCCGAGCAGCGAACAGCTAAATGATGAAGGTAAGGCTACAACTAAGATCTTAGCCTGCTCATTCAATGCAGAAAAACTCTCAACATATCTTCCCCTGTCGTTTAATCGAAGACCTGCGACACCCGTGTAGACTTAACCGGAAAGAGATCTTATTATCCTGCTCTTTGTCTGGATGAACACTAGCAGTTTCTCATAATTACTCGCAGCATTGTGCTTCACTGGAACAAGTTCAAGGAAACGATGAAGTATAGTATCCATATCATCCATGAGTTGTTCCGAAAGGAAAAGTTATCCTCCTCCGTATCCCTTTCATCATTCGACTAAATCAGTTAGAATCACGGTCACCAGCATCTGAACAGGCAGATAACTGGACCGATCAAGCACCATTCAACAGCTCAAGTGTTGAGACTGACGTTGAGTGCTTCTGCCTTAGTAGGAATACTGTGATTAGCAATTTGCAACAGCAAGTCCGTTACGGAGGCCTGAGGAGCAGCGGTCATGAATTGCTTGTCTACCAGCTGCTCCTGGGACAGTTTGTCCGAGATGGCTCTTACTGCAGACGTCCCGATGAATGAAGCCTCATCTCCTTGGCTACTAGATGGTGCGACTTTCTTCACAAAAGATGGACCTTTTGACGATGCAGACTAGATATCCTAAGTCACTTAGCCAATGCGCGGTCGGGAGTGCTTGGTAGACGCTGAAGAAACCAAACAGTAGCCGTCCCCGGCTAAGAATTGAACTAAGCGTACCGGACAATAGCTATGTACGTAAGCTCTGACTGATGCAAGCTCTTATCAACAACACCCAGCCCCAGATGTTGTTAAAAGAGAGAGAGGGGTCTCCCTCTTGCTCACGGTTCGGGGAGACCTAACCGAGCGTACCTCAGAACTTGCCGGCTTCTTCCTTCCATCAACGCAGGGTGAGCATGATTGGATTAAATAGTGTTCGCCACACCCTTATTCTCTCTTGACCGCTACGGACATACCCGGCATCACACTACCCATTTTCTGAGTAATGATCTGCCAGTCGAGCTAGCTGGAGACAAGGTCGTAAACCCGATATTCTAAGGTCTAGAACTTGTCTTATATCATTGAGTACTTATGCCGCTAGCTCTGAATACAATGCACTTGTGAAACAACCGGTGTCACAGTCTTCATATTCAAACTTAACCGTTTCACCGGCATCAGGGAACTGAAACCACTCATCACGGTTTATAGCCCTGTGCAATATAAAGAGCATGTTATGTAGAGGAAGCCGTAAGACTAGCCGACCCCGGCTGCCTATTAGACGGGAAGTCCCGGACAGGAGGCATGGACTTATACTCTGACTGACGCAAGTTCCTACCAACAACATCTGTCCCCAGATGATGCTGTAAGACAGAGAGGCCTCTCTCTTGCTTGCGGTCCTGGCTGACCAGGATGAGAGTACCTCAGAACTTGTCAGCTTCCTCCGTCGTCACTGGGTGAGCATGGTGGTATATTATAGTGCTCACTCCACCCTTTATCATTAGAAGTCCTATCATCTCCTAGCCCAGAGCGGACACACCTGGCGTCACAGTTCTCAGAGGCCTGAGTAACCACATCACCGGTTGAGTTAGCTGGTGACAACAGACTTTGTGCGGTCGTGTGTGCTTTTCGAACATAGAGGAAGCTATAAGACTAGCCGACCCCAGCAGCCTATAAGAAGGAGCATCCCGGACAGGAAGGCATGGACATAAGCTCCAACTGATGCAAGTTCCTACCAACAACCTCTGACCCCAGATGTTATTATAAGAGAGAGGGGCCTCTCTCTTGCTTGCGATCATGGTAGACCAGGACGAGCATACCTCAGAAATTGTCTGCTTCCTCCTTCCCATTCTTCCTCCTTTCCGTCGTCGCAGGGTGAGCATGTTCGTATTTTTATAGTGCTCGCTACACCCTTATTCCTCTTCTCGACTGCTACAGACATACCCAGCGTCACACCAGTAATATTTTACGTGATAGATCTGCCGGTTGAGCTAGCTGGAGACAAGGGATGTTAACCTTAGTTCAAAAGCCTAGCCTTTATCTTATATCACTGAGCACTTTTCCGCTAGCTCTAATAGTATAATGCGACGACGGAAGCACACTCCCTGACGGCATCACAAAACCACACCATGTTCTTGTTCCTCTGTAAATAGACACTAAAAAAACTATAGGGACATTTTGGCGAGAGGACCAGCAGTGTCCCCTTGCCGCGATAAACCCGATAGTGTCCACTCACCTAACACAAACCATGACACCCGTCATCAACACTGTCAAAACCTGACACATGGAGCAAGAATTAGTGGTAGTACATGAACTATACACAAGACAACGACCATGTAAATAGAGGAAAGGCTTCCTCTATTTGTCCTACTATTAGATAAATATTATATCTAAAATCTAACATAGGTCAATTGTACCACCACCAAATCTACATAAATATAAGATAACATTAAAGTACAATCGATGAAATAAATACATCCAAAAGAAAAAATTCCTTCAAAAAAAAATAAAAAATTTTTTGAAAAAAGTTTTTTTTATATAAGAGCCCAAAGTTCCCAAAGGGAACGATGAGCCCAAAAAAGCCTAAATGTGGACAAAATTATAATAATATGTCATAAAATTAACTACCACACTATCAGGATATTTAATGTTACTTACAGTCGTCGTTCCTTGAAAATAATAGGAAACTACCTAGAGCAATGTCAATGTAAACAACTTAAAAAAACCAGAAACAAGACCCCAGGCAACACGGCCAGAAGTCAGTAACAGAAACAAGACTATCCGATGTAAAGCAAGATCTTCATCAGAAGAAAAAATGATACATCGGATATATGATGCATGACCAAAACGCCTAAACACCCTAAGGGTGAGGACGTAACCCTGGGGATGTACAGAATATCTTCTGAAAAATAAGTTAAACTCCCAAGAAATTTTGGAAAAAAAAATTTCAATAAAACAAGCCCAAAAGCTTGGAAGCTTGACTGGGGGGGATCAAGGGAAGGAAGGGAAGGAATACTAAACAAACAGTGGACAGATCATTATCAATGAATGATGACGTCAGGCCCATGTCCCGAAATTGGGGAACATGAACTAATTTTTATAAATATTATAAAATTACAGCCCTGAACGTTTCAAACCACAGTTTCTTCCTTCTTTCATCCAGTTGTGTCCTTGGATCCACCAATTTAACCATTGATTTGTGTCTGGCATCATTATTAATTGAGATTTAAAAAGCACAAATATCAGTTTGTTGTTATCTGACAGGGGCCAAACAAAGAATGATCTTGGCGCCAGTTTTGGTGACTTCCTGGCATCTGCGCATGCACGGAGGGTAAATGTATGGAGGGCCAGATAGGACTTCTAATTTTCAGTTTTGCATGCAAATTTTGGGAATTGTTTGGCCCTAGATATTTTTGAGTTAGCACCAGCTAGTCAGGGCCATTGGTATACAGTATAAAAATATATAAAACTCTTTCTGCCTTACTCCTTTTCTAAAAGGTTACTTGAATTTAACTAGATTTTATATAATTGTGGTAAAATATGATGCTCAGTTTTAAATGTGCCAAATATGTGAATTTATAGATTGTGCACACAAGAACATTATTTTTGTCTATACTTACAAAATTACAACCAATTATATATATATTAATACACACAAGTGCATACAACCTTATTATACACATATGCATAAAACATAATGTTATTGAGCTCTTTAGATGTGATTTAATTTTGGGGAGCAATTTTTTTTGAAGAAGAAGAAGTTGTATAACAAAAATAAAAACATGTGTAGTCAGTGTTACTTATTGGAGAGATGACTTCTTTTCTTTCTTTTTCTTTGGTGCTGATTTGGTTGGCATCCAAGGAGTGGTTGGAAGACTGCCTTTCTAGACCTTGCAGCATTTGGTTCCGCTACCTGTTCAACCCTTTCTCAATTGCTTTTCTTTTTGTTCCTTCCACTTTGAATACATGTCCAATCTTCTTTCTCTCATGTCCAGGCATCATCATTCTCTTGATCGTCATGAACCCTTCTCTCTCTTTTTCTCTTCAAACGTCTCAGTTGCAGACACCAAGGAAGCCGCCAACTCTGTTGGGGAGATTTGGAATTAGGGGTGTGGAGAAAACATTGTCAAACTCAATCAATTGCTCCATGACAAGCCTCTTTCCTTCAACTGATCCTTTTGTGAGAAATGAGCCAAGCTGAAGGTTGGTGTGTCCACAGATGTTTCCCTCTCCTCCGGCTCTACCAGATGCAAGGAAAGTACCAAGCTTTGGTTTGGCAGAGGGTCCCTTATTTCCATTCTTCTTCTGTCCAGGCTGCCTTCGCAAGTTAACATGCTGCATGGGTTACCAAATTACTAGAGCAAGAGGAGATCTGCTGAACCTTCATTCCAAATTCACTGTTAAGTGACTGTTTTATTACACATTTTCTATCATAATTGAAGCCTTAATCTACCTTCAAAATGTACAAAATATGGTACCCTTTGCTTAGTAAATAAGGCCCAAGATGAAATCCCACATTTCATTTGTACAGGTTTCTGTTACAGAGCCATGGATATCAAGTAATTAAATTTGGTATCCACAAACAATAGCATCAACACAATGATCTGAGAAGTGACATAAGAAAATAATCTAAAATAGTGATTGAATGTCTGACAACTAACTGAACTGAACAGATGGTAAGTTTGATTAAAATTAAAATAGGGGAACTATTTCTGGCAGCCACAAATAGTAAGGCAAAATCTGGATTAAAAGAAAGCACTTTCTTTGACCAGAGTTTCACCTGAATTCTTAAAGAAAATAAAGAAAATTGTCATTATAAAATTATTATTAAAAAGTGAACAGGATTTAAAACCTGTGGCATCAACCATGCAACGAAAAAGGTTCCATATTGTTATTAGTATATGTGCTACAGTTTGACTAGGATTCATACAATCTGGTAACAAGTGCAATATGCTGCATGTGCATATGCCCCCAATGGAATATCAGTATTTTCTTAGTCTGACAGTAAGTCTGACAAGGGCCACAACTCTGGCAAGTAAATGTTGTCAGAACCTGTCCTACGTGGAAATCTTTTTCCACATGCCGGTCTATTGGCAAACCAAAGGAGAACCCGATTCAATTACCCACACCTAAGCTACAAAAAGAAATGTTTGTATGGACAGATGGAATGAATATTGTAAGTTGAACAAGGTCACTACTCTAGCAACAAAGGGTAGACAGAATCCATCCTATGTGAAGATCCCCTCCCATTATGCTTGTTTATCAGCTTGCAAAAGAACAGGTAAATCTGATTATCCTCAGCCAAGCTACAAGGTGAAATGCTGTATGGATAGACAGAATCACTATTTTCGAAGTCTAACAAGGATCACAACTCTGGAAAGAAAGCACAGACAGAATTCATCCTATGTGGAGACTCTTTCTCCCATGCTGATCTATCAGCATACCAAAGGACAACCAAATTTAATTATCTACACCCGAGATACAAGGTGAGATGTTCATATGGACAGACAGATGGAATGAGCCATCGGCCATATTCTGCCACCCCTGAGATCTCTTCTGGAGGTTGGGGGCATAATAAAGGACAGCTAAGGCAATCAAGAATCAAGTTAAAGTTCCTTGTATTTGCTTTAAAATGAGATGATGTATGTTGATGTTACAAAAAATAAGGCAATCAAGAATCAAGTTAAAGTTCCTTGTATTTGCTTTAAAATGAGATGATGTATGTTGATGTTACAAAAAATAAGCTTCAGAATTAAACAGTCCAGCGCTAGAAGATAATAAGTGGGATTTACAGAGGAGGGTAATACCAGGTTGAGAGTGCTGGAAGCCCATATTTGGGCTTTATGCTGAAGTACAGGTACAACAACTGAGACACTTCATACTCTGCAGCTGTGCTTCAGATTATCTTTGAAATGAAATTATTTTGTCTTTAGAGATTTTTCTTATTACTATTTATGGGAGAGTGCCTATGGGCACTCTCCCATAAATTTTAACAAGGCAAATATATGTGAACATATTTCGACAACCAAAAATAATTTAGCACTCTACCAGATACCAAAATTACAGGGCATTATCTACACAATGAAGGGAGCTCAGTGGTAGACTGTTGGACTTCTCTGCCTGAGGTCCTGAGTTTGATCCACGTCTGGGGCGAACTGCGTTGTGTCCTTGGGCAAGGCACTTTATCCTGGTTGCCTACATGGGGGCACGATGATGCCGT
The DNA here is from genome assembly GCA_031216915.1 of Pictodentalium vernedei. NCBI lineage: Eukaryota > Metazoa > Mollusca > Scaphopoda > Dentaliida > Dentaliidae > Pictodentalium > Pictodentalium vernedei. Next base: position 307,872,006 of record CM062295.1, on the reverse strand, counting down.
GTACTAAGGCGTATCGATGGTGCACATGTCTTCAACCGCTGTAACCCTGCTTGAGCGGAGCTTGAACAGAGTTAGAATGTTGAGGAGCTGACAGTTGCTCGTCGGTGGTTCTCTCTGGTTACTCCGGATTCCTCCACCTGTAAAACTGTCACGGTCATGATTAGCCATTGTGCATAAGTATGTGACCTTAAACACCAATAAATAAATAAATAATCTACACATTGAAGTTTATGTTGATAATAAAGAAGTGTAATGTCTTCAAAAAACAGTTTGGAAATTCCTGTAGAATACCAATGGCTAAAAGTTGTTATTATTGCACTTTGACCCTGTATGCACATTCGTTAAGGTGTTAGATCCCATATAAACCTCCATATAAATCTGTAAGTCTGAAAAATGCAAACAGAATATTTTTGGCATACCAGAAACTCAAACTTATGTTCGATAAAACTACACAAAACATTATTTGTCTCATGCCGATATCCTCTAACATATTTCATGGCTAATGCAATTCACTTTTCACAGGGTTTGATAATAATAGTAATGACATGATTTTTTTGAGATGACACTTCATTATCGAATCGTATCTTCCCTAATTCTTTGGATGCCAATCTCATGATTGGATATTTTATTATAGTACATCATAATGCCAACAAACTCTTGTCGTATTTGAGTGATATTGTAAGATTTTTGTTGTGTACAGTTGTCTCCAGAAAAGAACTATATACATTGTGAGTATTGTGAATAGAGGAGGTAATTTAAATGCGAAATATCCTCGGCCATGTTAATCATAAGCTGAACATTTCTTGAAAAGCCGAAATTTTCACCTGAATAACTGTAACGAGACCTTAAGTAAAAAACAGTGTTTGCTTTCATTGCAATTTCTGGCCTCCAATCTCCATAGCAACCAACTGTATTAGTGGGAATATGTTGTAGGATAACTAAAAGAAATATTAAAACATATTTTTCTTTTTTCAGTGGTACCCTGTACAGATATAATTTCCTGGAAAGTTCTCCCTCTTGAGGTATTTTAAGTCCAGTAATGGTGTTATCAAGAGAATTATGTAGGTTTTTTAACACAATTTTATTTGAAAATGCTGTTTACTGGTACAGTCATATGGAGAACTCTTTCTAAGAACTTTCCAGGGAATTATCAGGGTGTAGTCTGATTAGTAGAGATAATTTGGGACTGAATATTCTTAATCGATACATTTACACAGCTCTTTTCAAATAGCATATACCTCAAATGTCAGTCTTTTGGATCAGGTCAGGAACTGAAATGGGTCTATTTTTAACCCTTTAGCAAACACAATGTATGCTATGCAGGAAAATGTGGTTACAAGAGATTTATAGAATTTTTTCTTTTACGATTACATTATATTATAATTGATAGAATCAGTGAATGATGCTTAGCCAAATGAGGAAAGTGAATTGAGAATGCTGTGGAAAAGAGTGGGTGGGTGGGGACTGAAATATGCATTTTGAGGGAGGATGTAGTTTACAAATGAATGTAATTTCTGTTTTTTTTTTATTTTATCAGTTAATGTGTGATCCTGATGTAGCTTTTGGTGCTGAAAGTGACTGTGCACATCAAAAATAAATCATCCATCACCATTGGTTTAGTCTGATCATTGGCCAATATACCAACACAGCTGCCATGATAGCTATTGTCCATGGTGTTACAGCTGTGCATCCATCTAAATTGAAATCTAACTTCCTTCTCTCAGGTTAAAGCATACTGCCTTGGTAGAATATGGGAACCACTGGTGTTACATGCTTTCATCTAATGCAAAATTTACTCTACAGAGCTTTTATCAAAGTCAGAAATGTAAAACAACAGGCCTTCTCTCACTGAACATTACTGCGTAAAGAAATGTAAAGAAACTGGCTGTCAGAGAGCTCGGTCTGCCGCTATCCGTGGGGCTTAAGGGCACTAAGTTAACAATTTTTTCATATGTGCCATACATCATTTTTCTCAGAATTAAATACAGATGCACATTTACTGTTTCTGAGAGTGTGAAGAATTTTTATTTTTCACTTAAGGTCTCGTTTCCTATTAAAAGGTCATTCCCGAGGTTATTGGATATCCTCAGCCAAATGACTATTTTGAGCTATAGTTTTAGTTTATGGTGGTGTGGATTTAGTAAATAATTCTCTTTAATGGTGATATGGCCAAAATAATCTGTTGATGGTCTTGATTCAAACTGTATATTGTCAAGTGCATTTCAAATGGGGGGTCAAGGTCACATGGAAGTGTTAAATGACAAACCCAGACCTGTTTGGGACCTGACAATTTGCAGTTTACAAATGGGGCAATTTTTGTGTAAATTTGCTTTGAGAAAGCCTTCTGAAAAAATGAATAAGAAACCCATATGTTTTTTATTTGTCAGAATGATCATGTTATGTTGTAAAATCCTCAGTGGAGGAATGAGGAATTCCTATAACACAGTTTTATCACTATCGATGCACGAAAGTTAAAAAATTTATAGTAATTTATATATTTTTTATACTGTACCAATGACCCAGACATAGCTGGTGCTAACTCTTAAAAATATAGGGCCAAACACAAATTTTGCCCCCCAATCCCCAAAATTTGCATCTAAAACCAAAGAAAACATGTCCTGAATGGCCCTCCATACTTCACCTCTACTGCGCATGCGCAGTGTCAAGGACGTCCCGAAATTGGCGCCATTAATCATTCTTATAACCAGTGCCTGGTAAGCGCTATGTACTCAGCGGGGAGGTATGAGTTCCCAACTCCTGGGAGGGCCATCCCCGTCTGGGTCATTGGTAAGTATAAAAAATATATAAATTACTATAAATTTTTTAACATTTTTATACTGTACCAATGACCCAGACATAGCTGAATAGTAAAAAGGCTGGAGGGCCTAGGACATAGAGGAAATTCCAATAAGCTCAATTATATAAAATAGAGTATTAGGCCTTACATGTATCTTTCTTATTTATGATAAATTAGAAAGACACAACCCCTTCCATAATTGAGCATCATAACATCCATGTACTCTATTAATATCCAGTATAATCCTTATACTAATAATTTTTAAAGTAAGCCAATAAATAAAGTTAGTCTAGAGAATAGAGACTCTTTATACTCCTTAAAAGTGTCTGAGGATTGTATAATAACGCCCGTTTGACACGTGATATATTCAAAAGCTATACTTTAAAAACTATGACTTGAATGAATTTTTAAAACATAAACTTATCACTTAAAAACCATCCCAGTAACAGCTCAGAATTACTAACTCCGGAGGAGGTATCCCCTTGTTTTCATAATAAAACAGGTGACCCAAGGGAACACCCTCCACCCCCCTTCTCCTTGCCCTGGGTCAAATAGCCCAGAGCGAAGAGGGCAGCAGGACGGAGTCACTGCCAGAACAGAAAGCCTACCTAGCTATAGTAGCAACTGTTAAGTGAATGACATTCTGAGCAATAGATAATAGACCTAACAATGGAGGCCTCCAGAAATGGACTCAATATTTCTGAGATAAAAATTCATGAATGTGGATGGCTGAGCCCAATGTGCAGCCTTCATAAAATCTATAATAGCTACACTATTAATGTAAGCCCAAGATGTAGAAAGAGCTCTTACTTCATGAGCCGAAATCTCAAGCACAAACTGCTGAGTTAATGATATACCATAAGCAGTACCGATAGTTAATTGAATCCATTAGCAATAGAATGGAGCGTAATGTCCTTCTATTAGGCATCAAAGACAGAAGAAGCTTACATCCTAACTAATAAACTGATATCTGTTTATAAATACGTAAACTCTAACCGGACAGAGTAAAGGCCTATGCCCGTACGAAGACGGAAGGACCTTAATAACAATAGGTTCCGGATATTTATTAGGAGCCTGATTCTTAACCAAAATCCAACATTAGTAGTAAAGGAAACAGTGTTTCCGATACTACGTAAGTGAGAATCGTCCACCGATAGTGCATGAAGCTCACTGACTCTTCAGTAGAAGAGAAGACTAAGAGAAGAACTGTCTTAAAAGGTCAGAATTTGAAAACTACTGTTTCCAGAGGCTCAAATGATTACTTAGCTGAATAAGAACCGAAGCTAAATTCCGTATAGAAATTTAATCTAAGGATTCTAGGTCTATTTATTGAAAAGTTTCTAACTGACTTAGATAAAGAGACATAAGACTCAATTGTAAACTATCATAGAGTGCATAGGTATGAGATAACATAGACCTATAACCTTAATAGTAACAGGCTGCAGTTGATCTTGTCAAACAAGTATACTAGAAAGTTGCAATGTCTGGTATGGAGGGATCAAAAATATCAACATAATGATCCCTATACCAACGACGGAAGAGCCTCCACTTTAGCCACATAGTATAGCGAAGAAGAGGTTCTCCTACAGTAAGAAATCGCATCCATAACTCGTCCTGTACAATGCTTGCCGTGCAAGAAGGACCACACAACGGAATACATGAAGGTTGAGACCTTGCGGGTTGTGATGGAGTTGACACGATTTCCCCAGCGAAAGAAGATCCTCTCATGGAGGTAGTTTTCGCGGTAAGTCCCACAGTAAACACCTGAGTAAATTTACCCATGGTCTCTGTGAAGACAGAGATGCTATCAACAGAATTGTATTGTGGATGTTTATCTTAGCAATACTTGCTGAATCAACAGCGCTGGAGGATACGCATATCCTATCATTCCGTCCTATTAGATCAATAGAGCGTTAACAACATAAGCTCAGGGATCCGGACATGGAAACACATACGTCTGCAATTGAATAGTGAGTTGTGTCGCAAATAAATTATCATTGGGCACTCCCATTGATAGCAAATCTGATTGAATACTTGATTGATGAGAGTCCATTCTGACGGCAACAAGCGACTCTTACGTGAAAAGGAGTCTCCTAATACAATCCGACGACCCGGAATATGACAGACCGAAGCAGAACTTGGTGTACTATAACAAACAGAAGGATTCTTTCCATTAAATTGAATAACGGAATCGAATGAGTGCCTCCCTGGTTCCGCAGATACGCAACTACTGTCGTATTAACGAACAGGATTTGGACATGCGTTTCTGAATAATGTTCATTCAATGACATAGTGCAAGCCTAAATAACATCATTTCCTGGAAGTTAAGTGCTTGCCTAGAAACTGCGGAACCCAAAGACCCTGGCACTTCGAATCCGTTGGGATCAATATTGTACCCCAACCTGTTTGACTGGCATCCGTCATAATCATAAAACTTGGATCCGGCAACTGCAGTGGCACTCTCCGAGTCAACCACCGAATGTTTGCCCCAGTCTGAATCTCTTACTACACTTGATAGACAAGAGAACGTGTATATCGAGCAATTCATAGATTGCTGAAAAGTTGCCATCGAAGAGAAGCTTCTCCGAGACCGAAGCGACTCTGAGAGAGTTCTTCACCTTACTATCCACGCGCGTGGATGTAACTAGGGCTGCGTCACGTCTAACCAACTCCAGGTTGCCACTGAAGGGCGGAGTTATACGTGGAAAAACTACTGCCCTTGAAAGAAATCACTTTGAGGATCATATCCTGGAATTCTTTCTCTTGAAGACGTAATGATAACGCCTCAGTAAGGTGGTCTACGTATGATAAAGCGTCTAAGTTAAGCCTATTAGACAACATTGTCGTTTCCAACATCGTGGTTGGAATTGACATAGACGGTGAAAAAGATAATTCTCAGTCTTCAGCACCGCCATCTAGACGCATATGAACTCTCGGTATGCCCTGTTCTACCGATATAAATTATTTCCTAGAATTGAAAAAAGGCAGAATAGAGCATTGAGGACAAGAAACTAGACTATCATGCTTGGTAGCAAGCTTATATATAGCGTCGTTAAATAATTCGAATGTTCTAAAGACATTATTGGACTGTGTCGGTAAGTCAGGGACAATGTCCCTGAACCGATCAAAAACTCTGTGTCCAATGACGCTATTAGTCTCTTATCCAGCATTGCAGCAATGTAGTCCGACGGAACAACCTCTGGAAGATAATGCCGGAAGAAATGTATGGCAGCTTCTGTTGTTCCGAAAGGGAAAGCTCGAAATCGTCCGAATCCCTTTCGCCATCCTGTCGGACCCTATAAAGTGTTTGGTCGTCCGAACCTGATGCAACAGCGGAGCGCACCGACCCAGCGCCGTCGGATTATTCCTGATCCGACCGAGAATTGTCGTTTGCTGGGATGCTGCGATAAACTGTGCTATTTTGGATAGCACGTCCGTCACTGAGGCCTGTGGAGAAGCGGTCTTACTATGCATTGCCGCTGGAAGCTCCGTGTTCGTTACCCCGTGCATACTTCTATTATGCGAGTGAACGGAGTGTATAGGCCTCGTGTCTCTTGGCTACCGGATGGCGTGACCTGTTTGCCGTGGAATCACTGAATGACGAAGCTGGCCGGATACTCGAGGTCACGTAGCCAATGTGCGGTCATGTGCGCTGCTGTGAGGATGAGGAAGCATTATCGACAGTCTCTCGGACTGTCAATATAACGGAGCGTCCCAAGCGACGGACATATGCTCCGAATGCGAAATGTCTGTACCACAACATCCGGTCCCATATGTTGTTGTACGAGAGAGGGACCTCTCTCGCTCGCAGCCCGGACGGACCTGGACGAGCTAGGAACCGGACTAACAGGCTTCCTCCGATTTGTCCTCTAATCCGTCGTCACTGGGTGTGTACTAAAGTCTATTATAGTGTTCGCATCACCCAAATCTCCTTCCTAGACCGCAACGGACGAACCCGACTGCCGAACCATTCGATGAATGGACGCTACACCGGGTGAGCTAGCGAATGTCAACTCCGTCGATCCTATTAGGGACCTCTTAGGCGATTGACGTATTCCATGAGCACTTATTGCCGCTAGCTCTTCATTAACTATGACAACAGAGGCACACTTTGTAAGACATCTCAGTAACTTTGCGAACAAGAAACCAGACATGCTTGTTAATAGCAAGCATATAATAATATATATAGTGTCGTTCAATAATTCGAAAGTTGTGTGACATTATTGGACTGTGTTGGAACTGAGGGACGATGTCCCTGAACCGAACCAAAAAATTCTGTGTCCACCGACGCTATCAGTTTCTTCTCCGGCATAGCAGCATTCTGGTCCGACGAAAGAACCTCTAGAAGATAAAGTCAGATGACATACACAGCAGCTTATGTTGTTCCGAAAGGGAAAGCTCGAAATCCTCCGAATCCCTTTCGGTATCCCGTGGGACCGGATGAAATTCTCGGACGTCCGTACCTGCTTCCGCGGAGCGTCCCTACCCAGCGCCGTCGGATAATACATAATGCGACAGAGATTCTGTCGTTGCTGGGATGCTGCGATAAGCTGTGCTATTTGGGATAGCACGTCCGTTACCGACGCCTGTGCAGTAGCGGTCTTACGATGCTTTGCCGCTGGAAGCTCCGTGTACGTTGACTCCCGCACACTTTCTTATGCGAACGTCCGGAGTCTGCAGGCCTCGTGTCCCTGGCTACCGGATGGTGTGACCTGGTCGCCAATGATTCTCTGATTGGCAAAGCTGACTGGATATCCGAGGTCATGTAACCAAGAACGGTTGTGTGCGCTACATGAGGATGAGGAAGCCTTATTGACAGTCTCTCTGGACTGACTATATATCAGAGCGTCCCGAGCGGCGGACGTATGTTCCGAATGCGAAACACTTTGTACCACAACATCTGGGGCCACATGTTGTTGTACGAGAGAGGGGCCTCTCTCGCTCGCAGTCCGGATGGACCTGGACGAGCTAGGAACCGGACTAAAAGGCTTCCTCCGTTCTCTCCTCTAATCCGCTGTCACTGGGTGTGCATTTGATTGATTTATAGTGCTCTCATCACCCAAAACTCCTTCTAGACCGCAACGGATGAACCCGGCTGCCGAACCATTCGATGAATGGACGCTACACCGGGCGAGCTAGCGGACGTCAAAGGCCGTCGAACCTACTAGGGTCCTCTTAGGCAATTGACGTATTTACATGAGCACTTTTCCGCTAGCTCTTCATTAATTGTGACGACGGAGGCAAACTTTTGGAAGACATCACGGATACATCACCCTGATCATGATCGTCTGAAATAGAGATTGATAAAGTAGAGTGACCCTGCGGGGAAAGGACCGGAATGGCCAATTCCCCACTAACATACTGTGACACACGCTTCCCATGTTGTCATCGAAATTAACACATACAGAACAGGAGTTAGTGAGAGTACACTGACTACATTATACAATGATTATGAAAGTCAGAGGAAGATTTCCTCTTATTACAATTGAACAATATCCTTTCATTGTGAAAAGAAAACAAAGTCCTAGTACTCGCACCAACCCCTGACAATCAAAATACATAATAACATGATACATTAACATAGAAAAAATAATCGAAATCAAAAAATTTTGAAAAAATATTTTTTCAGAACAGCCCAAGTTTCTGAAAAGTAATGTTGAGCCCCAATGGATCCCAAGCCTAAGTGTGGACAAAAATTCTAAAAATATTTTAAACAATTTATGCAACACTTACGAACAATAATAATGTATCTAGTTATGATTAAATTAACATCAAGATATTATTTTCAAGAAATCCTCCCTCACACAGAGGGCTGTTGGAAATGTAAACAATAAGTGTAAAAACACCAGATCAAGACTCCAGGCACCCTGGCCCGAAATCAGTTACCAATAATACACTATCTGATGCAAAACAGAGACTTCCAGGGAAGAAACTGCAGAACATCAGATGGTAGATGCAGAACTCTACGCCTAACCACCCATAGGTGAAGACGTAAACATGGGGAAAAGAACAGAATTCATTCTGTTATCCAGCTAAAACCCCCAAGAAATTTTAGTAATAATATCACAGAAAATATGCCAAAAGCATGGGAGAATAGCAAGAGGGGACTTAAAGGAAAGGGAGAGAGGAAAACACTGAACAAGCAGTGTAACTTGATAACAAGAATGACCACAACAGGCTGTTGCCTCGAAAATAGGTAACTTAACATAATTTCATTAAAAAATTTTAAATTACAGCCCTGATAATTTTCTGTCACTCATTTTTCCTCTCCTCCTTCTATATCCTCCTTAGAATCACCAATTCACTAATATTTATGTGTCTGGCATCATTTAAACTGAGATTTACAAGCACAAAGATCAGTCAGATGTTAACTGATGAAGGGCCAAACAAAGAATGATTAATGACGCCAATTTCGGGACGTCCTTGACACTGCGCATGCGCAGTAGAGGTGAAGTATGGAGGGCCATTCAGGATATGTTTTCTTTGGTTTTAGATGCAAATTTTGGGGATTGGGGGGCAAAATTTGTGTTTGGCCCTATATTCTTCAAGAGTTAGCACCAGCTATGTCTGGGTCATCGGTACAGTATAAAAATATTGGAGATTTATCCCCAAAATGAGAAAATTTTGACCATTTTGAGCCATTTTTTTAGCCATCAACTGTGTCATTCGGCTGAGTGTATTTGAGTGATATTGTAAGATTTTTGTTGTGTACAGTTGTCTCCAGAAAGGGCCATATTCAGAGCTTCCAGGAACTATATACATTGTGAGTATTGTGAATAGGGGAGGTAATTTAAATGCGAAATATCCTCGGTCATGTTAATCATTAGCTGAACATTTCTTGAAAAGCCGACATTTTCACCTGAATAACTGTAATGAGACCTTAAAGATTATTCCCCATATTGCACTAAGTTTTAAATTCAGACTCCCATAGAAAGCCCAAATATCAACCAAGGGAGACACATGTAAGGATGCTGTACACCATGTGTCAGAAGATTCACTAGTGGTTCGGGAGAATTCTGGGAAGAATACTTTAAAAGATCATTCTTCATATTGAACTAAGTTAACAAGCCCAAATATTAACCCAGGGATTTGATCTTTACAAACTTGAATCTGATTCCACTAAGGACAGTGAATACCATAATCAAAAGATTTGAACTGGGGGTTGATGAGAAAAAGATTTTTACAGAATATTTGTCAGATTGCAGCAAGTTAAAATCCGGGCTCTAACAGGGAGCCCAAATATTAACTGAGGGACTTCATTTGAACAAACTTGAATCTGATCCCTATAAGGGTGCTGTATACCAAACATCAAAAGATTCTGACTGGTGGATCTGAAAAAGTAGATTTTTAAAGACTATTCCCCATACTGCACCAAGTTAAAATTTGGGTTCAAAAGAGAGCCCAGTTATAAACTGATGGGCTTGATTTTAACAAACTTGAATCCGACCCATGTAAGGATTCTGTCTATTATGTATCAAAACATTCTGTCCAGTGGTTCTGGAGAATTTTAAAGATTATTCTTTTATTCTTCATATCAGACTAATTTTAAATTTAGGCTTCAGTAGGTAGGCCAAATATTAACACCAAGACTTGGTTTTAACAAACATAGATCTGACCTCCAAAGGATGCAGTATATCAAACATCAAAAGATTCTGACTGGTGGATTTGAAGACTTTTAAAGATTATTCCCCATATTGCACTAAGTTAAAATTTGGGCTCCCATAGAGAACCCAAGTATTAACCGATTGATTTGATTTGGACAAATTGGAATCTGACCCCTATAAGAATTCAGTATACCATATATCAAAAGATTTTGACTAGTGGTTCTGGAGAAAAAGAGTTTTAAAGATTATTCCTCATACTGGACTAAATTCAAATTTGGGCTTTAATAGGGTGCCCAAATATTAACATAGGGACTTTGTTTTGATCTGACCTTCCCAAGGATGCTGTATGCCAAATATCAAAGGATTCTGACTGGTAACTCGGAGGATCTGAAAATAATATGGAGCCCAAATATTAACTTGGGTACTTGATTTGAACAAATGTGGGTTTGACACCCATGACAATGTTGTATACCAAATATTAAAAGATTCTGACTGGTGGTTCTGGAGAAGAAGATTTTTTAAAGAGCACTTTTCATACTGCACCAAATTAAAAGTTGGGCTCATGTTTTGAGCCCAAACATATACCAAGAGGGATTAATTTTAACAAACATGTATCTGTCCCCTCCCACCCCCCACCCCCAATTTTGAACCCAGACATAAACCAAAGGGGCTTAATTTTAACTTGCTTGTATCTCTCCCCCCCCCCCCCCCCCCCCACCCTCCCGATGCTGTAAATTTGCTGGCACTTTTTCAATTCCCTGTACAGTACACTATAACACAACCAATCACAATTTCCCCACCCCCCCCTCCCCCCATTCCATTCTAAAGGTCCTAAGGACATTTTATACCAAATAATAGATCTCTGTTCCATGTGGTTTGGGAAATATGGGTGTTTGAAAATAGTTATATTTTTAGCAGCTGCGGTTCCAACAGGGATGCAGGAAAAAAATCAGTCCAGCAGTTTTAGAGAAATTCTCCATGTTCATGGATGACAGACAATTGGGTGATCACAATAGCTCACCCTGACTTTCAGTCAGGTGAGCTAATTAAAATACCTGATCTCAAATAATCATTCTGTTTTATTTCAGCGGAAATAAAATTAAACAGTTCTAGACAACATTGGTCAACTTTAATACTTACACTTTTTGAACATTTTCTAAGCCAGTTCATGCACATCTCTTTTTCCAATCCAAATCCACAAAATGTCATATGACAAATAGTGCTGGCATCTCCTTTTCCTGACTGAATCAGAGTGATTTCATCTGTCTCTTCATTATCTGCCTGGTGAATGCTCAAATTTTGTGTTTGTGTTTTGTAACTGACATCATACACCTTACTTGACTCTATTAGAAAACAAAGATAATGTTTCATAATACATCTTCCAGCAATTCAAGCTGCTGCACTAGTATGTGACGAATTTACACAAGTACAAGAATGACTGCCACACACTAACTTTACATATGGTTTCAGAAACTTTGGGGAAAACAAATAACTGTCACTAATTTCTTGACACAAGTGATCACTGACACCCCCCCCCCCCCCCCCACCCCCCAGGTCCAATTTTACAATGCTCAGCCAAAATTGCTTTCAGGAAGATGGGATATCAGTTGCAGTGTGATTCATCTGTGATTTTGTGTAATAATGACAAAACTTCAGTTGTTAATAGCTGTGAACTTTCATTAACAGAATCCCAACAAATGTTCTAGGAAATTTTCCCAGGGTTTCTTTGATCCCTACCAGGTATCAAAATAAAAAAAAAAAGAAAATTGTTAGAGTTGGTGATGAGACACATGTTTGTCGGAAATTTCTGTTATGTTTTACATCATTATGTGACGAATGCATTTAATATTCCACTGCAATATATATAATAATATATATAACTTTTTGAATGAAAGTGTCAATGACACTGCAGCTCAACTTGTCCATGAAGAGACTGAACTAAATAGAAAGATCCAGTAATGCCAAATCATTCACTCAAGGTTCTAGAGTAAAGGCATCACACCAAAGCCACATATGAAATCTGAAAAAAATTGGGTGAGGGATGTGGCCTGTTGGGTGTGCTAATGGAATTGTTGACAATTCATATGCCAAATACAAGATGGCTGCTGGCAGACATATTTTTCAGAAAATTCAGAAAAATTTGATAGCTCCAATCTAGACATCACACCAAATCTAAATATGAAATTTGAAAAATATCAAGTGAGAGATGCGGCCTGTAGGGTGTGCTAATGGAATTGTTGACAATTTATATCCAAATCCAAGATGGCTGCTGGCGGACATATTTTTCAGAAAATTCAGAAATATTTGATAGCTCCCATCTAGACATCACACCAAAGCCACATGTGAAATATTGGATGGATTAGGTGAGAGCTGTGGCCTCTATGGTATGATAAAGGAATTGTTGGACAACTTATATCTAAATCCAAGATGGCTGCTGGCGGTCATGTTTTTCAACAAAATTCAGAAAAATTTGATAGCTCCCATCTAGACATCATATCAAAGCTACATATGAAATTTGAAAAAGATCGGGTGAGAGATGTAGCCTGTAGGGTGTACTAATGGAATTGTTGACAATTTATATGCCAAATCTAAGATGGCCATTGGCAGCCATGTTTTTCAATGAAATTCGGAAAAGTTTGACAGCACCCATCTAGACACTGCCCCAAAGCCACATATGAAATTTGGGACTGATTGGGTGAGAGCTGCGGCCTGAAGGGATTGTTGGGCAATTTATATCCAAATCCAAGATGGTCACTGGCGGCCATGTTTTTCAATGAAATTTCGAAAGATTTGATAGCTCCCATCTAGACACTGCCCCAAAGCCATGTATGAAATTTGGAACTGATAAGGAGGGAATGTGCAGAGGAACGGACAAATGACAGACAATGGATTGCAACCCATCCCAACAGCTCATCATACTTGACCCTGTCAAGCTGAGCTAAAAATGAGAGCATGTTCACTACATTTATTTGGAATTGTCAGTATACATTCATTAAGTATTATCAATAATAAGTACTTATTTCTTATATTGTCAGGCTTCCTGCCGGCAAGGACTGATAAAATTCAAGGCTATTCAAGGCCTTTTCTCATCATATTTCAGCATTTATCAAAGCCATAATAATAGCTAAATTCAAAGATTTTCAAGGTCTGCTCTTACTAGTCCTAACTAGGACCCTTCAGTCATTATCCCCTCCTTCCACTTTCATTGAAGGGAAGTGGGAGGGGGAAAAGTAATGACCAGAGGGTCCAAGTTTGGACTACGCCTTCATTTACTCTGGTATATAAACTATATAGTTACAATTACATGCTTCTTTAGTATTTTTATTTTGTGAATATTCAAGGCTTTTCAAGGTCTCTGACAAATTTTCCAGGATTTCAAGGCCTTGAATGACACTCAGTGAAACTGAAGGTCATTTTTTGAACTGAAGGCCCCACAGGAACCATGACTGTAAAGAGATACCAAGGAGCTCTATGAGGATGTTAACATTACATCAGTTCGAAACTATCTGAATAATCTCAGAAGAAAACTTACAAACCCTTTTGCTGACCAGAGGAGAATACAACAGCAGGCTCTCATTAAATGGTCATAAAGCTTAGATGGGCTAAAAAGCTCTTAGGTTAGTGTAAGCAATTTAACATTCCCTGGATTTTTCAGAATATCAGGTCCATCTTCATCTAATTTGATTTTCAGTCAATATCAGCATTTTCCCCTATACCACTGCACATTTCAATTAGTGGCTTTGACTTATGTACCCTCACAAGAGGTTGCTTGTTTTCTCATACAGCATAAGAGATATGGAAAAATTAACCAAATTGGTATATATTTTATCCATGTCATTAGACAAATATATCCATTTTGTCAGGTGAGGGGTTAATAAAAATCACTTCATAACTGTAAGTTGAATATGACTAGAATGGTGTAAAAATATATATACATATAATCAATTTGTTTGATAAATTTGCTAAATAAATACCCAATTTAACCGAAGGTATGTTTAATGTATTTCCAATTATGTTACATGTTTACTACCATAGAACAAGTACCTCAACAGTATCTGGGTAAACTTGCATGGTACATTCTATATACATTGGCAGCTGTTGTTAGACTAGTCTTGACTTCCTATATAGGGAACCAAGGTTTGTCTAGAAACAACTGTAAAGTCAAAGAACATAAACTGTCATTCTGTTGCAAATATTTACGAAAAATCTCCTATCTTAGGCATAAAGTTATGATTAAATCATCAAACCGAAGGACTACAAGCAACTCGGCCAAGAATAAAAAACAACATAAATTACTGGTAGACCTGGATTAAAAAGTTTTCATGCTATGTGCCAAAAAATTCCCCTATTGCTTATGCTGGACGAACCTTGGGCATGAAAATCAGCCATTGAGAAATGCCTTTCAGTGCAAGTCACAAGAAAATACCAATTTTTTAAAGAGAAATTATAATTTAAAAACCTCAGATGCTGAAAATTTGAAAATGGTAAAGAGATATTCCAATAATTAAAAAATACATACCAAATGCAATTTAAAGATCTATCCATGAGAAAAAATGTCTTTTTAATACTGGAGAGACTTTTTTTAGGATGGTCGTAATATAGACTGATAGAGAGTTTAATTATAAACTTCAAATGACATTAACTCATTATCAAATAGCGCGAGATATTACAAAAGTATGTTGCTTCACTAATAAGAGCCTCACATGATTCACTGAAAGAGGCTATTGTCATCAGTGATGTAAAAATGAAGTAGAAATGAGAAAGAAATAATCTTATAAATATTGAACAGTTTATTTTGAAAGATACTAGAGATAAACAGTAATTGATCTGAAGAGATTATGTAATAATGTTTATTACACACCCATTAAACTTTAAACCCTTGTATTTATAAAACCAAATGTACTTTATATAAGTAATATACCCAAAATGCATTTTATGTAATGCTAAAGTCTATTTTAGAAGTAACACAGCTGGAATTTTTTTTTCAACAAATATGATCACTAATTAGAAAAATTAAAAAACTCATTCTAGATTTATCATACCAACCACTAGCCAGGAGATGCTAACAGCTCTATTAGATTAATTCAAACAGAACTAAAGAAGCCGTTAAAGCAGGCTTGCATAATTAACCCCCCAAAACTCAAATCTCTGAGATTATGGTCACAAAATAGTCTACATTTAACAATATTAACTGATTAACTACTGACACATGGAAAGACTGAGAATGAAGAAGAGAATCCTAGTCTGGAGTTACTTTGATTACCTCTTACAGAACATGCCTATCCTTAAATGCTATTTTCTTTGGATTAGAAAGTTTTATGAGCTTCTCTCTCATTTGTTTTGGTGGACCACAATCAATGCCAATGTTTGGTATTTGAATATAAGCTCCTACTAGTCATGACCTCATTCCATTTTATAACTCATGGTTACTAATTCTGATTATAAATCATCTTAGAGAAAATACACTGCAAAAGCAGTAAATGAGCTTACTCCTCACCCTGTTTTGTGAGAAAATATTGCCTTCACAAAACAGAGAAGTAAGCTACAATAACTGATAAACATAACCCAGAAAATGGACTTCTAGATTACTGTAAAACCCTTTGTGCCAAGGATAGAGCCCTTGCCACCAATTCTAGCTATCTTATATAAGAGGTGAATGTAGAAGGCTGCATCTAATATGCTGCCTTAATAATATCTGATAAGGCAAAAAAGTGCCCAAGAGGGAAAAAAAATCTCTTACAGAAAAATTAATAATGAGAGAGACTCAGAAATCTATGTGATAGGATGTATCATATGCTATATGCAGAGAACCACTTGATGTTAAAGCCTGTGACTTGCCACCAGGGCTATATTATCCCCAGCTTCATGCAAATTAGTAAAATAAGCTATGGACAAACCATAAAAGAAAGCCCCACAGCCTTGTGAGCTGGCATCTGACATGCCATTACAAGGCCTTAGTGCTAAGGCTGACACAGCCAACTTAATATAAAGGCACTTAAGATTTCCATTAGCCCTGAAATGATGGCATTCGTCTAAAATAAAATAGATGGCTTAGATATTGCAGAATACATCTAAAATACCTAAAGTGTTGTCCTGCTTACAAAATGAACTTTCCAGAAAGAGAATCTGGCCAAAACTGCCCTAAATGACATTTGGACCATGACCACGATGGAGAGACAGTTTGGTGACATTAATGTACATGCTGACTGGTCTGATGCCAGTTTGCCCTCAGACAGGGCCATAGCCGATAGAAGACGGTTGTACCTTTTTCAAATATTTTTTGTCCCACTTTTCACAATTTATACAAACTTTTTATGTGAGTTGCACCCGGTACAAATCTTGCATGATACATAATTATAAACAACCTTTACAACCAGTTTAAGGCACAGTAATTACATTAAACATATTAATAATGCATAATATTTTATCTGAAACAATACAGGGGTTACAAAAGCGTCTCAGCTGAACCTCCAAATAGGTATCGCTGAACTAAATATTTGAATTAGAGTTACCTACCTTGAAATGTTGCACTCGGAAATGATGCAATCTCTAAAAAATAAACATGTTGCCTTGGGGAAAAATTTATTGTCTCAATAAACGTTTAAAACATTCTATTGACATCTTGCATTATTGTTGAATATTCCTGATAAAAAAGAGGGTTATTTGATGACTTTTGCACCTAAAAAATACAATTTACTTTTGTGTGTTTTTGTAGGAAATTCCCTGAAAAATGATAAATTTAAAGTAATTTGTATATTTTTTATACTTACCAATGGCTCAGACTTAGCTGGTGCTAATATCAAGGGCCAAACACAAATTTTGAACCCCCCAAACCCCCCAAAATTGCATATAATACCAAAATTTGAAAGTTCTATCTGGCCCTCCATACTTTTAGTACTGCACATGTGCAGTACCCTGAAGAGACCGGAATTGGCGCCAAGTATCATTCTTCCTAGTTGTGCCTAGTAATGTTATAACCCAGCGGAGAGGTATGAGTGCCCACTCATGGGAGGGCCATTCCCGTCTGGGCCATTGGTAAGTTTAAAAAATATACAAATTACTTTAAAATTTATCATATTTTTATACTAGAACATATGGCCCAGACTTAGCTGAATAGTAAAAAGCCTGGAGGGTCTAGGACTTAAAGGAATAGCAGACTAAACTCAGCTCCTTAGCCTACAGTAGGACTCCCAAGGTGAATAGGAGATTAAAATTTGAGGAATTACATATATCCCTCTCTATACAACAATAGAGAAGGATATACCACCGAAATAAGGAGCAATATCCAAGTGATTTCTTATTACTTAGCATAACTGATTATGCTAATTGGGTTCATGCTTCCAACTTACGACTAACAAAGATCAAACTAGAGGTCAAATGTCAAGATCATGGAAGTTCAAGATAGAATGTGACACATCAGCCTGGTTGTTGCATTCATATGCAAAATATCATAAACCTAGCTTAACAATTCAATAATTTGACATTGATGTCAATGAGCAAAAATAGAGAAGGATATACCACCGAAATAAGGAGCAATTCCAAGTGATTTCTTATTACTTAGCATAACTGATTATGCTAATTGGGTTCATGCTTCCAACTTATGACTAACAAAGATCAAACTAAAGGTCAAATGTCAAGATCATGGAAGTTCAAGATAGAATGTGACACATCAGCCTGGTTGTTGCATTCATATGCAAAATATCATAAACCTAGCTTAACAATTCAATAATTTGACCTTGATGTCAATGAGCAAGGTCATCTGTCATCACAACAGTACATGATATAATGTTGTCTTATGTTGCTACACCTACATGCCAAAATCATAAGCCTAGGTGAAAAGATAAAAAAAAAAAAGGTTCTTGCCCCAACAAGCTTACTTGCCAAAAATTCAATAATTTTACCATGAGATGAAAGGTCACCACTAAGATGAGTTTTTGAGCCTTGTGTGTGCTAGAGTATGTCAATTCCTCACTGAAGGTCAGTGTACTCCAGCTCCATCAAGCAAATTGAACTTGAGGTCAAAGGTCAAGGACATGTGTAGGTCATGATGGTACGTGACATGTCGTCTTTTGGTGATACACTCACATGCCAAAAAATCATATGCCAAGAACAAAAGATTTTAAAAAAAAAGTCAATAATGTGACCTTGAGGTCAAAGGTCAAGGTCATATGTGGATCATGATGATACATGACACATCGTCTGATGGTGATACACCCACATGCCTAATATCATAAATCGAGGTGAAAAAGTAAAAAAGTTCTGGTCCGGACAAGCTTACTTGCTAAAAAATCAGTAATTTGACCTTGAGGTCTAAGGTCAATGTCAAATATGGGACATGAAGGTATGCGACACATCGTCTTATGGTGATACACTCGCATGTCAAAATATCATAAGCCAAGGTGAAAAAGATAAATAAGTTCTTGCCCAGACAAGCTTACTTGCCAAAAAATCAGTAATTTGACCTTGTGGTCAAAGGTCAATGTCATATGTGAGTCATGATGGTAATCATTTCATGGTGATACACCCACATGCCAAATATCATAAGCCTAGGTCAAAAGATAAAAAAAATCAATAATGTGACCTTGAGGTCAAAGGTCAAGGTCATATGTCGGTCATGATAGTATGCGACACATAGTCTCATGGTGATACATCCTCATGCATAATATCATAAGCCAAGGTGAAAAGGTAAATAAGTTCTTGCTCGGACAAGCTTACTTGCCAAAAAAATCAGTAATTTGACCTTGAGGTCAAAGGTCAATGTCATATGTGGGACATGATGGTATGCAACACATTATTTCATGGTGATACACCCACAGGCCAAATATCATAAGCCGAGGTGAAAAGCTAAATATGTTCTGGCCCTGACATGCTTACTTGCCAAAAAATCAGTAATTTGATCTGGAGGTCAAAGGTCAAGGTCATATGTGAGTCATGATGGTATACGACACATCGTCTTATGGTGATACACTCGCATGTAAAAAATCACATGCCTAGGTCAAAAGATTAAAAAAGTCAATAATGTGACCTTGAGGTCAAAGGTCAAGGTCATATGTGGATCATGATGGTACGTGGCACATCATCTCATGGTGATACACCCACATGCTAAATATTATAAGCCTAGGTCAAAAGATAAAAAAGTTCTGGCCCGGACACGGTTGTATGAGAAGAACAAGAAGAAGAACGAGAAGAAGAATTCAAGGTAAAATAATATGTCTCCCTTCGGTGAAGGGGAGACATAATTAGGAAAAGCGTGTCCGAGACTAATGCCCACAGACACATGCTGAATACAATGCAACGAGCTGTACATAAGATCCATGTTACCTATAGATAATAACAGCTTCACACATAGTTACACACTTACCGTAAGGCCAGAAGCGGTAAAGAAAAATCCATCTCCCCCTCTTTTTTGAAGGAATTAACCTTAAAAAAAATAGAGGAAAGCGGCCTGGAATCAGTGATAAAGTGGCACTGAATAATATACAGTCGTCTAAAAGGCTCCAGGTTACTAAAATCGCAAGCTTATAAAATGTATGTAGTCGGAATACGTAGACAGGTCGATAACCGGTGATATTAATATGTACAACCTTAAACTTGTCCAATTGAATCCCAATGGAAAGTTATCTGAGAGAACTTATACGCTTCTGAGCCAACCAAAAGGGGATCACATTCAGGTGTACAAGTAAATTCCAATTATGAACTTCAAATTGTAACCGTTCAATTTACGAGAATGAGAGAGTAGGATTCCCCTTTGCACTGGATTCAGAACCTGGAATGGGATATGAATAAAAAACTGTCAAGGACCATGCCCAAATAAACCTTTGTTTCCAAGGTCTGTTAAAACCAATGACTGTTCAGAGAATGAATATACCACTCCGAATAATGAAGGCAAAAATAGAGAATGTATGCATAGACAGTCTGTTGGAAAATCAATTACTGATCTAACTAGCTCAAAATTCTCATAAGCTCTTATATTGACAATGAGCAAGAATTTAAGAGAATCTATTCAAGAAATACGTCTGCCTAATGATTAATACATATTACGCACACAACCAAAAGAATCCCGCATGTACCCTCACCAGAATACAGCCTGTATCATCAGCGTAACCGAGCGATACAAAATATAACCAGGAAACATGGAATAAAACAACACTAATGCAATTTATAACCTGAGGAATAGACTCATATCAAAACAAAAGCAGACAACTCTGAACGAAACTTCTCAGAGTGGACTAATTGCCATATTTAGAGACTGTAGCCCAGATAACTGACATACCTGCCACACAGGCACACGAAGGCTAGCAATATCAACCAAATGAATTCATGAAGAATTTAGAATTCAAAAACAGTTACTGTTCAGGAATCATATGCTTGTATTCGAACAATGAACGAACAACTGCAGGAAGCAAACCAACTAAAGAGTAGATGCGCCCCTGAAGTCGCCGTTAGACCACAACCCACCCGCCAAACGAAGAACAGTGAAAGACTTGCATATAATTGAATGCATACAAGCTTATGGGAATGGAACTATGTCCTGCCCTGTAATCGCCTCATAAAATATTGGCAGGGGGTGGGAGTTCGACATAAATCAATATTGAACACACCACCACCCTCGCCCCACCACATTACTTGAATCACTAGATAAGTATGGCTTGTGCAGTAATACTAAAACTTGGAACTGCGACAAGTTCCTTTTTTACTAAAGGAAAAGGAAACCTCATGTTACATTCCCGAAGCTATGCTGCAGCTGCTATTCTTAATAAAAGAGTAATAACAGCGAATAGAAGCTTATTATTCCGAGTGTTCTGTACTGGCCTCGTATATACTTGGTTAACTAGCATTCCCTTTATGGGGTCTGTCGGTGGCCTAGTGGTGTGCGTGGTTCAGTATAGTTTTGCTAGGCGTTTGGTGCCGAAGGAAACTCTCTCGGCGTGGGTTCGAACCCCTGCCATGCCAATGTAAACAAAACCAGCATCCTTTCTTAATTCTATGGCATCCGAGAAATTTGAAAAAGACAAGTACTGTCGTTAATTTCTTCTGAGGTGCAGTTCGTAGAATTAAGTGCTTAGATGCAACTATCTGATGAATAATATAACAAAATAACTAATCAAAAACCAAGCATGACCAGTTTTTGATCTTGAGTGACTCATAACGCTTTAGTATTAGTCATCCAGAATAGTACAAAACCATTGGGCTCCATCTCGTCTGCCCAACTCCATAATGCCACTAAAGGACGGAGAGGGATGTGATGAACATGACACTATCTCAAGGAATACACCAGCCGATATAGCATCAACATATCCCTTGAAATCAAGACAGTACGCCATGGCCCTCCCCCACCCCTTGCTCCCCCCCCCAAAAAAAAAAATACACCATATAGACACAATATCCATAATCTTCCGAGTGGAATTATAATCCACGACAACAGATCGGATATAAAATGAAGCGGGCAATGAAAAACTAAGTTCCGGCACTCGATTATAAAAACCTAGAATAACTCCTTGTGCCTAATTCCGATTATTGCAGGAAACATATTCCTAAAAAAGGAACTAACTACAGGCATCTGAAAGAATGCTCATTATTTCTCACTAGGTTAATATGGCGTCATCAATAGGGCTAAAAGCCTCAGATAACTAACACAAAAAATACCGTTAAGGAGACAACAACCTCTTTTCTTATAACGGTACCTTGTCCGAGAGGACAATGGTCTCAGCCTAGTTGATGCAGCTAAAGGTCTTCCTATTCGTGAAGACAATTATATGGCTGTTAACTGCGGCCCTAGAAGCTCACTAAAGGAGACTTACAACATTAGCCGCTAATGATACGGAAAAAAAATGCTCATAATTCTAGCTTGGCTACTATGGTGTCAACAATAAGACTAATGTCTGTGACACATAAGAAAACAACACTGAGAAGGAAAAAAATGTACTTTTTCCTTTTCATGGTTCTATTCCCCAAAAACAGCAGTCTCAGCCTAGATAACATAGCTTAAAAATCTTCATCTCCGTAAAGACAGAAATCTCGGTGTAACTTGCAACCTTAGAAAGCTCACTGAATGGAGAATTATGACGTTAGTCACTCACCTTAAGGAAAAAAGGCCGCTCTTGATACAAATAAGGCATCAACAAAAGGACTAAATCCTCAGACACCTAAAAATACAACACCGAGAAAGAAAAAATGTACTTATTCCTTCTAATGGCCCTAATTCCAAAGAGACAGCCGTCTCAGATTAGCTAGCGCAGCTTATAAGTCTTCATCTCCATGAAGACAGATATTATGGTGTAACTTGCGGTCTTTGAAAGCTTACTAATGGAGACTTACGACGTTAGTCGCTCATGCTAAGGAATAAAGGACCGCTCTTTCTAACGGCCATAATTCCAAAGAGACAGTAGACTCAGCTGAGCTAACGCAGCTTAGAAGTCTTCATCTCTGTGAAGATAGATATCTGTGTCACCCGTGAACTTGGAAAGCTCACTAAATGCAGACTTACCACGTTAGCCGCAATGTATAAGAAAAGACCGCTCTAAATTACATAAGGCCACTATGACATTAGCCGCTAATGTTATAGAAACAGACCACTCTTAACTGGTAGAGTGCTAAATTATTTTTGACCATCAAGTCATGTACACATGTCTTTGCCTTGTTACAATTTATGGGAGAGTGCCTGTGGGCACTCTCCCATAAATTGTAACAAGGCAAACCCTTACAGATTAAATAATATCACTTCAAAGATAATACAAAGCACATGCACTGAATATGTGCCTTCAAGCTGTGGTACCTGCACTTCAGAATAAAGCCCAAATATGGGCTTTCAGCACTCTACCAGTTAATTCACATAAGACTACCAAGGCGACAATAATGGGACTAAATGCCTGTGACGCCTAGGAATACAACACTGAGAAGGAAAGAATGAAATCTTTCCTTCTAACGGCCTTATTCCAAAAAGATAGCGGTCTCAGCATAGCTAACGCAGCCTAAAGTCTTATATCTGTGAAGACAGATGTCTGTGTGTTACCCTGTGGCCTTGGGCAGCTCATGAAACAGAGACTTAGGACATTAGCCGCTAATGTATAAGAAAAGACCGATCTAAAATTACATAAGGCTACTATGGCATCAACAATAGAACTAAATGCCTCCGATGCTTAGGAATACAACACCGAGAAGGAAAAAACATACCTTTTCCTTCTAGCGGCTCTATTCCATGTCTCAACCTAACTATGAGCTATCGATCTTCTATTCATAAAGAATAGATCATTGCCTTTCTTATACTACTGCAAGGCCAAGGGAGGTATCGTTAAGCAGACCAAAGGTCTTCGACACCTGAGCAGAAAGATCTGTGAAGGAAAGATATTCGTCTTTCCTTTGCCCGGAACCCTAAGCTGTTTTTTCATAGCAAATGCAGACTTTTGTTCACATGGAACAAGATCCGGAAGAACTTATGAATAAAATTCATAGTCTTAATGAGCTGTTCCGTGAGGGATGGAAAATCATCCTCCATAGCCCTCTCACCATCTGAATGTTCCATCTGAAAACAGGTCAACACCATCCAAATGAACAGATGACTGGACCAACCCCGCACTGTCCGACAGCTCACTACCGGAGACTGTTGACGGCTGAACCTGTGACTACTGGGATGCTGTGATAAGGTGAGCAATCTGCGACAGCAGGTCTGTGACCGAGGCTTGTGGAGCAGCGGTTATCTGCTTCTTCACCATATGCTGCTCACAGGACGGAGGTATGACCCCAGATCTTTTGACGCATGCCCCGTATGAATATGCCTCAAACCACTAGCTGCAGGTTAATCCGACTTCGGTGGTGAAAACTGGGAACGGCTCCATGGAACAGCATGAATATGCGAAGTCAGACAGCTAGTCTGCGGTCTAACATGCTTTGTCAATGAAGCAGAGGAAGAAGCCAGCCCCAGCTGCAGTGTGGAAGGAGCGTCCTGGACCGCAAGCATGAATGGACGCCCCAACTCACTAAAGTTTCTCGAAGCGGAAACAGTCGACCCCGACTGCTGACGGAACGGAGAGGGTTCTTCAACTTTCAATCCTACTCCAGATCTCGCTAAGCGTTCCATTTAGAAACTTGTAGGCTTCTACCCCATAGCATGCTTTTCCATGGAAGAAGAGGAAGCCGTAACAACAGCCAACCCCGACTGAAGAGTGGAAGTGTCCCGAACCACATAGTTTGGACGGGGCTCAAACTCAATGAACTTTCTCATGACAGAAACAGTCGACTCCGACTGCTGATGGGACAGAGAATGCTCTCCAACTCGCGATCTGACCCCAGATCTCGATGAATTTCCCACTGCGAAACTTGTAGGCTAATCCCCTTTTGCGTGCTCTTCCATGTAAGAAGAAGCCATAACTGCAGCCGACCTTGGAGTGTGGAAGGAACATCCCGACTCCCACATTTCGAACAGGTGCTCTGACTCATTGAAGTTTCTCGCGACGAACACAGTCGACCCCGACTGCTAATGGGATGGAGAGGGTTCTCCAACATGCGATCTGACCCCAGATCTCACTGAGCATCCTGCAGAGAAACTTTCAGGCTTCTTCTCCCTTTGTCATCATTTCTGGGTGAGCTTTTGTTTATGAGGTGCTTGCTCTACACATGTCTATACTTCTTGACCGCAATGGACCTACCCGGCATCCCTGCTCCAATATAGGGACAACCACTTCACCGGTCGAGCTAGCTGCATGCAGAGGAATAAGCGAACTAACTAGAGACATCAATTCCCTGCTAAAAATCATGAGCACCTTGGCAGCTAGCTCTGTTTACTCATCAGAGCAGGGCTCATCAGAGTGCGATGATGGCAGCACGCAACAGACAGGTGTCAAAGTACCATCACCATGTTCTTGTTCCTTTGAAAAAAAGACTGAAAGACTAGTGTTAGCCTGCAGTTAAAGCTCCGACATTGGAACTTCACCACCCATCACGCAGGTCTACACCCGTTTCCAACATTCGCATCCCATAGTACAAGTATAGAAGGAGTGCAGCGACTACCTACCAGCAGACAACAAGCATTTAACTCCAAGACTTCCTGAACTTACACTAGGTACCAAATTATTATAATAGATACAATAATAATGAAGCCAAAATCATAAGTCCGCTGCACTCCCAATAATAATACAGAATAAACATCGTAAGGATACATAACATAGACAATCACAAAAATTTTCAAAACAAATTAAATAAATTTTTTCGAAAAATTTTGACTGAAGACTAAGTACCCCAAGGGAACCTCATGAGCCCAAAAGCATCCCGATAGAGCCTAAGTGTGGACAAGCACTACCTAATTAATGTTAAACTACCGGAATACGATATAATATGAAAAAACAATAAGTGAATTAATATGTATCCAAAACGTTATTGAACAGACAACAACTTCAAGAGGAAAAACCGGAAACTAACCAAAAACAGGCACCACAGAGGCCCAAAGTCAGTAACCGATCAACAACCACCTTATGCAAAGCCAGATCTTCATAGGAAGAAAAAACAATGCATCTGGTAGAAGATGCAAGAATACAAAATGTCCTGAACACTAAACGAACAGGACGTAAACACGGAGGATAAACGGAATACCTATTCCGTAAAACAAGTTAAACTCCCAAGAATTTTAATAAAATAAACTAGATGGTGTCACTTGTGTGCAAAGCACACTATAGTGTATCCGCATTTGCATCCTTGACTTTGTATGAATGCTTGATACAAAGATGAAATGTATTATATGACACACTAAAATCATATTGTGTGGCACAGGTGACACAGCTTCGTGCGCACCTACAGACGCCACTGCAACATTTGGGCATGGTTGTAGCGTTTCGAATTACATACATGTACCCTGGGAGCCTTTCGCCGGAAACGGTCTAAGAAAACATGAAAGTGGCAACGGTGGCACCCCAAAAATCAAAAACCTTCGTGCACATCTACAGACCCTACAGCAATTTTTTAGCATAGTTTTAGCATTTCAAATTACATACTCTGGGAGCTTTTCGCCGGAAATGATCTAAGAAAACACGAAAGAAAAACGGTGGCACCGCCACGTGGCATCTGAAAAATCTGAAACCTTTGTACGCATCTACAGACCTTACTGCAACATTTAAGCATGCGTTTAGCATTTCGAATTACATACCCTAGGAGCCTTTCGCCGGAAACGGTCTAAGAAAACACAAAAGTGGCAACGGTGACACAGCCACTTAGCACCCAAAAAATCCAAAACCTTCCTACGCATTTACAGACTCTACTGTAACATCTCAGCATGGTTTTAGCATTTCGAATTACATACTCTAGGAGCCTTTCGCCGGAAACGGTCTAAGAAAACACGAAAGTGGCAATGGTGGCACAGCCATGTGGCACCTGAAAAAATCCGAAATCTTTGTGCACATCTACAGACCCTCCTGCAGCATTTGAGCATGGTTTTACCATTTCGAAACACATACTGTAGGAGCCTTTCGCCGGAAATGGTCTAAGAGAACATGAAAGAGGCAACGGTAGCACAGCCACGTGGCACCCCAAAAATCCAAAACCTTCGTGCGCATCTACAGACCCCACTGCAACATTTGAGCATGGTTTTAGGATTTTGAATTACATACCCTAGGAGCCTTTCGCCGGAAACAGTCTAAGAAAACACAAAAGTGGCAACGGTGACACAGCCACTTAGCACCCAAAAAATCCAAAACCTTCCTACGCATTTACAGACTCTACTGTAACATCTCAGCATGGTTTTAGCGTTTCGAATTACATACTCTAGGAGCCTTTCGCCGGAAACGGTCTAAGAAAACACGAAAGTGGCAATGGTGGCACAGCCATGTGGCACCTGAAAAAATCCGAAATCTTTGTGCACATCTACAGACCCTCCTGCAGCATTTGAGCATGGTTTTACCATTTCGAAACACATACTGTAGGAGCCTTTCGCCGGAAATGGTCTAAGAGAACATGAAAGAGGCAACGGTAGCACAGCCACGTGGCACCCCAAAAATCCAAAACCTTCGTGCGCATCTACAGACCCCACTGCAACATTTGAGCATGGTTTTAGGATTTTGAATTACATACCCTAGGAGCCTTTCGCCGGAAACGGTCTAAGAAAACATGAAAGTGGCAACAGCACAGCCACTAGGCAGCTGAAAAATCTGAAACCTTCGTGCACATCTACAGACCCCACTGAAACATTTGAGCATGGTTTTAGCATTTCGAATTACATATCCTAGGAGCCTTTCGCCGGAAACGGTCTAAGAAAACACAAAAGTGGCAACGGTGGCACAGCCACGTGGCACCTGAAAAATCCGAAACCTTCGTGCGCATCTACAGACCCCACTGCAACATTTGAGCATGGTTTTAGCTTTTCAAATTACATACCCTAGGAGCCTTTCGCCGGAAACGGTCTAAGAAAACACAAAAGTGGCAACGGTGGCACAGCCACATGGCACCTGAAAAATCGGAAACCTTCGTGCAAATCTACAGACCCTACTGCAACATCTGAGCATGCTTTTAGCATTTCGAATTACATACCCTAGGAGCCTTTTGCCGGAAACGGTCTAAGAAACCACGAAAGTGACAATGGTGGCGCAGTCACATGGCAGCTGAAAAATCTGAAACCTTCGTGCGCATCTACAGACCCCACTGCAACATTTGAGCATGGTTTTAGTGTTTCAAATTACATACCCTAGGAGCCTTTCGCCGGAAACGGTCTAAGAAAACACAAAAGTGGCTACGGTAGCACAGCCACATGGCACCCGAAAAATCCAAAACCTTCCTGCGCATCTATAGCCCCTACTGCAACATCTGAGCATGGATTTAGCATTTCGAATTACATATCCTACGAGCCTTTTGCCAGAAACGGTCTAAGAAAACACAAAAGTGGCTACGGTGGCACAGCCACGTGGCACCCGAAAAATCCGAAACCTTTGTGCGCATCTATAGTCCCTACTGCAAGATATGAGCATGGTTTTAGCATTTCGAATTACATTCCCTACGAGCCTTTCGCCGGAAACGATCTAAGAAAACACGAAAGTGGCTACGGTGGCACAGCCACGTGGCACCCAAAAAATCTGAAGCCTTCGTGTGCATCTATAGACCCTACTGCAACATATGAGCATGGTTTTAGCATTTCGAATTACATACCCTACGAGCCTTTCGCCGGAAACGGTTCAAGAAAACACAAAAGTGGCTACGGTGGCACAGCCACGTGGCACCCAAAAAATCCGAAACCTTCCTGCGCATCTATAGCCCCTACTGCAACTTCTGAGCATGGATTTAGTGTTTCGAATTACATATCCTACGAGCCTTTTACCAGAAAGGATCTAAGAAAACACAAAAGTGGCTACGGTGGCACAGCCACGTGGCACCCGAAAAATCCGAAACCTTCATGCGCATCTATAGACCCTACTGCAACATCTGAGCATGGATTTAGCATTTCGAATTACATATCCTACGAGCCTTTTGCCGGAAACGGTCTAAGAAAACACAAAAGTGGCTACGGTGGCACAGCCACGTGGCACACGAAAAATCCGAAACCTTCCTACATATCTACAGATCATTTAGCAACACCCTAGTGTAATTTTAGAACTCCGAATTACATAGGTTGGGACTATTCAGCAAAAAAAGTGAAAAAAATAACGCATTTTTTAAGTGGCTCCACAGAAGCCACCTGGTGGCACAAAAATTTAAAAGTTGTATTTTTGGGTTGCACAGACCCTATCGAACAACTGTAGAAAGTTACAGCGTTTCGAATTACAAAACCGGACGTACGGAAGTACGGACGTATGGACGTATGGCCGTACGTACGTATGGACGTACGGCCGTACGGACGGAGATCATGACAATATCCCCGCATTTTTTAAAATGCGGGGATAAAAATTCTCAATGAAAAAGCTGATTAACCCCCTTGATTTGAACAAAATCAAATTGCGATGTCATAACAAACTATTATCTCAAATATCAATCAAATTGGTTCAGTGGTTTGGGAGGAGAAGACGCAAACACCATGTTCACGGACGACAGGCGACGTACGGTGAGTGATAACTATAGCTCTCCTGACTGAAAGTCAGGTGAGCTAATAACTCAGCGGGGAGGTATGAGTGACCACTCATAGGAGGGACATCCCCGTCTGGGCCGTTGGTAAGTATAAAAAATATACAAATTACTTTAAATTTATCATATTATTATACTACAATCAATGGCCCAGACTTAGCTGAATCGTAAAAAGGAAGAGAGCCTATGACTTAAGAAATAGCAGACCAAATACAGCTCCTAAGCCTGCATTCCAAGGTGAAAAGGAGATTAAATTTTTAAAGGAATTACATGATGTCTCTCTATACAATAATAGAGAAGTCATATCATCAATAAGGAGCCATATTCAAGTAATTCCATATTCTCAGCATGAATGATTATGCTAACTGGGTGTAACGGGCCCCCAACTTTAAGGCTAGTCTGGACTAAGCCACTTAAATCAGGATGGCGTATTCGAGAGTGAGAGACTAACCCCCACAAACACACGCCATATATATATAATAAACAAGCTGTATTTAAGATCAGTAATAATTTACAGACAAAACAGCTTCACTCATAGTTACACACTTATTATCAAGCCAGAAGAGATGAAGAAAAATTATTCTAGTTTTCGCCATTGGTTGTAGTATAAAAATATGATAAATTTAAAATAATTTGTATATTTTTTATACTTACCAATGGCCCAGACTAGCTGGTGCAAACTCAATATTATTCAGGGCTAAACACAAATTTTGAACTCCCCCAATCCCCAAAATTTGTATACAAAACCAAATGAAAGTGTCAATGACACTGCAGCTCAACTTGTCAAGACAAAGACATGTACATGTATAGTATGTGACACAGCAATGACAAACATCTAGGTAATGACCTGATAACAAAGGTACATATAAAGTATTGTAACGGTCTGTACATAAATACTAACCGTTGCCTGTAACAAATGTATAGGTAAAGTATTGTAAAGGTGGGTGACAGTCAGATGCTAAACTAGAAAAAAATCTTTGAGTCCCAGAGTGGGTCTGACTGAACCCAAAATATTTGTTCTCATAGCACAGTGATAATAAAGGCACCCCCAAAACACACTCGTTCCTGTCCGAAGGTGAAAACAAAGGTACCCAAGAAGTTTTGTGAAGATCAGTTCATAAATACGAGCTGTATAAAAGTTGTGACAAAAAACTGATTGGACCTAATTTCGGTACAAAATGGCCACTGGCAGCCATCTTGAATTTTGGACCGTACCCAGAAACACTCATTCTCGTCCCAAGGTGATAACAAAGGTACCCAAGAAGTTTTGTGAAGATCGGTTCATAAATACAGCCTCTACCCTGAGCCGTATTGACATGTGTGCTCACACTGTGTGAGTAGCACTGAATAAATCAAAGTTCATCTAATTTGCATAATTTTTGCACGAAAAAAAAAACCCTTACAATATGTGATGTATTCCATGTTACTAAACATTCATACAAAAATTTATTCAAATCAGAACTTTCATACAGAAGTTCTGTACAAACGACTGATTGCACTAATTTTGGTACAAAATGGCTGCTGGTGGCCATCTTGAATTTCGAACCACACCCAAAAACACTCGCTCTCATCCCACGGTGATAACAAAGGTACTCAAGAAGTTTCGTAAAGATTGGTTCATAAATATGGACTCTTGTCTGAGCCGTATAAAAGTTGTGTACAAAAAACTGATTAGACCTAATTTCGGTACAAAATGCCACTGGCAGCCATCTTGAATTTTATACCGCACCCAGAAACACTCGTTCTCGTCCCAAGGTGATAACAAAGATACCCAAGACATATCGTGAAGATCAGTTCATAAATACAGACTCTAGCCCGAGCCGTATTGACATGTGTACTTACTGTGTGTAAGTCGCACTGAAAAAAATCAAAGTTCATCTAATTTGCATAATTTCTGCACGAGAAACAAACCTGTATTATATGTGATGTATCCCATGGTACTAAACATTCACACAAATGAAAGTGTCAATGACACTGTAGCTCAACTTGTCAAGACAAAGACATGTACATGTATAGTATGTGACACAGCAATGACAAACATCTAGGTAATGACCTGATAACAAAGGTACATATAAAGTATTGTAACAGTCTGTACATAAATACTGACCGTTGCCTGTAACAAATGTATAGGTAAAGTATTGTAAAGGTGGGTGACAGTCAGATGCTGAACTAGAAAAAATCTTTGAGTCCCAGAGTGGGTCTGACTGAACCCCAAAATATTTGTTCTCATAGCACAGTGATAACAAAGGCACCCCAAAACACACTCGTTCCTGTCCCAAGGTGAAAACAAAAGTACTCAAGAAGTTTTGTGAAGATCAGTTCATAAATACGAGCTGTATAGAACTTGTGACAAAAAACTGATTGGACCTAATTTCGGTACAAAATGGCCACTGGCAGCCATCTTGAATTTTGGACCGTACCCAGAAACACTCATTCTCATCCCAAGGAGATAACAAAGGTACCCAAGAAGTTTTGTGAAGATCGGTTCATAAATACAGCCTCTACCCTGAGCCGTATTGACATGTGTGCTTACATTGTGTGAGTAGCACTGAATAAATCAAAGTTCATCTAATTTGCATAATTTCTGCACGAAAAAAAACCCCTTACAATATGTGATGTA
This sequence comes from Pictodentalium vernedei, assembly GCA_031216915.1. Lineage (NCBI taxonomy): Eukaryota > Metazoa > Mollusca > Scaphopoda > Dentaliida > Dentaliidae > Pictodentalium > Pictodentalium vernedei. The sequence goes on along the minus strand of CM062295.1, from coordinate 307,839,953 downwards.
TTCCATATTACTAAACATTCATACAAAAATTTATTAAAATCAGAACTTTCATACAGAAGTTCTATACAAAAGACTGATTGCACTAATTTTGGTACAAAATGGCTGCTGGTGGCCATCCTGAATTTCGGACCACACCCAAAAACACTCGCTCTCATCCCACGGTGATAACAAAGGTACCCAAGAAGTTTCGTAAAGATTGGGCATAAATATGGCCTCTAGTCTGAGCTGTATAGAAGTTGAGTACAAAAAACTGATTAGACCTAATTTCGGTACAAAATGGCCACTAGCAGCCATCTTGAATTTTAGACCGCACCCAGAAACACTCGTTCTCGTCCCAAGGTGATAACAAAGGTACCCAAGACATTTCGTGAAGATCAGTTCATAAATACAGACTCTAGTCTGAGCCGTATTGACATGTGTACTTACTGTGTGTAAGTCGCACTGAAAAAATCAAAGTTCATCTAATTTGCATAATTTCTGCACGAGAAAAAAACCCGTATTATATGTGATGCATCCCATGGTACTAAACATTCACACAAAAAAATTATTCAAATAAGGGCTTTCATATGGAAGTTCTGTGCAAAAATCTGATTGCACCTAATTTTGTACAAAATGGCTGCCATCGGCCATCTTGAATTTCGGACCGGACCCCAAAACACTCGTTCTCGTCCCACGGTGATACCAAAGGTACCCAAGAAGTTTCGTAAAGATCGGTTCATAAATACGGCCTCTAGCCCGAGCCGTATTGGCATTTGCACTTACAGTGCTGAAAGTAACCCCAAAAAACATCAAAATTAGTCTAATTTGCACAATTTACGTACGAGAAAAAAACCTGTATTATATGTGATGTATCCCATGGTACTAAACATTCATACGAAAAATTATTCAAATCAGAGCTTTCATATGGAAGTTCTGTACAAAAAACAGATTTCTGCATCGTCGGTACAAAATGGCAGCTGGCAGCCATCTTGAATTTCGGACCGCACCCAAAAACACTCGTTCTCGTCCCACGGTCATAACAAAGGTACCCAAGAAGTTTCGTAAAGATCGGTTCATAAATACGGCCTCTAGCCGAGCCATAGCAGCTTGGCACTTACAGCTCTGAAAGTAACACTAAATAAATCAAAGTCAGTCTAATTTGCATAATTTACGCACGAGAAAAAAACCCGTATTATATGTGATGTATCCCATGGTACTAAACATTTATACAAAACTTTATTCAATTCAGAACTTTCATACAGAAGTTCTGTACAAAAAACTGATTTTTGCATCATCGGTACAAAATGGCCAATGGCAGCCATCTTGAATTTCGGACCACACCTAAAAACACTCGTTCCCGTCCCAGGGTCATAACAAAGGTACACAAGAAGTTTCGTAAAGATCGGTTCATAAATACGACCTCTAGCCCGAGCCATAGCCAATTGTTGACGTACGGACAGACGGACAGACGGACGGACAGACGGACGACGGGCCATGACAATAGCTCAAATTTGACTTCGTCAAAGTTGAGCTAAAAATTATTCAAATCAGCGCTTTCATATGGAAGTTCTGGGCAAAAATCTGATTGCACCTAATTTTGTACAAAATGGCTGCCATTGGCCATCTTGAATTTCGGACCGGACCCAAAAACACTCGTTCTCGTCCCACGGTGATACCAAAGGTACCCAAAAAGTTTCGTAAAGATTGCTTCATAAATACGGCCTCTAGCCCGAGCCATATTAGCATTTGCACTTACAGTACTGAAAGTAACACCAAAAAACATCAAAATTAGCCTAATTTCCACAATTTATGCACGAGAAAAAAACCTGTATTACATGTGATGTATCCCATGGTACTAAACATTCATACAAAAAATTATTCAAATCAGAGCTTTCATATGGAAGTTCTGAACAAAAAACAGATTTCTGCATCGTCAGTACAAATTGGTGGCTGGCAGCCATCCTGAATTTCGGACCGCACCCAAAAACACTCGTTCTCGTCTCACGGTCATAACAAAGGTACCCAAGAAGTTTCATAAAGATCGGTTCATAAATACGCCCTCTAGCCCGAGCCATATCCAATTGTTGATGTACAGACAGACGGACAGACGGACGACGGGCCATGACAAAAGCTCAAATTTGGCTTTGCCAAAGTTGAGCTAAAAATTCAAGTCCTATCTGGTCCTCCACACTTTTGTTATCTGCGCATGCGCAGTATCCAGGAAGGTATCAAAATAGGCACCAACCATCATTCTTTATATAGTGCCTGCTAAATGTTATAATCAGCGGGGAGGTATGAGTGCCTACTCATGGGAGGGCCATCCCCGTCTCAGCCATGGGTAAGTATAAAAAAAATATACAAATTACTTAAAATTTATATTTCTGTACTACAACCAATGGCCCAGACTAGCTGAGTCATAAAAAGGCTGGAGGGCCTAGGACTTGAAGGAAAATCCAATCTCTCAATTACTTCAAAGGAGAATAGAAGACATAGGAATTACATATGTCCTTCTCTTTATAAGAAAAGAGAATGACATAACACCAACAATGTAATTGAGAATTACATAATTTCTCCATTTAATGGTAGCATAACTACCGGAATCATAATCAATTTATCCTACAGTAATTCTAAAGTATTATAATACTAAATACTACATATTAAGTGCATTGCTAAATGTAAACGTCAATAGAAAAAAACGGAAACAAGACAACAGGCACACAAAAAGGCCCAAAGTCAGTAAACGATTTAAATGTTACCAGATGCAAAGCTAGATCTTCATACAAAGAAAAAACGATACATCGGATAGAAGATGCAAGACCAAAACGACCCAACAACCCTAGGGTGAGGACGTAACCATGGGGATTAACAGAATAAACATTCTGTAATACATGTTAAACTCCCAAGAAATTTAATAAAACATTTCAATAAAAAACAGCAAAAAAGCTTAGGAGCTTAACAGGAGGGGTTCATGGAAGGATAGGGAAGGAACATTTAACAAATAGTGGATTAATCATTAGCAAGAATGATGATGTCAGGCATATGTCCCAAAAATAGGAAACATGAAATAATTTTTAGAATTATTATAAAGTTACAGCCCTGAACATTTGAAACCACCGTTGTTCACTTCCATCATCCATTTACAGCCTTGAATCCACCATTTCTTTCATTGATTTGTGTCTGGCATCCTCAAAAAAGGAGATTTAAAGCACAGATGTCAGATCATTGTTACTGACTTTAGGGCCCAACAAAGAATGATGGTTTGCGCCAATTTCGGTATCTTCCTGTATACTGTGCATGCGCAGATGACAAAAGTATGGAGGACCAGATAGGACTTGAATTTTTCGGTTTTGTATGCAAATTTTAGTGATTGGGGGGGTTCAAAATTTGTGTTTGGCCCTGAATTATACTGAGTTTGCACTAGCTAGTCTGGGCCATTGGTTGTAGTATAAAAATATCCCCCCCCCCCCCCCTCCTTTTTTTTAAGGAATATTCTTCAAAACAAAGAGGGAAGTGCTCTGGAATCAGTGAAAAGCGGTACCAAATAATCTATATATATTTGCCCAACAGGCACACAGTTATTAATTATTATTAATTATTGGTGCTTAACGCCACTTCAGTAGCTAAGGCTATCGTGGGGATCCCAGTTATTAACAGCGCAAGCTTCTAATGTATGCCGGAGTCGGAATACGTAGATAGGTCGAAAACCGATGATATAACATGTACAACCTTACACTTATCCAAATGAATCCCAATGGAAAGTATCTGTTAGAGAAAACACGCTTCTCAGGCAACCAACAGGCGAACCCATTCAGGTGTACAATAATTCCAATAATGAAACTCCAATTGAACCGTACGAATATACAAGAATGTGAATTCTCCTGTGTACTATCTCTGGTAGAAAGCTGGATTCAGAACATGGAACAGCCTATGAATAACAGACCTGTCATGGACTGTCCCCCACATAAATCATTGTTCCCTTGGTCCGTTACAACCAATGACTGTTCGGAGAAAGAATATACTACTCCGAATAATGAAGCCAAAAATTGCAAACGTATACATAGACGGCCTATTGGAAATTCCATAACTGATCCAAATAGCCCCAAAATTCTCATGAGCTCTATAAGCAGAGCAAGAATTTTATAGAATCTAATTAACAATTAAAAATGCGACTGCCTAATAAATATACATATCATGCACACGAGCAACAGAATCCCGCATGTACTCATCTGAATACAGTCTGTATCTACGGTATGACTGAGTGATACAAGTGTAACCAGGAAATAGAATGAATAATATGACGTTAATGCAGTTAAACTGAGTTATAAACTTGTACGTCGTAAGAAAAGGGCAGACCGCTCTGAGTAAAACTTTTCAGAGTGGACTAATTGCCACATTGGAGAATGTTGCCCAGATAACCGACATGTCAGCCACACATGTACATGAAGGCTAGCAATTTATTGTCTAGGAATCATATGCTCGTATATGACTTATAAACGAACAACCACAGGAAACAAACCAACTAAATAGTGGATGTGCCCATGAGGTTGCCGTTAGAACACAACCCAGCCGCCAATCAAGGCGCCATGAAAGGTATGCACATACATGCATACGAGGCTTACAGGAAGAAAACTATGTCCTGCCCTGTAATCGACTCTTAATATATTGGCGAGGGGAGGTGGGGGTGGGGGGAGTTCGACAAATAAATCCTTTTGAACCCCCCTCACCTGCAATACTTGAATCGCTAGATAAGTAAGGCCAGTGCAGTAGAATTGAGGCTATACAGCTACTGCTATTCTCAATAAGAGTAATACAGCTAAAAAGCTTATAGTCAAAGCAATCATACTAACAGTAATCCGGCGTGACTCGTAATACTTTTGTGTTAGTTATCAAATAGTACAGGAACCGCAGGGCTCCCTCACGTCTGACAGATTCCATAATGCCACTAAGGACGGAGGTGGACATGATGACCAAATAATACACCATATTGACATAATAACCAATCTCTTGAGTGGAAATATAATCCACAACAATAGATTGGATAAAAATGAAAAGGGAGACGAAAACAATGTTACGACACCCGATCATAACAACCTAGATGAACTCCTTACGTTTGATCTGATATCAGGAAATATATTCCTGAGGAGTTTAGTCTAGGCATTTGAAGAAATGCTCATTAATCACACTAGGTTAATATGCCGTCATCAATAGGGCTTATCGCCTCATATACAATGTAACTAACACCAAACCATACCAGTAGGAAGATAATAACCTCCTCTAACATAACAGTATCCTGTCCGATAGAATGAACTCAGCCTAGCTGAAGCAGCTAAAGGTCTTCCTATTCGTGAAGACAATTAAAAGGCTGGTAACTGCGGTCTTAGAAGCTCACTAAGGAGCCTTACAATGCCAGCCGTAGCTTAGAAGTCTTCATCTCCGTGAAGACAGATATATCGGTGTAAGTTGCGACATTGAAAGCTCACTGAACGGAGACTTTCAACTATCGTCGCGCAAGGTAGGGAATGACAAGTCGCTATTCTAACAGCCATAATTCCCAAAGAGACAGTGGCCTCAAGGTAGCTATGCAGTTATGAGTCTTCATCTGCGTGAAGACATATCTATGTCACCTGTGGCCTCTGAAAGCTCACTAAATGGAGACTTACAACACTAGCTGCCAATGTATAAGAAAAGACCGCTGTAACAGTACATAAGGCTACTATGGCATCCACAATAGCATTAAATGTCTTGACGCCAAGGAATACAACACCGAGAAGGAAAAGACATACTTATTCCTTCTAACGGCTCTATTCCAAACAAGACAGCTGTCTCAGCCTATCTATGCACTATCAAACCTCTATTAGTAAGGAATAGGGAATAACATTTCTTATACTATTGCTAAGGCAAGGAAGGCATCGTTAATCAGGACAAAAAGCCCTCAACACCTGAGTCAAAAGATCCGGGGAGGAAAGATCTTTTGTCTTTCCATCGCCCAGTATGATCAGCTGTTTTTTGCCTAGCAAATGCAGACTTATACTCAGATGGAACAAGATTCGAAGAGCTTATGACTAAAATTTCATAGTCTTAAGGTGCCCTTCTGTGAGGGATGGAGACTCACACTCCGTAGCCCTCTCACCATCCAAATGTTCCATCTGAAAATATGGTCAACACCATCTGACTGAACAGACGCCTGGACCAACACAGCACCATCCGACAGCTCACCATCAGAGCCTGTTAATGGAAGTACCGGTGACTGCTGGGATGCTGCGATATGCAGAGCAATCTGCGGCAGCCAGTCTGTGAGTGAGTCTAGCAGAGCAATGATAATCCGCATGTTACCATAAGCTGCTCACGAGACGGAGATCTGGCCCCAGATCCTCGACACATGTCCCGTATAAAAATGCCTTGAACGACTAGCTATCAACCCAAACATGCAAAGTTGGATAGCTAGTCTGAGTGCAACATGCTTCATAAATGAAGCAGGGGAAGAAGCCATAGCTGCAACCGGATCCGGCTGCAGTGTGGAAGGAGCGTCCCAAACCGCAAGCGTGAACAGGCGTCCCAACTCACTAAAGTTTCTCGAATCAAAAACAGACGGAAAAGGAGAGGGTACTCCATACCTCACTGAGCATTCCATCAGAAACTCGTAGGCATGGAAGAAGAGGAAGCCATAACAACAGCTGACCTGGCTGAAGTGCGGAAGAAGCATCCAAACTCGTCACATTTTGGGCGGATGCTCCTACTCATTGAAGTTTCTTACAACACAAAACAGTCGTCCCTGACTGCTAACAGGAAGAAAAATGCTCTGCACTCGCGATCTGTCCCCAGATCTTGCAGAGTATCCCACTTAGAAACTTCTAGGCTAACCCTAGCATAGTCAGTTACATAATTTCGACAGACCATGCTGTCATTTCTTGTTTCAGTTTCGTGACATGACTAACCCTTTGAAGTTTGACAACTTTGAAGATCATCTTAGATGACCACATGCGCGTAACTGTACTTACATGTGCGACAGTTGTGCATACAACAGTACATTATAATACAATCTACACTGATGTGACATTATGTTGGACATGGTCAGAGGTGTGGTCAATGCCATCTTGTCAGTTTTAGTTGAGTTATTACCTGTTGCAAATTGAAAATTTGTTATGCAGAGAATGAAAGACAGCGTCGTAGGTGTGTTCAATATGTCAATCAGAGTGACGTCATCAAGTTTCAACAGTGTCAGTGTGACTGTCAGAGTGTGTGGGAAATTCCATTTTGAATCTGGAATATACTGTGAATTATCGTGATTTCTTGTGTGCAAATGGATTACAATAATATTCTCTTATGATTCGATAATTTGCTGGGAAAATTAACTTCTCGAAATCTATTTGAACCTGAAATTTATGTGCACGGTTTTAATGGACTTGTACAAATCTCAGTCTTTACACAGTACTTTTTCTTGAAAATGTGGCGGCCGAAACGGAAAGTGACAATTCCACGAAATGAGAAACAAAATGTCAAGGTGAGTTTTCTTAAATTTCTTTATGGACAAAATCAATGCATGATAATATTACATCTGGAAATAGGTGTTGACTTACAACTTACAAGACGCACTTTTTGAGGGGCACGATACATAAGGAAATGGATGTGAAATGATAGTAACTACAAGTATCGTTTCACGCTCATTTTCTGATGTTATATGTAGCGCGTCCCACAAAAAGTGTGTGCCTAAGTCCCAAAAGCAGCGAGCAACTAAATGCGCACCTGGGTTTTTCAAAATCGAAGGTCTGCACCAGTAAGCAAAGTTGAGTTTACCGATAGTTTATAATAAAAAGAAATTGTGGTTTGATTGCAAAAGTTAAACGAATGTACGATATAATTTTTTTACTGTCGTGTCCCCGTTTTTCTCTAATTCCATGGACTGGGTCAGGGCAAGTACAAATCAGGTCCGGGCTAGTAATTTTTGAAGCGACTAGACCGACATGTCGGGTGCATAAAAACGTTAATGTTGAACTCTGATATCCTATCATTCCGTCCCATGAGATCGACAGTGCATCTACTGCGTACGTTCGATGATCTGGACATGGTGACACAAACGTTGATGACTGATTGTTTAGGTGTGTCGCAAAAAGATCTATCATGGGACGATCCCACTGGTAGCAGATCAGACTGAATACTCGCTTGTTGAGAGTCCACTCCGATGGTAACAGGCGACCTTTCCGTGAGAGCGAGTCTGCTAGTATGTTCAGACGACCCGGTACATGTATATGACGGACTGAGAGATGAACGTGATGACTCAGAACGAATTGGAGAATCTTTCCCGTTAATTCGCATAACAGAATCGAATGAGTGCCACCTTGGTTCCTGAGGTAAGCTACTACCGTCAAGTTGTCCGACAGAATCTGAACATGGACGTTCTCTATTTGAACAATCCAATGTTGTAGTGCTAGCCAGACAGACATCATCTCCTTGATGTTTATGTGCTTCTCTAGGAACCGACTGTCCCAAAGACCCTGACACTTCGAGTCTGCGTGACTTAGGGACGCACCCCAGCCCATCTGACTTGCATCCATCATAATCGTGAAAGCCGGATCCGGTAGTTGAAGCGGAACTCCCTGAGTCAACCACTGGAGATCTACCCAAATCTGGACCTTTTGTTTTACTAGGTCTGTTAAAACAATCTTGGTTTCAAGCGAATGCATCTTCACACTCCAGTTCTGAGTAAAGAATATCTGGAGGGGATGCGTGTGCAGGCGGCCCATCAGAATAAGATCCGCAGCCGCTCCGCACAGCCCCATCAGTCACATAAACTCCCTCGCAGGCATCTGACCTATAGTCAGACCTGCGTCCCTTTCCTGAGTCACTATATCGATGACCTCTGGAGTAAGAGTAAGAGGCTTTCTTGTACCCTCACGAGGAGTTCCCTTTAGTTGATTGTGAAGGGGAATGACCTTGCCTACTCCAGTCTGCTAAGTGTGTTATTGAGATGCAGATTTCAATAGTAGAGCACTAGAAGCTTTCTTTGTAGCCTGTTCATAAACTAACAAAAGCTTGTCGTCAAATAGAGTATGTCCGGAGACCAGAACCACTTAGAGAGTGCTTTTCACCCTGTCATCGATTAGTGATGATGACGCAAGGGCTGCATCACGTCTAACCAACCCCAAATTTGCCACTGTCAGGGTGGAGTTGTACGTGGCATACATGACTGCCCTGGAAAGAACTCTTAGCGAGGAACAAACATCCTTAAATTCCTTCCCATTTAGATGTTGCGCCATAGCCCTGGTTAGATGGTCTGCGTAGGACATCGCATCCCAACTCGCTCTATTGGATGAAATAGCTCATTCCATCACTTCTGAGCGTAAATTGAATGATGTAAGTAGGTACATATCTAAATCCCCGCTCATCCAAATGCAGAGGTGCTCTCTGGGCATCTTCTCCAACCGTTTTAAAAGAACGTGGTCCAAGGAACGGTATATTGGTTGAAGATGCAGATAAGAAACCACCTTTCTTCTTGGCATTTGCTAGGTTGAATATGGTGTCGTTAACATGACCGAAGGCCTCCAACACCTGCCAAGATTGTTTCGGGAAGGAAAGAACATCATCTTTCCATCGCACAAAATCTTTGTCCAGAGACAAAAGCGGTTTCTGCCTAGCAGTTACAGCTTGCGGATCAGGTGGAACAATGTCAGGATAGTATTGATGAAGAAATTCATCGTTACCATATGCTGTTCCAAAAGGGAAGGGTAATCCTCTTCTTTGTCCCTTTCACCATCTGACTGATTAAGCTGTGAATTTCGGTCAACCTCATCTGTATGTACAGATGACCGGGCCGACCCAACACCGTCTGACAGCTCACCACTGGAGTCTGCGGAAGGCTGCTCTTGAACTTGCTGGGAAGCTGCGATGAGCTGCACAATCTGCAACAGCAAGTCCGTTATAGAGGCTTGAGGAGCAGCGGTCTTCTGTTTTTTTGCCGCTTGCTGCTCCTGGGCCAGAGATCCGGATGTTGATCTCTTCTCCGCACATCCCAATGAATGAAGCCTCGGATCGTTAGCTACCAGATAATCCAACTTCACGGGCGAAGACTGGATCCGGCTGCGCAGCTGGCTGGATATCCGAAGTCAGGTAGCTAGTGTGCGGTCATGTGTGCTTTTCTGAAGTTGAGGAGGAAGCCATGATTGTAGCCGACCCCGGCTGCAGTCTAGACTGAGCATCCTGAGCGGCAGGTGTGGACGTTAGCTCTGGCTCAGGCAAGTTTCTCAAAACAACATTTGGCCCCAAATGTTGCTGGGTTAGAGAAGACTCTCCCGCTCGCGGCCTATCAGACCTTGCTGAGCTTCCCAAAGAGAAACCAGCAGATTTCCTCCCTTTTGCCGTCATCGCTGGGTGAGCTTGAGTTTTTGAGGTGCTCGTTCCACCCAATTCTACACTTCCTTTGACCGCACCGGACTCACCTGGTGTTACGGCTCTCACTATCAGGTTGGCTGCTTCACCGGTTGAACTGACTGCTGAAACAAGAGGCCTTATTCCTTATTTAATATTCAGGAGCACCTTAGCAGCCAGTTCTGTTTGCTCATCAGACCACGACGATGGCAACACACTTTGGATGAGTGTCACAATACCATCACCATGCTCTTGTTCCTCTGAGAAAGAAACTGAAAAACTCGAATTATTCTGGGGTCAGAGCTCCGGCATAGGAACCTCACCGCCAACAACGTACCGCGCAACCCATCTCCAACATCTGTCATCCCAATGTACATAAGTAGGACAAGAATCCGTAGGAGTGCATCGACTACAGGCAAAGCAACAAGAATGTAAATCCGAGGAAAACTTTCTCGCCTCAATTTTTTGAGCTGCACTACCGGAATCATAATCAATTTATCCTACAGTAATTCTAAAGTATTATAATACTAAATACTACATATTAAGTGCATTGCTAAATGTAAACGTCAATAAAAAAAAAACGGAAACAAGACAGCAGGCACAAAAAAAGGCCCAAAGTCAGTAAACGATTTAAATGTTACCAGATGCAAAGCTAGATCTTCATACAAAGAAAAAACGATACATCGGATAGAAGATGCAAGACCAAAACGACCCAACATCCCTAGGGTGAGGACGTAACCATGGGGATTAACAGAATAAACATTCTGTAATACATGTTAAACTCCCAAGAAATTTAATAAAACATTTCAATAAAAAACAGCAAAAAAGCTTAGGAGCTTAACAGGAGGGGTTCATGGAAGGATAGGGACGGAACATTTAACAAACAGTGGATTAATCATTAGCAAGAATGATGATGTCAGGCGTATGTCCCAAAAATAGGAAACATGAAATAATTTTTAGAATTATTATAAAGTTACAGCCCTGAACATTTGAAACCACCGTAGTTCACTTCCATCATCCATTTACAGCCTTGAATCCACCATTTCTTTCATTGATTTGTGTCTGGCATCCTCAAAAAAGGAGATTTAAAGCACAGATGTTAGATCATTGTTACTGACTTTAGCACCAAACAAAGAATGATGGTTTGCGCCAATTTCGGTATCTTCCTGGATACTGCGCATGTGCAGATGACAAAAGTATGGAGGACCAGATAGGACTTGAATTTTTCGGTTTTGTATGCAAATTTTATTGATTGGGGGGTTCAAAATTTGTGTTTGGCCCTGAATTATACTGAGTTTGCACCAGCTAGTCTGGGCCATTGGTTGTAGAATAAAAATATCCCCCCACCCCCTCCTTTTTTTTTTAAGGAATATTCTTCAAAACAAAGAGGGAAGCGCTCTGGAATCAGTGAAAAGCGGGTACCAAATAATCTATATATATTCGCCCAACAGGCACCCAGTTATTAATTATTATTAATTATTGGTGCTTAACGCCACTTCAGTAGCTAAGGCTATCGTGGGGATCCCAGTTATTAACAGCGCAAGCTTCTAATGTATGCCGGAGTCGGAATACGTAGATAGGTCGAAAACCGATGATATAACATGTACAACCTTACACTTATCCAAATGAATCCCAATGGAAAGTATCTGTTAGAGAAAACACGCTTCTCAGGCAACCAACATGCGAACCCATTCAGGTGTACAATAATTCCAATAATGAAACTCCAATTGAACCGTACGAATATACGAGAATGTGAATTCTCCTGTGTACTATCTCTGGTAGAAAGCTGGATTCAGAACATGGAACAGGCTATGAATAACAGACCTGTCATGGACTGTCCCCCAAATAAATCATTGTTCCCTAGGTCCGTTACAACCAATGACTGTTCGGAGAAAGAATATACTACTCCGAATAATGAAGCCAAAAATTGCAAACGTATACATAGACGGCCTATTGGAAATTCCATAACTGATCCAAATAGCCCCAAAATTCTCATGAGCTCTATAAGCAGAGCAAGAATTTTATAGAATCTAATTAACAATTAAAAATGCATCTGCCTAATAAATATACATATCATGCACGCGTGCAACAGAATCCCGCATGTACTCATCTGAATACAGTCTGTATCTACGGTATGATTGAGTGATACAAGTGTAACCAGGAAACAGAATGAATAATATGACGTTAATGCAGTTAAACTGAGTTATAAACTTGTATGTCGTAAGAAAAGGGCAGACCGCTCTGAGTAAAACTTTTCAGAGTGGACTAATTGCCACATTGGAGAATGTTGCCCAGATAACCGACATGTCAGCCACCCATGTACACGAAGGCTAGCAATTTATTGTCCAGGAATCATATGCTCGTATATGACTTATAAACGAACAACCACAGGAAACAAACCAACTAAATAGTGGATGTGCCCATGAGGTCGCTGTTAGAGCACAACCCAGCCGCCAATCGAGGCGCCATGAAAGGCATGCACATACATGCATACGAGGCTTACAGGAAGAAAACTATGTCCTGCCCTGTAATCGACTCTTAATATATTGGCGGGGGGGGGGGGGGGGGGGGTTCGACAAATAAATCCTATCGAACCCCCCTCACCCGCAATACTTGAATCGCTAGATAAGTAAGGCCAGTGCAGTAGAATTAAGGCTATACAGCTACTGCTATTCTCAATAAGAGTAAAGCTTATAGTGAAAGCAATCATACTAACAGTAATCCGGAGTGACTCGTAATGCTTTTGTGTTAGTTATCAAATAGTACAGGAACCGCAGGGCTCCCTCACGTCTGACCGATTCCATAATGCCACTAAGGACGGAGGTGGACGTGATGACCAAATAATACACCATATTGACATAATAACCAATCCCTTGAGTGGAAATATAATCCACAACAATAGATTGGATAAAAATGAAAAGGGAGACGAAAACAATGTTACGACACCCGATCATAAAAACCTAGATGAACTCCTTACTTTTGATCTGATATCAGGAAATATATTCCTGAGGAGTTTAGTCTAGGCATTTGAAGAAATGCTCATTAATCACACTAGGTTAATATGCCGTCATCAATAGGGCTTATCGCCTCATATACAATGTAACTAACACCAAACCATACCGGTAGGAAGATAATAACCTCCTCTAACATAACAGTATCCTGTCCGACAGGACAATGAACTCAGCCTAGCTGAAGCAGCTAAAGGTCTTCCTATTCGTGAAGACAATTAAAAGGTTGGTAACTGTGGTCTTAGAAGCTCACTAAGGAGCCTTACAATGTCAGCCGTAGCTTAGAAGTCTTCATCTCCGTGAAGACAGATATATCGGTGTAAGTTGCGACATTGAAAGCACACTGATCGGAGACTTTCAACTATCGTCGCGCAAGGTAGGGAATGACGAGCCGCTATTCTAACAGCCATAATTCCCAAAGAGACAGTGGCCTCAAGGTAGCTATGCAGTTATGAGTCTTCATCTGCGTGACGACATATCTATGTCACCTGTGGCCTCTGAAAGCTCACTAAATGGAGACTTACAACACTAGCTGCCAATGTATAAGAAAAGACCGCTGTAACAGTACATAAGGCTACTATGGCATCCACAATAGCATTAAATGTCTTGACGCCAAGGAATACAACACCGAGAAGGAAAAGACGTACTTATTCCCTCTAACGGCTCTATTCCAAACAAGACAGCTGTCTCAACCTATCTATGCACTATTGAACCTCTATTAGTAAGGAATAGGGAATAACATTTCTTATACTATTGCTAAGGCAAGGAAGGCATCGTTAATCGGGACAAAAAGCCCTCAACACCTGAGTCAAAAGATCCGGGGAGGAAAGATCTTTCGTCTTTCCATCGCCCGGTATGATCAGTTGTTTTTTGCATAGCAAATGCAGACTTATATTCAGATGGAACAAGATTCGAAGAGCTTATGACTAAAATTTCATAGTCTTAAGGTGCCCTTCTGTGAGGGATGGAGACTCACACTCCGTAGCCCTCTCACCATCCAAATGTTCCATCTGAAAATATGGTCAACACCATCCGACTGAACGGATGACTGGACCAACGCAGCACCATCCGACAGCTCACCATCAGAGCCTGTTAATGGTAGTAGCGGTGACTGCTGGGATGCTGCGATATGCAGAGCAATCTGCGGCAGCCGGTCTGTGAGTGAGGCTAGCAGAGCAATGATAATCCGCATGTTACCATAAGCTGCTCACGAGACGGAGATCTGGCCCCAGATCCTCGACACATGTCCCGTATAAAAATGCCTTGAACGACTAGCTATCAGCCCAAATATGCAAAGTTGGATAGCTAGTCTGAGTGCAACATGCTTCATAAATGAAGCAGGGGAAGAAGCCATAGCTGCAACCGGATCCGGCTGCAGTGTGGAAGGAGCGTCCCAAACCGCAAGCGTGAACAGGCGTCCCAACTCACTAAAGTTTCTCGAATCAAAAACAGACGGAAAAGGAAAGGGTACTCCATACCTCACCGAGCATTCCATCAGAAACTCGTAGGCATGGAAGAACAGGAAGCCATAACAATAGCTGACCCGGCTGAAGTGCGGAAGAAGCATCCAAACTAGTCACATTTTGGGCGGATGCTCCTACTCATTGAAGTTTCTTACAACACAAAACAGTTGTCCCCAACTGTTAACGGGAAGAAAAACGCTCTGCACTTGCGATCTGTCCCCAGATCTCGCAGAGTATCCTGCTTAGAAACTTCTAGGCTAACCCCCTTTCGTGTACTTCATGTAGAAGAAGAAACCATAACTGCCACCAGCCCCGGCTGCAGTGTGGAAGGAACATTCCGATGCGTGTTCTGACTCAATATGGTTTCTCATAACGGACACAGTCGATCCCGACTGTTAACAGGATGGAGAGGGTTCTCGAATCGGTGATCTGACCCCAGATCTAGCCGAGCATCCTGTAGAGAAACTTCTGGCTTCTTCTACATGCACAGATAACCGGACTGACCCAGCACCACCCAATGGCTCACTACCGTAGTCTGCTGACAGGTGCCCCTTGCTGGGTTTTTTAAGCTGTGATCAGCTGTGCAAATTGCGACAGCAAGTCCATTACGGAGGCCTGTGGAGTAGCGGCTTATATTCTCTGCCGCATGTTGCTCCGGGGATGGAGATCTGGCTGCCGAGCTCTTCGCTGAACATCCCGGTTGAATCAAGCCCTGAATCAATAGCTGTCGGACGGACCGACTTCGGGGGCAAAGACTGGAGCGTCTTCGCACGGCTGCATGAACATCTGGAGTCAGGTAGCTAGTGTGCGGTTGCGTGTGCTTCGCTGAAGCAGAGGAAGAAGCCGTAACTGCAGCTGGCCCTGCCTGCAGTGTAGAAGGAGCGTCCCGAGCGGCCAGGGAGGACGTTTCCTCTGACTGAGTGCAAGTTTCTCAAAGCAATAGTGGACACCGACTATTACTGGTTTAAAGAAGGCTCTCCTGCTTGCGGTCTGATCCAGACCTCACCGAGCTTCCCAAAGAGAAACTTGCAGACTTCTTCTCCTTATTTTGCCGCCATTGCTGGGTGAGCTTTTGATTAAAAGGTGCTCGCTCTACCCAAATCTACACTCTCCTTGACCGCATCGGACATACCCGGTATTACGGTTCCCACTATCGGGTAACCGCCTGACTGGTCGAGCTAGCTGCTGGAATAAGAGGCCTTATTCCCTTTACCTTCAAGAGCACCTTAGCAGCTAGCCCTGTTTGCTCCCCAGAGCACAACGTCGGCAGCACATTCTGGACGGGTGTCGCAATACCATCACCATGTTCTTGTTCCTCTGGAAAAAAATGAAAACTTTAATTATCTTGCGGTGACAGCCCTGACATCGGAACATCACTGCAAATACATAGCGCGACACCCGCTTCCAATGTTAGTGCCTTAATGAGACGACCGCGACCACACAAGTAGGACCTGAATCAGTAGGAGTGCAGTGACTACAGGCAAGGCAACAAGCATGTAAATCCAATGTAGACTAATTCACCCTACACTGAGAGCAGTAATTTCATAAATAATTATAATCCAAACAATTTCACTGCACTCTTAACATTTAACATATAATTATACAAAAAAAAATACAAGACGAAGACAATCAAAAATAATTTCGAAATAAATCAAAACAAATTTTTTCAGAATTTGTTTTTTTTTGGGTGGGGGGGGGGGGGGAACACCTAGGTTCCCTTGGGTGGACAAATACCAAAATATTAAAGCTACACTACTGGAATATTAATAAATGTATCCTAATATAATTGTGATGAAATAAAACCCTGAATATTACCTGATAAGGGCATTGTTAACAGTAAACAACGTCAGGATAGAAAAACTGGAAACTTCACAAAAGGCCAAAGTCAGTAAATAATTAAAGCAAGATCTTCATGTGACGAAAAAACAAAGCATCCTGTAGGAGATGCAAGACAATAACGGTCCAACACCCCTAGGGTGAGGACGTAACAGTGGGGATAAACAGAATAAACCTTCTGTACAACACGTTAAACTCCCAAGAAATTTAATAAAAAATTTCAATAAAAAACAGCCAGAAAGCTCAGCAGTTTAACTGGAGGGTTCATGGAAGGATAGGAAAGGAACACATAACCAACAGTAGGTAAATCATTAGCAAAACTAATAAAGTCAAGGCGTATATCCCGAAACTGAGTAACATGAAATAATTTTCATATTTTTTAAAAGTTTCATCCCTCAACGTCTCAAACCATGGTTGTTCACTTCCATCATCCATTTACTGCCTTGAATCCACCATATACTTCATTGATTTGTGTCTGGCATCCACCAAAAGAGAGATTTAAAGCACAGATGTCAGTTCAGATCAGGGATCAGCCGTGAGGACGACTAGGGCAATTATGTCGCCCTTCTAAGTCCAAAGTCGCCTAGAAAATTAATCAGGGTGATTACAAGTCGCCCTCTAAAAATTGGCCAAAATGAGGAAAGGCTGAACTGATTGATCCAAGGTTTACATAAAAAGGATTATTTTAAAAAACTGAATGTGCTTGAGTGTGATAAATGGGCATTTTCATTCGTCAAATAAGCGACCATTTATTTGAAATCAGACATGTTGCTTTTTGTGGATTTTTTTGTTTCTAATTTGTTCCGTTTTAATTGAAGCTTCAAGTGTCAAAGCGAAAATAGGTGACTTACATGACTCAACAAAACAACCCAGTTTGAAAGTAGGTTACGTCACTTTGGATGCCGAAAATTCTCTGCTGAATGTATACACAACAGACATATTTTCTAACACTGTATTTTTATTTCGTTTTACTGACGACATTAACTGTTGGGCCGTCTATTCCCAGAAAAACACGAATGGAATTGAAACACGTGAAAAAAGGCTTTAGTGAAGACAAGCAAAGCTTTGTACAGGGCACAAATGTGCGTATGAAGGATCTTGAAAAAGTACCTTCCAACCAACCATCTTACATCTAGCCCTGTTCACACTTTCAGTTTCAGACTTAGGAAATTATTAGCTTAGTAGACTTTGATGAAAGGCAACAACAGGAAGGTGCTGGGGGGGGGGGGGGGGGGGGATTGGCACGAAGAAGAGGGGAGGGGTCATGAAGAAGAGGGTAGCAGTGGGGGATTTTCAATCAATAATTACTTTGTGAATTTTTAACCTGGCAAAGAATGCATCATAGACAACTGGACCTAGATTAATCGGGCGTTAATGGAGGTCCACGAGCTGAAAATAGGGGTGGTACATAAATATTCTTAATTTCCCCCATTTGTCTTTGAAGTCTCCCTACTTGATTGCAGTCTTCCTATTTTTTCTGGAGGGAGACATGAAGTCTCCCTAAAATTCCCCCTAGGCTGGTCCCTGGTAGGGCTGGGTTGTTTATTGGTTTTTCGGTTCGGTTCGTTTTTGTTTTTAAACTGAAACCAAACTGCCGCTTAACAAAAAACCGAGACTTTCGGTTTCAACAAATTTCCCAGAATTGGTTAAGTTTATGACCACTCTATCACTTGCTTTCTGCACGCCAAAGGCTTAAATGTCGGGCAAAGGTAAATGCTGTGCCATTTATGCATACTTCGAGATGACTGACCACAAATCCCCCCCCCCCCCCCACAAGTAGTGGTAGCAAATTTCTTGTATCTTAAACAATATCTACAGAACCACCAGCAGATGGAATATGAAAAATTAAAAAGTCTTACGTAAAAATCCACACATGCAATTCAAGAATCGTTAAGTAAATTTAATGAACTGGGCACAGCCCCATGCTCACTCATATTCGACCAAAGAGGTATTGCAAGTTATCTGACAATACATGGTGTAAAAGTAATATAAATTACCTTTGACCCCAAATCATCTGCATACGGCACGTTGTAAATTAGATTGGAGGTAAACATAAAATTTATTGAGTTTTAAAACCTCAAAGTTCACATGGGAAAAATGACGAGTAAATTATGTTAATTAACCGACTACTGGCACGTTCTCTGAAGTCACATGCTCAGAGATAATGCTGCACATTGGCAGTTATGTTTTTTGTCAACAATAAAATGTTAAGTTAAAATAGAACATATCCTGTTAAATGGATGGCAGGTAACTATTGAAAGTTTTTTTAAACTTATTGGGAATTGTTTGTATACTATTTGAACTTACTTTAAGGATTCGTGCAGTACTGCAGGTCTGTCAGGTACACACACGCTGCATTCCCAATACGAAGATGTTATAATCAACACGTGTTTTCCCATGACCATGTGTATTTTGTAAACACAACAAATCCCAAGATGCAATATTGCAAACTTTCTTTCAAATCCCATTATGCAGCCGTCTCCCTTCAAAAACATCAATCGCCTGTCTTGACTGAGATGAAATCAACGCATGGATCAGCCAAGAGGGCAAAGTAAAGTTGGTAATATCTTCGCCTTGGCACTGCTCATTTCACCCAATTTCTATGTTTGGGCAAAATCAAAGTAAAAAACGAACCTCTAAAGTAAAAATTAGGAGAGATATTGTGAAAGCATTGGAGTGAGTGAGTTACCAATAAAAGTGATTCGTATATCACGACTTACTTCAATAATAGTTATCAAAATCACAAGAAATATGATTTGTGTTCCTCTTATTCCACCATCATTTGAAGCAGGAACCATCAAGAAATACGGGGCAAGTCTATTTTCAAGTGATGTGATAATTACTGAAATAAGCACAATTGCATATTATCCACCAAAACCAGGGTGAGAGCTTAGCGACTCCATAAAAAATAAGGGAATGTTGATTTTTGCTAAAATGTAGCTTTTCTTGTGAATTTCTGCATCTTGACAAGGCCCCAAATCTCACTGACAGAACAAGGCAGATCCCACCAGTGGTGGAGCCATGGTTTGAAATCCTGTGGACCATGCTGGTGAAGAGTTTTTTTTTAGGGGGGGGGGGGGGGGGGGGGAATCTCAGGACTGAGGGTACTGTACTTGTACTGAGAGCAGGAAATCAAAAACAAATCTTTTCAAATTTGGGGATGGGAGAACCAAGTGGGATTTTGAGTGAGGGGGGGGGGGGGGGGATAGGGGGGATGTGGTCTCCCTAGATACCTCATGGCTCCCCACTGTAGCCCACTACAGTAGCCCACCACAATATGTTCATTAGCTTAGAAGAGTGGTGAACACTGAGTAACCCGAATGACTCAACACGCTGTATGAGCCTCATGACTTGGTTGACAAATACAGGCACATTTTATGTGTACATTACCCTCTAAAATGTGGATTTCTACAATACATTTTGAAAAACTGAACCCCGAACCGAAAACCGAGTTTTTGTACAAAACCGAAACCGAACCGAAATGCAAATTTCAAAACCGTCCAGCCCTAGTCCCTGGTTCAGATGTTTACTGACTTAGGGCCAAAGAATGATGTTGGTGCCAAATACCTGTCTCTTCCTGAATACTGCGCATGCGCAAGTAGTAAAAGTATGGAGGGCCAGATAGGACTTTGAATTTTCAATATTGTATGCAAATTTTGGGGATGGGGGGGGGGGGGGAAGTTCAAAGTTTGTGTTTGGCCCTTGATAATATTGAGGTTGCACAAGCTAAGTCTGGGCCATTGGTTCTGGTATAAAAATATACATGTACGTTTCAGAATATACTGAATACTACAGTATAAACCCAATAATAACAGAACTGTCCCAACAGGAATGGAATTTACTTAAACTATATATTCAATGACCGCAACCATGGCCAGAATTTACTTGGCTCAGGGCCTAATGTAAGGTCTACCCAAGTACTGGTGTCTTTGGGTAGCAGTTTTTAATGTAAACAAAGATAAAAGACAATAAAAAATGCCAAAAGGTGTAGAAACAGCAGGGGGAAAAGGAAAGTGGAAGGAAACATTGAGCAGACACATTTAAACAATAAACAAGAGGCCCCATGGTGCCTGAGGCACTCACCTGACCAAAATTGTTTAATAAGGATTTAATTAGCATCTATGGCTTAACACCAGAGAGGAATGAAGTTATTTAATTATTTATAACTCTGTTGTCCATGCCAGATGAATTTTTTCTAGTACTGGAATGCCACCACAGAAATAATGCCCAGGTTTCATTATGTGTACAGTCCCTGTCAAAGTAGTCTTCCAATTACCCCAGTTGTTACATATGATTACATAATGCAGTCACTGTTAATCAGGTTCAATTAAGATCTCTGTGTCTATTTAAAGAGGAACTTTTTATGAGTGGGTGGAGCTAATTAATGGGGTTTTTCAGCACTGGTCTGATAAAGCATAATACTTTTGAGATGTTGTTTATAACCTTTCTGACAACTTTTATTTATCAAATGTTATTAAATATCTTTTTGAAATTTATTCTGTATTTTGTTATAATTTATTGGGAATGTATATATATCAATATATTCAATTAATTGTAATTTGTAACAAAAACAAAAAATCACTTTAAAATAATCTTGGCATATGAAGTTAAAATGGAGAAATATTCAAGTCTAATTACTGTGTAATATTCATTTTTGCATTTAACACTTGACATGACATAACTGTAAAAATCGGCCAGCACTTTTTTTAGGTTTTTATCTTAAATTTTTGCTTCCAATGCATATCTTATGACTTCTGATTGAAATGAAGTTTTGCACTTTTCGACCTCGTCGGGTCTGGCGCCCTTCGACCTCAGGATTTTCGGATGGTTTAATGTAATAATATATAAAGAAAATAAATTCATTTTTATGATTTATTTCAAGTTATCAACTAAAAACTATTCAACACATATTTACATCATCAACACAAGACTGACAACAAATCGAGATACAATTGATCGCCTTCTATTTCAGTTATGACTGCTTTTGATCTGCCCATATTAATACTGTCGAAAATTTTTTTAATGATTTTATTTGCAATGTCCGGTTTCCGTTTCTGAATGTTGGAAATCTCAAATGAATAAACTTCATAGGAGTAATTTATGCTTTATCTATTGTCACCAGTCAATGTTTTCATTGCAATCAGAGGCTGTTTCAGAAACAATCAGTAGCTATTGTCGGCTCTTGTTTGACATCTTTGCGAGGGTAATTAAAGGATTATCTCAGATTTGGAAATGTTATTGCTACCAAATTTTATTGCTGCCGCGGGAACTCAATTTATTTATTGATGTTTAAGGTCACATATTTATGCACAATGGCTAACCATGACCATGACAGTTTTACGGGTGGAGGAAGCCGGAGTACCCGGCGAGAACCACCGAGCGACGAGCAGCTGCCAGCTCCCCAACCTCGTAACTCCGCACTGCAGCAAAGGCAGGGTTAGATTGGTTGAAGACATGCGTACCATCGACGTGCAGTATGCCTTAGTACACGTCGTCATCGTGCCCCCACGCGGGCAATGGAGATGAAGTGTCTTGCCCAAGGACACAATGCGGTTGCCGCAGGTGGGATTCGAACCAAGGACCTCTCGGCTTGCAGCCTGCACCTCTACCTACTGAGCCACCGCGCACCCCGAGAACTCAATAATTGATCATGTTAAGTGTTGTGTTATATTCAGTTATATTACAACAGCCTGGGTCTATTTTTCTCAGTGGTCCAAAGCAACAAACCTCAAGCTATACGCATCATTTTTTAACGAAATATAAAATATATGTATATGTTTCTTCTAATTTTGCTGAGTTCAGTCGGGAAACTGAAAACTCTCACAAATTCTGCCAGTTTATAATTTTTAACTGATCTCAGATACATTCAGACAAATCGCATCCCATCTCGCCACATCTCGCCACATAAAGAAGGGTCTCTGCTAAAACATTCGAGGAGTGAGGTTTCCACTCACAAAATATGCTCTCAGCTTCGGTGGAAAAGGGACACCGAACACAACATATTTCTGCAGATGGATCGTAGTTTGTCGTTCAAAGGACCATCAGTTCATTGAAATGCTTCTTTCACATGGGTTAAGACGATATATGTGTGAAAATTCCACTCTGTTAGAGTTTCTGTTTAGAATTTCTCTCCATGTACCGTTGATGGTACAAATAGTAGGCTTACAGCAACACTGAACATTAGGAGTCAGAAACACAGGCATTAAATAGATGATATCTATACCCGACTGGTCTTCCACTGCATTTTTTTTACCAAGAACATTTTCAAGAACACTTTTTTTTGTGGGGGGGGTGGGGTGGGGGGGCATATTAACATTAACATTCTGCACCCGACTTTGGGGTATTCTTTTTATATTTTTGCCCCGCCAAGTTGAGTGGGAACATCGCCTTGTAAAACATGGATGCTTTGCCGCGTCACTGGGGCGAGTTTGCAATGGACCGGATCGTTCTCTGCACACCTTGAAATCCAACGTTACCCGTTGAACGCTTATTTTTTTTATTGAGAAATGTTGTATATCATCCTTGGATTAAAGGGGATGTTGTCATTTGGAGTTGCTGTGCATCCAGCCCCCAGGTCCCACTGCCTAGTCTAACCACAGACATCTGGAGACCTGATTAATATCACATCACCCCCAACGTCACACCTCCCTCTTATATATGCCCCCCCCCCCCACACACACACACATACTTCCAAAATAAATAACACACAGATCTGTGTATTATATATTTCAGGGGGGGGGGGGGTGCATATAAGAATGAGGTGTTTTGAGGTAGGGGTGATTTAGATCAGGTTTCCAGACGTCTGTGGTCTAATAACTCTGGCAATTTGGCCCGTTTAGTGGATAACGAAACTACGTTGTTCTCAACCTGTTTAGTCGACGTCAGCTGTCCTTCATGTGTATACCTGGAAATGCAGCCAAATTGTGTAAAGTACTTTTTCATTGCCCAGAATATGTTTACCACTGCAGAATAAAAAAAGGTGTGTATTTGAATGACTCTTTTAGAAAGGTTCTTCAACCTGTTACAAATGAGATGTTTTTATTATTTCCATTTTTGGTGTAACTTCGCTAATAATAGTCGGATTGTAAAAATTCAAGGTCGAAATCGCACTGAATTTTACTCAATATACTCAAAACGAAACACGTTTTTAAAATTTCCCTATGATATTAAAAATAGTATTTGCTCGACTGGTTGGAAAAATTTGCTAATTGGTATCCAAAAATTATGGGAACAAAG
The DNA here is from genome assembly GCA_031216915.1 of Pictodentalium vernedei. Taxonomy (NCBI): domain Eukaryota; kingdom Metazoa; phylum Mollusca; class Scaphopoda; order Dentaliida; family Dentaliidae; genus Pictodentalium; species Pictodentalium vernedei. The sequence goes on along the minus strand of CM062295.1, from coordinate 307,816,069 downwards.
AAACACCGACATCCACAAAAAGTAACGAGGAGGTCTTCACAAATATTCATGCAAGATCGAAACTGCCCTCAAAAGTCATTTTGTAGGATATTTCGAAATAAATTGTAATGATTTTATTTTTATTTGTGTAGTTTGGGAGCGATGTGCATTTTTCCCTAATTATCAACGGCCGTTTTGCAGAGAAATGATGTTTGGATGTCCTATTTTGGGCCGGAAGCATAACCTTGTCACAACACTGGGAAACACTTCGTGCTAATTATAATCGATAGTACGTCTTATTGAAGTCACGTGGTTGGGTTTCGATACCCCACCTCATAGGGCAGTTAGTGGGGAGTCAATTGGCAGTGTTTTACAGGGAGCATACACGTAATGTTCAGTAATGCAAAACTAGGGAGTCCAAATATCAACCTCTGAAATTAACTTGAAAAAACTTTAAGGATGTTGTATATCAAATATCAAAAGATTCTGACTGGTAGTTCTGGAGAAGATTTTGAGAATATTACCAATTTTGCACTATGTTAAAACTAAGGAGCCCAAATATTAACCCAGGGACCTGGTTTGAACAAAATGAGATCTAAGCTTCCTGTCTACCAAATATCAAAAGATTTTGACTGGTGGATCTGAAGAAGAAGATTTTTAAAGATTATTCCCCATATTGCACTAAGTTAAAATTTGGGTCCCCATAGGGTGCCCAAATATTAACTGAGGGACTTGCTTTGAACAAACCTGAATCTGACCCCCGTAAGGATACTGTATACCATACATCAAAAGATTTGGACCAGTGGTTCTGGAGAAGAAGAGTTATAAAGATTATTCCTCATCTTGGACTAAGTAATAATTCAGGCTCCAATAGGGAGCCCAAATATTAACCCAGGGACTTGGTTTGAACAAACTTAGATCTGACCACCCTAAGAATGCTGTATACCAAATATCAAAAGTTTCTAGCTGGTGGATCTGAAGAAGAAGATTTTTAAAGATTATTTCCCATATTGCACTAAGTTAAAATTTGGGCTCCCATAGAGAGCTCAATTATTAACCAATGGACATATTAACCAATGGACTTGAGTTGAACAATTTTGAATCCAACCCCTGTATGAATTCTGTACACCATATATTAAAAGATTCTGACTAGTGTTTCTGGAGAAATCGAGATTTAAACATTATTCCTCATATTGGACTGTTTAAATTTGGGCTAAAAGAGGGAGCCCAAATATTAACCCAGGAACATGGCTTGATCAAAGTGAGATCTAACTTCCCTAAGGATGCTATATACTAAATAGCAAAGGATTCTGACTGGTGGATCCCCCATATTGCATCCCCATAGGAACCCCAAATATTAACTGAAGCACTTGATTTGAACAATGTTGAATCTGACCCCCATAACAATGATGTATGTCAAACATTGAAAGATCTGACTGGTGATTCTGAAGATTTTTAAAGATTATTCCCCATATTGCCCTTGGTGGTTCTAAAGAAGACTTTTAAAGATTATCCCTCATATTGCCCTAAGTAAAAATTCAGGCTCTTGTACTGAGCCCAAATATGAACCAAGGGGCTTCATTTTAACAAACTGGTATATGACCCCCCCCCCCCCTCTCCCCTATGGATGCTATATACCCCCCTCCCCTATGGATGCCAAATACCCCTCTCTCCCCTATGGATGCCATATACCAAATATCAAAAGATTCTGATCAGTGGTTCTGGAGAAAAGATTTGACTCAGCATTTTTTCCAATGCCCTCATCCCCCCAACCCCCACACCACCACCAACCCTACACAACACCCTGACACAGCTGATGGCAATTTTTTTTACCATTCCATTCTACAGATCCTAAGGATGCTTCATACCAAATAACAGTTATCTGTTCTGTGTGGTTTGGGAAATGTGCGCATTTGAAAATATTTCTACATTTAGCTCCTGGGTTGTTTTTTTTTGCATGAATCAAGTACTTATGATACAATAATATCACATATCAAATTTGGTTCAAATCAGACTATCGGTTTGGAAAATAGAAATTTGGGGCAGGGCCAAATATCTTGCTCCTCCCATCACAAAGGCAAATATTGCTCCACGAACTTTGTTTGAATATACTTGATTGTACACCTCAAAAGGAAGCTCCATACCAAATATTAAGTCATTGTACCCACTGATTCATGAAAAGAAGTTTTTAAAAAAAATTGGAACATTTTCCCCCACCTCCTCCCCAAGGGGCTGGGCAAGCTGATTTGAACAAAACCAAAATATGATGTCAGAACAAGCAATCACCTCAAATTGAACTGAAATCTGTTCAGCGGTTTTGGAGGAGAAGGTGCAAACACCATGTTCACGGACGACAAACGGCAGATGATAGTGAGTGATCACTATGGCTCATCACTGTAGATCTTCCAATGAATCATTCCTGTGTGACCCAGTGTTTGAAGACATCAAAACTTGAACATTTTAGAGTGCAAGTAAACAATCAACTGTTTACACTGAGGCCAAACAAATAGTTACTGGCAGAAAAAACAGCATTTTTTTATCTTTGGGCATATGCAGACGGCATGTATAGAGTACTGTACAGGACTCTTTATTTTTTATTTGTCTCAACATTTGGGAGTTTGGGGACTTGAAAGTTAAGTGTTTGGTTTGATTTAATCAACTAGGGCTGTTAGCATGTCTGGGCCAGTGGTAATGGTGGATAAATATCAGAAGAAAGCTCATTTCATGGAATAATTCTTCTATAAGTGCAGACTATGTGATAAAACTCAAATTGAACTTTTGTTCTGCATGGAACATGCTCAAACTCAATTTCATTTCTAGCAAAGTATGTCCAGAAATATTGCACAGTGTTCACTAAAATAATGCCGGCAAGCCATGTTTTAATGAAGAAAAAGACAATAATTACAGATCATGCAGAAAAATGCCTAATTATAAACAAAAAGGTCAAGTAATTAATTCATTGTTCTGTGCTTCATACCTGTGAACTTGAGCCTTCCAACAAGAAAATAAATGTTTCCATTAAACGGATAGTGTTGAAGAGATGGTTTCAAATCTGAAAAAAGCAATATTCAAGGATCATGAAGTTGAAGATCTAATAAAGTAATATAATGCTCATTCATATCTTATATTTCACCGATGAAGTTCAACAAGACTACCTGGTATTTGTGTCTACAAAATGCAGAGGATTTTTAAAATTTTTATTCCTGACCTTTTAGTTCTTGTGTTTGAAATGAAATGTTGAAATTCTACACATTGCTTATAAATCTCACTGATGAGAATTTGTGCAAAAGACTAATTTGCATATAATACCAAATTTTGTCCCCCATAGCAAAATATTTTTCGAATGTTTTCAACAAACAGACAGGAAGATTTGTAAACTGATTGTACAAGATAAGCATACTTTCAAATGATTTTTAGATTTTATTGATTCAAATTATATCTCAGAATACTGATATTGTTTCACCCTACTAACATAACAAGACACTTGCAAACAAAATTTCCTGAATAACTGCAAAAATTAAAACATAGCTTATGACCCCCTCATTGGAACAAGCGCAATAAGCTTCTTCCAATGAGGAGTCATAAGCAATGTTTTGGGGGCAAAAATTGAAAAATAAAATTTTAATGGCTATTTTTGTGAATGGTGCCTCTAGGCAGTGCTTACCCTGGCCTCGAAAATGTCTGGTGTCAAATTTTTAGCCATTCTGGATATTTTTGTTCCAAACAAAATGTTTTGATGCCAAAATGCTATTAGGAGGGGTGTTTTTTCACTGCCTGATCCAAATAAACTGGTTGAGTTTCGAAAAAATGAACTGGTAATTATTTCAAAAGTTAACAGACAATTGGTCACAGAAAAAATCTGACAGTTCTAAGGAAAATCTTGGTAGGCAAAAATGGCAGTCATCTAAGTTATATAATAACAGATTAATCGACAAACTACTGTTACTCCACTTGGCTTAGCGGGTCACGAGTCCTCTGCAAAAAACATCATTAAATCAGATAAATACTTCCTACCGCTGTGAGCCACTTATTTATCTGATTAAATGATGGCTTTTGCTAAGTTGATAACTAACACCGTATTATTTAAGAAAAATAACAATTAACTGACAATTATCATTGAAAGTTTGTCCAAACACTATTTTTAACACCTCACTGGAAAAATCACTGGATATGGCTGTGTTCCGTAAAAATCGGTTATTGTTTCCACCTTTATTGCCAGCTGACAATTTCCTTTTACTAGACGTAATAAAATATTTGTTTTTGTATGTTTCATTATCGATTGCACTCTTTGCTGCTGCAATGGATTTCCTTCACAAGTGAAAGGAACATTTCTGGTGCCAAAATTTTCGCCGACAAAGATTTTTTGGTGCCAAATCAAAAGTTTTAGTGCAATTGGTTAAAATGGCACCCGACAGCATGAAAACAGCTTCTAGAATATAGCATTACTAAAGTCTTAAATAGTTGGACTTCTCTGTCCAAATTTTACACAAAGGCATGATCTGAACAAATCTGAAGCTCACTACACCTTACCGGTACATTTCAAATGAGTGATTATTGAACAGGAAGACAAGGGAAGCTTGTTATAAATTTAACTATACCATCTCAAAAGTTGAAACATGGTATCACTGTTCCTGTTTGACAACTGAGTTGGGATATTTACATACAAATGCAATTAGTTACAACAAGAGCTATAACTGTGAACAAAATTGAATTAAGCATATAAGTTCAATGGAAAAATGTTGGAAGGAGTTGAGGATTATAAGTCTGGAGAAAAAAATTTCGCTTAATAAAAAAATTTCTTTCCACATAGACATCTTAACTTCATTCTCATAAAACTCCTTTCCACATGCAGAGCTACACAATTCTCTTCTTTCAACCAAAGAAGACAAAAAACATATAAGCTCCTTAAGTCCAAGGCAAATTTAAAATATTAAAATTTTTTAGTAAATTTTGTTTCTTAACATACCTACCACAATTGTTTACAATTGGCTGTAAAGTAAGTGCAAGCCCTACTTCGGAACTAACTTAAGCTTTTAAGAAACTTTTCCAAACAAGTTGGAAAAGTAATAGAGTGCAAAAGCACGAAAAATGGTCGAGCGAGACCGGCGCTCGAAAGTACAGGTACTCTCTCTGCACACCTCTTGCGTTTACCGAGCGCATGCACAACAACCGTGACATCAATTCCGTATTTCCACCAACGAGAAGTTTGTGATTTAGCGGGGAGGCATAGATATCAAAGATATCCCCAAGGAGGGTGGGCCTCCGGTAAACAATTGTGGTAGGTATGTTAAGAAACAAAATTTACTAAAAAATTTTAATTTCTTTTCAACCTATTCACAATTGTTTACAATTGGCTGAATAAACAATAGGAGGTGAATCGCATAACCGATACCAACAAGAGCAGCAGAAAGAAAAGCAAGAAGGGCAGAGAACAATAGCGAAACCTGTAATGAAGATAGAGAGAAGGCACCTGAAAAGAACAAGACTGAGCGAAAGCACAAACCCGATAAAAACAAATTTAACGAGGGTGCACAACAGCCTGAGCAGCAACAAGAGGGCCTAAAGAATAAAGGTCCTCAGATTGCTGCTGTAGGTGTCAGAGATAAAAGGAGGAGAAGGTAGAAGCATTCCTCCAGTAAGCCGCATTCATAACATCCCGGAGTGAAACAGAATTGGCGAACGCCCAGGATGAAGAAATGGTACGAACCTCATGAGCATTAAACCGGTTCAAAACAAGATCCGAAGCAAACAAGCGGGAATATGCCAGCTTGATTGCAAGACAGATCCACCTGGAAATAGAATGGGAAGAGATAGACTGCCTCTTAGGAATGAGAGACAGAAAGAATCTCTTCCGACCCCTCCTAATGAACTGAGTGCGATTAATGTAAGTCTTGATCGCACGAACAGGACAAAGAGGTCTCTGGCCATCAACAGCAGGGAGAGCCCGAATGCAGATGGGAGGAGGTACCGAATCAGGAAGTTGATTCTTAGCCAGAAAAGAGCGATCAGTAGTGAAGGTGACACTGTTAGCCTCATTTGTGAAGAAAACAGAATCAACAGATAGTGCATGAAGCTCACTGACTCGTCGAGCAGAAGCAAACGCTAGAAGGAAAGTCGTCTTATAGGTGAGAAAACGCATATCGGTCTCAGATAAAGGCTCAAATGGCACCCCCTCCAAACAGTGCAACACCCATGCAAGTTCCACTTGGGTGTAAGATGCAAAACTCGAGGCCTCTTCAAAGAAAAGTGCCGAATGAGTTTGGAGAGAAAAAGATTATGACCGATGCACCGCTTTCCCACATAAGAGAAAGTATCAGACTTCATAGACCGATAGCCCTTAATCGTAATAGGCTTGAGGCCCTTGGAGTCAAAAAGGTATACCAGAAAATCCGCAATTTGAGCGCTTGACAGATCATGTTAATCCACCTTGTGATCTGTACACCAGCGGCAGAAAACCTTCCACTTCACAGCATAAGTCATGCCAGTGGAATGTCACCGCGATGCAGAAATGCACTCCACTGTTCATCTCGAAAAACCTCCACGTCAGAGACAGGACCTGATAAAAGACAGGCGTGAAGAGACTGGCTCGCCAGGTTGTTGTGATACTTCCTGGGATGACCCTGGGAAAGATCGCGACGTAGAGGAAGACAAATCGGCCGATCTGCCAACAGAGGCCGCAGCAGATTGATCCACACTCTCTGTGGAGACAGAGGTGCGATTAGAATGATCCTGCAATTGCAAGCATGAATCTTCACTAATACTTGAGGAAGAATCAGTGCAGGAGGGAAGGCATAGCCGATCCAACCTGTCCAGTCCAGAGACAGAGCATCTACTGCAAATGCCAGAGGATCTGGACAAGGAGAGACAAAGGTCTCTACCTGACGATTCCAGCGATTCCAGCGAGTGGCGAAAAAGGTCGACCAGAGGACATACCCACCGCTCGCAAACCGCCTGAAACACCAAACGATGTAGAAACCATTCGGTTGGAAGGACACTGTTGCGTCGGGACAGGGAGTCTGCTAGGACATTGAGACGTCTGGGAATATGTCGAATGGACACCCGAGTGTTTACATCCCACGTCAACAGAAGAAGATCCTGAGATAGCCGATACATGAGAATCGAATGTGTGCCTCCTTGATTCCATATGTAAGCCACTACTGTTGAATTGTCTGAAAGAAGTAGGACAATATGGTCCGACAGGTGAGGGATCCAAAGCCGAAGTCTCAACAGAAGAGCAAGGAGCTCCTTCTGGTTGATATGAAGGCCCACCTGCTCGCTGTCCCACTCGCCGTGACTGGACAGACCGAGAGGATCCAACGCCGCACCCCCACCCTCACTGGCATACACAGTAAGGATGCAATCAGCCAAAGGAAGATCCAACGGAACACCCTGTGTCAGCTAGAGAACATCGGCCCAAGGGTGGAGGTGACAAAGCAGGGACCGAGGAATAGGAAGTTCCAGGTCAGTGGATCTACATTCAGATGCCAATGATCCAACTGGAAGTGTAGGAGAGGTCGGACAAACAAGCGACCGAGCGGAATGAGATCTGTCACCGAACCGCAAAGGCCCAGTCCTGGCAGAGACCGAGGAAGATTGAAGCAGGTTCCAAGTCAAGGCGGAAAGAATCGTCGCCCGAGCATTGGGGACCGACACCACATTGTGAAGAGTGTCGAAGCCATCCCCAAATGACGAAATTGCTGAGAAGGAAGGAGATCCGACTTCTCGCGATTGACTCTGAAACCCAGCGATGCTAGTAGGCAAGGAAACTGCCGGCCATCTGACTCCAGAACAGCAGCATCGTGGTGCCATTGAAGGATGTCGTCCAGGTAGGCTGACAAAGTCACAGCTGACTGAGTATGGTGAAAAGCAAGCACATGTGACATCAGTCAGGTGAAGGCCCAAGGAGCCAGGTTCAAACCAAACAGGAGAGCTCTGAATTGATAGACTCGATCCCAAAACGAGAACCGAAGGTATTTCCGTGATGTTATCTCTGTCCAACGGTCGTAAAACAGCGACAGCCTTCCCCCGAATGGAGGCAAATCGAGGTAAGGACCTTCACTTGCGGCCTTGACGAGGCCCCCAAGAGGAGAAACCGCCAAATCGGGAAGCGACAGAGTCCTGAGACTTTCCTGAGGCTGCCAGCGAGCCTGGCCACGTTGGCGGCTCTTCTGAGCAGATGGAGCTGAAGGCGTAGCTGATGTCGCCAACGAGGCAGATGCAGCAGGATGCTTGGCGGGCCTGGAACGACCACCACCTACAGCAGCAGGTTGGTCCAGCTGTCGTAGCAAAAGCTGGTCCTTCGAATGACGAAGAACCTCGCCACGGACAGCTTCCATGGAACCATGGAACAACTGAGGTCCAACCAAAGAGGCAGACCTCAGAACAGCACGCTGCTCAGAAGGAAGGGATCGAGAAGAATCGAACACCGCATCCTGGCATGCCAGCTCCAAATTAGCCGTGTTACAGGCATGAGCATGTGTCAAGTTCATAAGAGCCTGTGACAAAGCGCGAAAAGGCTCCTGAGCATCATCAAACTCCCCTGGTGGAAAATATTCAGCCAGGGCAGCAACGACATGGTCCGCGAGAGATAACATACCCAGCATCTCTCGGGACAGGCCCACCATAGACTCAACTACCAACATCGGGAGAACTGCCGACTTAGGCTTAGTTAACCCGAGGAAAGAAGAATCCTCATCCACAGTATTCATCCCTTGGAAGACTGGTGGACAGACGGAATCGTAAACACGAAACCGCGATGGAGGCAGATAGGCATCAGCTCTAGAAAAGAAAGAACCCTTGAGGGCTTGTTGCGGTATGGAAATATTATTGATATTGGTAACAGAAAGAAATCTGAGAATAACTATGAATTTAACTATTCTGAAATTTAATTAAAAAAAATTAATATATAAAAAAAAAATGATACAAAGATCTTTTACACTAATTGGTTTACAGAAAATAAAAACAGTGGTACTTATCAATTATTGAATTAGTCCAAAGTACAGTTTGACAGAATCCAGTAATCCAGTGGTGAAGACTCTTGTGAAGAAAGTTACCAGCTGGTACATGTAGTATTAAATCCAAGAATGTCTCTTCAGAAACAGTATCCCGTAGATTTGCAATAAAATTTTCACTTAGAAATTTCAGCAGTCTCCAATAAAATATAATAAAATGCTCCGCAAAATTCAAATGGAGTAAAAATCCAAGAAGTATTGGCGCCACAGGTAATTTCCAAATAATCCAGTAGAATCCTGGCTTTTCACAAAATAATATTCTGTTTCACAGAAAGTATAAATTCTCTTTTCCAAGACGAATAGATTCTCTTCAAAATTCTCTTTTGGAATCAATCTTCCAAATTCACAAAGAAGCACAGCTTCTATAATAAATGCACTGTCCAAGAACAATAATAATCTCCAATGGAAACAACTGCTGTGTTTTAACTGAAGTGAGTCTTTCTGAAATGCTTTCTAACTAGAAGGGGTATCAGTACCCCGTGGTTCACCAACAGGTAGCCAATGTAAATGGGTGGCTGGAGTAAAAAAAAAGGTTCAAAACCTGCACACAAAAGTCCAAAATGAAAGAAAATAAGCAGCTTAAGGGTTAAATAATATAATAATAACCCCTAAGAAGCATGCTAACATAAAATAGGAACCATGGCAATATGCTACAAGGTAAGTCTCCACTTTGAAAAAAATAAAGACAAACCTCAAAACCTGCACATAAAAGTAAAAAAAAAAAGTATCACATTTGTTTCAATGGATTAAAATTGAGAAAAATCACAGTAACCACCATGGCAATATGCCAGTAAGGTGAACCCTACCTGAAAAATATCCTCTTGGAAGAAAAGAAAGAAAAACCTCAAAACCTGCACATAAAAGTCAAAAAAGTATCACATTTGTTTCAAAGGGTTAAAATTTAGAAAAATACCCTGAAAATGTTACAATAACCAGCGTGGAAATATGTCAGTGAGGTAAAACTCCACTTAAAAAAAATATCAAAACCTGCACACAAAAGTACAAAACATGCACACAAAAGTCCAAAATTAAAGTAAATAAGCAGCTAAAGGGTTAAATAATATAAAAATAGCCGAAGAAGCATCCTAACATAAAATAGGAACCATGGCAATATGCTACAAGGTAAGTCGCCACTTGGAAGAAGAGAAAGGCAAACCTCAAAACCTGCACATAAAAGTAAAAAAAAGTATCACATTTGTTTCAAGGGGTTAAATTGAGAAAAATACCAAGAAACAGTAACCACAATGGCAATATGCCAGTAAGGTGAAACTCTACTTGAAAAATATCCACTTGGAAGAAAAGAAAGTTAAACCTCAAAACCTGCACATAAAAGTAAAAAAAGTATCACATTTGTTTCAAAGGGTTAAAATTTAGAAAAATACCCTAAAAAATGTTACAGCAACCACCATGGCAATATGCCAGTGAGGTAAAACTCCATGTAAAAAAAAATATCAAAACCTGCACACAAAAATACAAAACCTGCACACAAAAGTCCAAAATTAAAGTAAATCAGCAGCTAAAGAGTTAAATAATATAATAATAGCCCCAAGAAGCATCCTAACATAAAATAGGAACCATGGCAATATGCTATAAGGTAAGTCAACACTTGGAAGAAAAGAAAGACAAACCTCAAAACCTGCACATAAAAGTAAAAAAAACAAACATCAAAACCTGCACACAAACATCAAAATAAGTCAAAAATTTGATTCAAAGGGTTAAAATTAAGACAAAATACCCTGGAAAAGAGTTAAATGTATCGTGAACCCCCATAGCAATATGCAAAGAAGAAAATTTTTTTTTAAAAAGCACAAAAATCCAAACCTGTAAACAAAAGAAGTCGAAAATTGAAGTAATTAAGCAGGAAAAGGGTTAAAGAATACAACGTAGCCCTAAGATGCATGTTTACATACAATAGAAAGCATGGACATATGCTACAAGGTAAATCTACACTTGGAAGAAAGGAAAAAAAAAACCCATGAAAACCTGCACGTAAATGTCAAAATAAGTCTAAAAATCTATTCAAAGGGTTAAAAAAATTTAAAAAATGCAATGGAAAGATATCAATGTTATAATAACCACCACTGCAATATGCAGTGAGGTCAACCTCAATTTAAATTTTTTTTTTTTTATCACAACCTGTACATAAAAGTAAAAAGCTGTAAGCCTAAGTCCAAAACCTGTACATAAAAGTCCAAAATTGAAGTAATTCAGCGTGAAAAGGATTAAATAATACAAACTTAGCCCTAAGATGCATGTTTACATACAACAGAAAGCATGGCCATATGCTGCTAGGTAAATCTCCACTTGGAAGAAAGGAAAAAAAACCCCATCAAAACCTGCACGCAAACATCAAAATAAGTCTAAAATTTGATTCAAAGGGTTAAAATTAAGACAAAATACCCTGGAAAAGAGTTAAATGTTATAGTTAACCACCATAGCAATATGCAGAAACTAAACAAAATTTTAAAAAAGCCAAAAAATCAAAACCTGTACACAAAAGTTCAAAATATTTGAGAGCGGACGCCGACGGCGACACTGATGCCGACATGAGGGCTATGCCATAGGCTCACACAACTAACGTTGGTGAGCCAAAAATGAGTTTTTGAATTCTGTTGACAAACCTTTATGTAGTAACCAGATAGAATGTTCCAGAAGATGAAAATTCTATAAAGTTCTAACAGTTTCTAGGTGATTCTGTCATAGTTCAAGTAAACAAGGTCCTTGACCTACTAAAACAATCAACAGCTATATGTATAATATATTAGTGTAACAAAGATGTAAACAAAGGTCACTCAGTGCAAATGAGTGAGACCAGTCAGAAAATGCAGAAAAAATATCAGTCTCAATATAATATGGGGGCTGTATAACACACCCCGCCTTAAAAGAAAAAGTTTGAAGGTACTGAAAACTTTTTATATAAGTTTAGCAGGCTCTGACTGGTTTACAATACACACACGATAATCTTCACAATTTTTTAATAAACATATATACATATATACACTTGAAGTGAATGGGGACCGATCAGAACATTTTAAATTAGGATATTCTGGAAAGAGCATCAGCTACAACACTATCTCTTCCCGAAATATGCCTAATCTCTAAATTATATTCTTGAAGGGCTAAACTCCACCGCAATAATCTTTGATTCTTGTTTTTCATTTTATTGATAAAAGTTAAGGGGTTATGATCGGTGTAAACTGTAATTGGGCATTGGGCGGTTCCTAGATACACATCAAAATGGGTTAATGACAAAGTTAGAGCCAAAGTTTCTTTTTCTACTGTAGAGTAATTCTTTTGATGTTTGAGAAATTTTCTGGATAACATACAGGGTGATCAATACCTTGGGAATCTTCCTGGGCAATATACCCACCTGCTCCATTGTCACGTGCATCTATAAATAATTTGAAGGGCATTTCATAATTGGGACTGGCCAGGATAGGGAATAATTTAATAAAGTCTTTATTCAGTTAAAGAATTTCTGGCACTCCTCAGTCCAAACAAATCTAACCCTTTTGCTCAATAAACTGGTCAAAGGGGAGACAACATCTGAGAAATTTAAACAAAATTTTCTATAATATCCAGCCATGCCTAAGAATCTCATGAGCTCTTTTTTAGAGCTTGGTACAGGAAAAGTTACAATGGCATCAACTTTTGCTGCAATCGGCCTCACCTGCCCCTGACCCACAACAAGACCAAGATAATTTCCAGTTGCTTCGCCAAATTCTGATTTTACCAAGTTAATTGTTAGGTTGGCTCGGGTCACTTTGTCAAAAAATTCTTAAATATGCTTTAGATGATCAGCACAATTTGTATCTGTGTGTATAATAACATCATCAATATAAGCTTCACTGTGATCTAGGTCTGCAATTAATTGGTTAACCATGCGCTGGAACGTTGCCGGAGAATTTTTCATGCCAAAAGGGGTTACTTTATATTGATACAACCCAAATGGGGTAACAAAAGCAGATATTTCTTTTGCTTTTTCCGTTAAAGGGAATTGCCAATAACCCTTTATCAAATCAAATTTTGTCACAAATTTAGCATGGCCAATTTTGTTAACGCATTCATCAATTCTTGGAATTGGATAATTGTCTGTTTTGGTGAGGCTGTTCACCTTTCGGTAATCCGTACAAAATCGGTAACTCCCATCAGGTTTTGGGACGAATATACAGGGCGAACTCCAGTTGCTATGGCTAGGTTCTATGATATCATTGTCCAGCATATACTGTATTTCCTTTCGCATGATCTCAGCTTTGAAAGGGTTCAATATATATGGATGCTGTTGATGGGATTTGCCTCTCCTACATCAACATCATGAAAAATATCAGATGCCCTACTGGGCACATCGGGAAATAAGTGTTGATATTTGAAAATTAAATCAACTAAATCTTTTCTTTGGTCAAGCAGTAAATAATCTATTTTATTTTGTCGATCTCTCAGGACATCTGAGTTCTGTAACTTCAGAGGTACATTTTTGGCGCCTTCATGAATATCGTCCACAAGACTTTCCACCTCATCCATGTGGGTGACTGTTGAGACTGGTAGAGAGCTTGGTTCTCTCTCAAAATATGTTTTCAACATATTTATATGGCACAGCTGAGTATTTCTGAGTCTATCAGGAGTCTCAACAACATAATCAGTATCACTGATCTTGTGCTTATCAATATAAGGGCCTGAATATCTTGCTTGTAAAGCATTGCCCTTTAAAGGGAATAATACTAGCACCTTGTCCCCAGGTTTAAAGGTGCGAAATTTTGCCTTTTTATCATACCAGGTCTTCATATGACTCTGGGCTTTCTGTAAATGTTTATTTGCCATTTCTCTGGCCTGGTGCAATTTGTCCTTAAAAGTGGACACATAGTCCAGAAGAGAAATTTCAGGTGGCTCTTCCTCAAGCCATTTCTCCTTCAAAGCAGTGAGTGGACCCCAAACACTAATTCAAAAGGGCTGAACCCCAGAGATTCCTGTACAGTCTCATGGACTGCAAAATGGGGGAGATGTACTCCTTCATCCCAATCCTTCTCATTATCCTCCCCATCGGCCTTTATCATGGTCTTCAGTGTTTGATGAAAGCATTCAAGAGCACCTTGACTTTCAGGATGGTAGGCACTTGAAGTGTTCTGCTTGATTTAGAGCTCATACATCACCTACTGAAAAATGTTTGACATAAAATTTGAGCCTTGGTCTGATTGCACTGACCTGGGTAGACCAAAAGTCGTGAAAAATTTTATCAAGGCCTTAACTATAGTCTTAGTTTTAATATTTCTTAGAGGTATAGCCTCAGGAAATCGTGTAGAAGCACACATGATTGTAAGAAGATATTCATTTCCAGATCTTGTTCTAGACAATGGGCCAACACAGTCAATAATAATTCTACTAAATGGCTCCTCAAAAGCAGGGACTGGTTGAAGGGGAGCAGGAGGCATCTTCTGGTTGGGTTTTCCTACAATTTGACAGGTGTGGCAGGTTTTACAAAATTCCAACATCCGGTCGAAGCTTGTGCCAGTAAAAACATTGCTGAATATGAGAGTAGGTTTTCCTAACTCCCAAATGTCCAGCCATTGGATTTTCATGAGCCAGACTTATTATTTCATTCCGGTATTTAGTAGGGACAACTATTTGGTAAATAACCTCCCAATCACTATTGGAGGGTACTTCTGGTGGTCGCCATTTCCTTATGAACGAAATGATTTTGCGTGCCGAAGGCACGCAGGGACAGTATGGGGGACAAGCCCCTTTCGACCCTCGGTAACAGTATGTTAGATTTTTTTTTTTTGTATGTTTGAGCGTGGCAAGGGAGGAGAGGGTTCAGGTACTCAGTTGCGCCTGTGCCGTTTCTGTTTCTTTTTCTTAGCTGGTGGTGGCTGTGTAGGAGAAGGCGTTGCAGTTGTTGATTTAGCTGATCTTGCTGTCTTTAGTCGCAGCCATTTGTGGAAGTAGGGATTGCGCACCTTGGCTGCTTCCAAGTGCTCAGGTTTGTTAATGAGAAAGTCATAAGCTCCATCCGCCCATCCTTCCTGAGTTCTTAGGTATTCCCAGAAGTCATCTGTGGTGCCGTCAAAATCCAACTTGAGCTCGCCGAAGCGCTCAATGGCTCGTTCATCCAGGCTTTCAATATACATCCCTATGGACATGTCTGCTGCCTTCACAGTTTCGTACTCTGAGTCCGAGGTCGAACTGGAATTGTGGTCCAGTTGGATAGGGTTGGTTGGAGATCCAGGTACAGTTTGGATAACTTCCATCACCTCCTCCTCCATTTCCTGCTTCTCCTCTCCCTCCGACCTCTTTGGTGTAGAGGTACGGTTTGGGATTGGTGATGCAGGTTTAGGAGGTGAGTCGACAGTCGTTACCCTCTCCGTCTCCTGTTCCTCGGTAGCAACCTTTTTCTGCTCGATCCACACCTCCATTCGTCTGGCATTCCGACGTTTGGTGGCTGGTGACTTCTTCTTCGTCTTTGGCTTCTTTGCTTCCACGGGTGTCGAGGTGGTAGTCTCCTTTCCCTTCCTCTGAGGTGGACCAGTGCGGGTTGGCCCGCGAAAGGTGCTACCACTCCCCGATGTGGGCTTTGTCTCGTACTTAATGGTAAGCTGGATGCAGTCACTCTCAACTTGGACATTCCAGTTGAGAAGTGAGCTGGCATCCAGCACCAGCAAGGTGTTTTTGATTTTTTCAGGCAGGAAATCCATGTCTAATTGGTAGTTCTCACTCTGAAGTCAGAGGTGTGAATGTGACGAACGACGAGTGAATGTGACGAACGATGAATGCATTTCCTTATGAGTACATCAGATTTTTTTAAATAACAGACAGGGGAATTTTGGGCTTGAATTTCAATTTCCCTAAATTTTAATTCCCTTTCCTCTTTTTCTTTTTGAGCCTGAATTTGTTCCCTTTCATTTTGAGCTTCAATTTCTTTTAATTTAATTTTCTCTTTCTTCTTTTTCTTTTTGGGCCTGAATTTGTTCCCTTTTGTTTTGAGCTTCAATTTCTTTTAATTTAATTTTCTCTTTCTTCTTTTTCTTTTTGAGCCTGAATTTGTTCCCTTTCTTTTTGAGCCTGAATTTCAATTTCCCTCATTTTTTGTTGCATTTCTAACTTTTTTAATTCCAATTCTAACTTTTTGAGTTCAAGGGCATCAGTAGGTTGTGGTTCAGAGGGGAGAGTTTCAGACTGAGGCAAAAGGCCTTCCTCCATATAATGATTAACAATGAGCTGGTTAAGTTTATGTTTGTTCAGACCAGGGATGGCAGGTAATTTTAGATACTAAGCAAGTTGAAATAAATCCTCCTTCTTAAGAGATTCTAAACTAGGAGAGCTTTCAAATTCAGAAATAATTCTGTCACAATAAATACCATGATGAAAAGGTTTGCTGGTTCTCAGATTATATAAATAATAATACTGAAATTTTAAATGTTTCGTCTATGAGCCAAACTAATAATTGCAATATGCAAATAAAGCTTTCTCGCTACCATATATTCAATCCCGGACGAGCCCCCAATTTCTGTTACGGTATGGAAATATTATTGATATTGGTAACAGAAAGAAATCTGAGAATCAGCAACAATAACAATGAATTTAACTATTCTTAAATTTAATTAAAAAAAATTAATATATAAAAAAAAATGATACAAAGATCTTTTACACTAATTGGTTTACAGAAAATAAAAAGAGTGGTACTTATCAATTATTGAATTAGTCCAAAGTACAGTTTGACAGAATTCAGTAATCCAGTGGAGAAAATCTTGAGAAGAAAGTTACCAGCTGGTACATGTAGTATTAAATCCAAGAATGTCTCTTCAGAAACAGTATCCCGTAGATTTGCAATAAAATTTTCACTTAGAAATTTCAGCAGTCTCCAATAAAATATAATAAAATGCTCCACAAAATTCAAATGGAGTAAAAATCCAAGAAGTATTGGCGTCACAGGTAATTTCCAAATAATCCAGTAGAATCCTGGCTTTTCACAAAATAATATTATTCTGTTTCACAGAAAGTATAAATTCTCTTTTCTAAGACGAACAAATTCTCTTCAAAATTCTCTTTTGGAATCAATCTTCCAAATTCACAAAGAAGCACATAATAATAATAATAATAATAAATGCACTGTCCTAGAACAATAATAATCTCCAATGGAAACAACTGCTGTGTTTTAACTGAAGTGAGTCTTTCTGAAATGCTTTCTAAAAATGAGTTTTTGAATTCTGTTGACAAACCTTTATGTAGTAACCAGATAGAATGTTCCAGAAGATGAAAATTCTATAAAGTTCTAACAGTTTCTAGGTGATTCTGTCATAGTTCAAGTAAACAAGGTCCTTGACCTACTTAAACAATCAACAGCTATATGTACAATATAT
This sequence comes from Pictodentalium vernedei, assembly GCA_031216915.1. Taxonomy (NCBI): domain Eukaryota; kingdom Metazoa; phylum Mollusca; class Scaphopoda; order Dentaliida; family Dentaliidae; genus Pictodentalium; species Pictodentalium vernedei. The sequence continues at coordinate 307,798,728 of CM062295.1, read as the reverse complement.
TAGTGTAACAAAGATGTAAACAACGGTCACTCAGTGCAAATGAGTGAGACCAGTCAGAAAATGCAGAAAAAATATCAGACTCAATATAATATGGGGTTATATAACAAGCCTTAGAACGCATTTTGGCGTCTAAGTCCTGGAAAGACTCAACAACCTGAGCCGAATGCAGAGGACGCAAAGCCCCAGAGCTAGAAGGCTCAACAGGGTTACGGCACTCCACAGAGTACCGTGGCCGGACGGTCACAGATGGCTGGTCTGAAGGTTGAATGTCTGTCAATAAGCCAAAGACAAAATCCAAAGCCTGCCCCAAGACTGACTAGGGGGGCCCATCACCTTCAAGAAAATCATCCTCTGTTGCAGAAGAGACGTAGCCCAACTCGGGCTGACCAGCAGAAACCTCCTGTGAATACTGTGCAGTATCCAAAGGGCCAGGCGAGACATCTCGGTGACCGACCAAAGGAGGTTGAGCCTCAGGAGGCACAGGGAGGCCAACTTGAGGGTTGCTAGAAAGCAACCGGGTGAGTGTCAAAACAGCCTGACGCAGGTTACCCTGAGAATCCATTGCAGCAGCATCACCTGACGGAGTGTCCTCCCAATGGATCCTTCTAGTAGAAGAACCCAAATCCTCAGAAGGGACCAACGACAAATGTCGATCAGCAGACAGAATAGGGAGACGGTGAGAAGACACCAGAGGATAGTCTCGATTGTGATGCCCAGGGGCAATTATTGACCTCTGCGGAACAGAAGGCCCTGCCTGCAAATCCTCTAAAGAGACCGACGGCGTACGTCGATCGCTAGCTGTACCTGAGACACGGTGAGAAGACAATGGAGGATTGTCCCAAAATGACAGGAACCTGCCATTGGCCTCTGCACGGCAGAAGGCCCCAACTGCCCATCCTCTAAGACCGATGGCAAGCAATGATCGACATCCAGACTCGGAACACATTGAGGAATCACCAGAGGAAGGTTCTGAGAGTGACAGCTAACCGGGGCTGTCACTGACCTTTGCCGAACAGCAGGCCCTGGATGCCAATGTCCCAACCCCATCCTGCTAGTCGGCACACTAGCAGGGGAAGGAGGAACAATAAATGATTCGCTCGAGGGGCGAGGAATTACTGCCGAAGTGACTGAACGGCTCAACCGACTAGGAGCAAACCTAGCCAGATGAGACGGAGCAGACAGCAAACCCGCACAGCTTTGCTGCGAAGCCAGGGGAGGCTGAGAGCTCATAGACACACCAGCAGATACAGTCTCTGACCCCCGAGACTGTATACCATCCCCAGAGGAGATGGAAGAGCCACCATCATAGAAAATAGGATCTATAGTAACAACTTCCTCAGCAACTGTCGACGGCGTACGAGGCAAATCGGAGAGTGTCACTGAGCTGGCCTCGGAGAAGCTCTCTACGAAAACAGATGCCTCAGGATAAGGCACGGCTATCCTTACCCCGAGAACGAGGGGTTCTAGCTCTAGACAGAACCACCTTGTTAACAGAAGCCCAGAATTTTGAGGACCAAACCCCACAAATACCACATGATTGGGCCTGAGTACAATTGTTGCAAGTGACACATGTGGAATGAGAGTCATCCACATGTTTCACCTGCAAGCAAGAGGTACAAGGAATAGTCGTAGGCATAATATGAATATGATATATGAAATCAAGCTTCCCGCTGACGGAAAACAGAACAATGGTTGTGTACACACGTGGGGGAAAAACAAGACTATGTGTGAAAAAGCAAGCAAAAATTATCAAAAATATCATCAAATAGTAAATAATTTATAAGCTTGAAAAGGATACAATCCACTTGCACATAATCAGATTAAGATAGCACATACAAAAAGTTGTTCACGAAGATAACAGATAAAAAATAGCATGAGCCACAAAATTTCCAACCAGTACAATGGCGAAAATAAAAGGAATTGACATCACGGTTGTTGCGCATGCGCTCGGTAAACGCAAGAGGTGTGCAGAGAGAGTACCTGTAATTTCGAGTGCCGGTCTCGCTCGACCCTTTTTCGATCTTTTTCGTGATTTTAAACTCTATTACTTTTCCAACTTGTTTGGAAAAGTTTCTTAAAAGCTTGAGTTAGTTCCGAAGTAGGGCTTGCACTTACATTACAGCCAATTGTAAACAACTGTGAGCAGATTGAAAAGAAATATTAAACTGATATTATACCTTACCTTTGAGCTGATTGAAAAGTTGTTGTTTCACTAATGCTTGTGAGAATGTTAATGTTATTGCATTAAGCTTCAATCTGGAACTCTTTTCTTCACTTTTTCTGTCCGACCTACAAAATAATTATACTTTTCCTCTACTCAACTTTAAAATCTAAGATGGCTGAATAATTTGCTGAATATATGCAAGTGATAAACTAGGGGCTCAAGTGAGCCTAAAATGCTCACCTAAATCAAGGAGTTACAAGTGATGAGTGTGTCAGTATGTGATGGACAGCAAAAGAATTTTTTGGATTTGCCATGACACACCCGAAGGCAATTTGTTTGGCCATTCATTTGCGCTGGTCCTAGGAAAGGTTCTCGGACAAAAACAAAGCTCTGTTCTGTAAAGTCTCAAAAAAGTGTCCATGAATTTTTGAATTCTTTTTAACTCCTGTGGTTCTCTCTACCCCACCCCCAACAATTTTTTTCAACGTAAATCAAATACTTATTACACAGTTATACTACATGACAAATTTGGTTCAAACCAGCCCATTGGTTCTGGATATAGAAAGCACCCAAATTTTGTCCTACTGAGTTCCTTTGAAAAAAACTTGAATCTGCATCACTAAAGTATGTTCAGTACCAGAAATCTAAGCATTACTGTGAGTGGCTTATGAGAAGATGATTTTTATTTTTAGCACCTGGGGTTCCCACACGGCTGCAAAAATTTTTCAGGGCATCAATCAAGTACTTATGATCAAATTAAACTACATGTAAAATTTGGTTCAAATCTGCCCATCAGTTCTTCAAATACAAATTTTGGATGGAGCCCAAAATGGGCATGCTCCCACAGAGAGCCAAATACTGACCTACCAACTTGCCTTGAACGAACTTTAATCTTCACCACCAAAGGAAGTTCCATTCCAAATATCAAAGCATTCTCTGTGGTGGTTCATGAGAAGATTTTTAGGCTTTTTGGGCATTAACATAGCCGAATATGGCAGCAGCTTCATTTGAACAAAGTAGAAAGGGTATACTCCAAAGATGGTCTTTGCCATACATGTTTGAAATTGGCCCAGTGGTTTTGAAGAAGAAGACAAGTTTCAACAGTCAATAGATGATAGCTGATGGATGGCAAGTGATTGCAACAGCTCCCACTGACTTTCTGTCAGGTGAGCTAAAAACCTGTGCAGTATGTTCTGCCAATTATGCTAGTTTTCCATACCAAAAATAATCCAGATCTGAATCTCCATTTTAAAGTTCTTGCTTAAAAACAGTAAGTGCTATTTCAGAAACAAAACGGCTGCTGGCGACCATTCTGATGACTACCAAACTCCAAAATATAATACCCTCTTCCTCTTGTCAACAACACCACTGAATTAAGTTTTATAACAATTGTCCTTGAATTGAGTTTTTGTACTTTAGGTAATTTTTGTTTTTTGTCTACAGTTTTACAAACTAAGATGGCTGGCTAATTTGCATAATTTGTGAGAAAGAAAACCTGTAAGTGAATATTCTTCATCTCGTCAATGTACCCCACTGTACCAAGATTCATGACAACTGACCTTGCGTTACTGAAGTTGTGATTTTTCTTTGTCAACAGGTGGACTGACATAAAGATGGGTGGGTGGGTGGGTGTATGTTTACAGGACTGATTGTTATATCCTCAGATGCCTAACGGTTGGTGATAACTCGAGGGGGTATCAGTACCCCGTGGCTCACCAGCAGGTGGCCAATGTAAATGGGTGGCTGGAGTAAAAAAAAAAGTCCAAAACCTGCACACGAAAGTCCAAAATTAAAGTAAATAATGAGCTAAAGGGTTAAATAATATACTAATAGCCCCAAGAAGCATGCTAACATAAAATAGGAACCATGGCAATATGCTACAAGGCAAGTCTCCACTTTGAAGAAAAGAAAGACAAACCTCAAAACCTGCACATAAAAGTAAAAACAAAAAAGTATCACATTTGTTTCAATGGGTTAAAATTGAGAAAAATACCCTGATAATGTCACAGTAACCACCATGGAAATATGCCAGTAAGGTGAAACTCTACCTGAAAAATATCCACTTGGAAGAAAAGAAAGAAAAACCTCAAAACCTGCACATAAAACTCCAAAAAGTATCACTTTTGTTTCAAAGGGTCAAAATTTAGAAAAATACCCTGAAAATGTTACAGTAACCACTATGGCAATATGCCAGTGAGGTAAAACTCCACTTAAAAAAGAATATCAAAACCAGTACACAAAAGTCAAAAACCTGCACACAAAAGTCCAAAATTAAGGTAAATAAGCAGCTAAAGGGTTAAATAATATAATACTAGTCCCAAGAAGCATCCTAACATAAAACAGGAACCATGGCAATATGCTGCAAGGTAAGTCGCCACTTGTAAGAAAAGAAAGACAAACCTCAAAACCTGCACATGAAAGTCAAAAAAAGTATCACATTTGTTTCAAAGGGTTAAAATTGAGAAAAATACCCTGCAAATGTCACAGTAACCACAATGGCAATATGCCAGTAAGGTGGAACTCTACTTGAAAAATATCCACTCGGAAGAAAAGAAAGATAAACCTCAAAACCTGCACATAAAAGTCAAAAAAGTATCACATTTGTTTAAAAGGGTTAAAATTGTGAAAATTACCCTGAAATGGTAAGGTAACTACCATGGCAATATGCCAATAAGGTAAAACTCCACTCGACGACAAAATTTCAAAACCTGTACACAAAAGTAAAAACCTGCACAGAAAAGTCAAAAACCTGTACACAAAAGAACCAAAATTCAAGTAACTTAGCATGGAAAGGGTTGAATAAAATACTACTATCCCTGAAAAGCATGCTGACATAAAAAAAAAAGCAAAAAAAAAAAAAAAAATCAAAACCTGCACACAAAAGTTCAAAATGAATGAATAAAATGAGTTAAGGGGTTAAATAATACAATAATAGCCCAAGAAGCATGCTAACATAACGTAGGAACCATGGCAATATGCTACAAGGTAAGTCTCCACTTTGAATAAAAGAAAGACAAACCTCAAAACCTGCACATAAAAGTAAAAAAAAAAAAGTATCACATTTGTTTCAGTGGGTTAAAATTGAGAAAAATACCCTGATAATGCCACAGTAACCACCATGGCAATATGCCAGTAAGGTGAAATTCTACCTGAAAAATATCCACTTGGAAGAAAAGAAAGAAAAACCTCAAAACCTGCACATAAAACTCCAAAAAGTATCACATTTGCTTCAAAGGGTTAAAATTTAGAAAAATCCCCTGAAAATGTTACAGTAACCACCATGGCAATATGCCAGTGAGGTAAAACTCCACTTAAATAAAATATCAAAACCTGTACACAAAAATCAAAAACCTGCACACAAAAGTCCAAAATTAAGGTAAATAAGCAGCTAAAGGGTTAAATAATATAAAACTAGCCCCAAGAAGCATCCTAACATAAAATAGAAACCATGGCAATATGCTACAAGGTAAGTCGCCACTTGGAAGAAAAGAAGGACAAACCTCAAAACCTGCACATAAAAATCAAAAAAAGTATCACATTTGTTTCAAAGAGTTAAAATTTAGAAAAATACCCTGCAAATGTCACAGTAACCACAATGGCAATATGCCAGTAAGGTGAAACTCTACTTGAAAAATAATCCACTTGGAAGAAAAGAAAGACAAACCTCAAAACCTGCACATAAAAGTCAAAAAAGTATCACATTTGTTTCGAAGGGTTACAATTTAGAAAAATACCCTGAAATGTTAAGGTAACCACCATGGCAATATGCCAGTAAGGTAAAACTCCACTTGAAGTCAAAATTTCAAAACCTGTACACACAAGTCAAAAACCTGCACAGAAAAGTCAAAAACCAGTACACAAAAGTCCAAAATTCAAGTAATTAAGCATGGAAAGGATTGAATAAAATATTACTATCCCTGAAAAGCATGCTGACATAAAAAAAAAATCAAAATAAAAAAAAAATCAAAACCTGCACACAAAAGTTCAAAATGAATGAATAAAATAATGAGCTAAAGGGTCAAATAATATAATAATAGCCCCAAGAAGCAGGCTAACATAAAATAGGAACCATGGCAATATGCTACAAGGTAAGTCTCCACTTTGAAGAAAAGAAAGACAAACCTCAAAACCTGCACATAAAAGTTAAAAAAAAGTATCACATTTGTTTCAATGGGTTAAAATTGAGAAAAATACCCTGATAATGTCACAGTAACCACCATGGCAATATGCCAGTAAGGTGAAACTCTACCTGAAAAATATCCACTTGGAAGAAAAGAAAGAAAAACCTCAAAACCTGCACATAAAAGTTCCAAAAAGTATCACATTTGTTTCAAAGGGTTAAAATTTAGAAAAATATCCTGAAAATGTTACAGTAACCACCATGGCAATATGCCAGTGAGGTAAAACTCCACTTGAAAAAAATATCAAAACCTGTACATAAAAGTCAAAAACCTGCACACAAAAGTCCAAAATTAAGGTAAATAAGCAGCTAAAGGATTAAATAATATAATACTAGCCCCAAGAAGCATCCTAACATAAAATAGAAACCATCGCAATATGCTACAAGGTAAGTCGCCACTTGGAAGAAAAGAAAGACAAACCTCAAAACCTGCACATAAAAGTAAAAAAAAGTATCACATTTGTTTCAAAGGGTTAAAATTGAGAAAAATACCCTGCAAATGTCACAGTAACCACCATGGCAATATGCCAGTAAGGTGAAACTCTACTTGAAAAATATCCACTTGGAAGAAAAGAAAGACAAACCTCAAAACTGTACATAAAAGTAAAAAAAAAGTATCACATTTGTTTAAAAGGGTTAAAATTGAGAAAAATACCCTGAAATGTTAAGGTAACCACCATAGCAATATGCCAGTAAGGTAAAACTCCACTTGAAGACAAAATTTCAAAACCTGTACACAAAAGTCAAAAACCTGCACAGAAAAGTCAAAAACCTATACACAAAAGTCCAAAATTCAAGTAACTAAGCAAGGAAAGGGTTGAATAAAATATTACTATCCCTGAAAAGCATGCTGACATAAAAAAAAAAAACACCATCAAAACCTGCACACTAAAGTTCAAAATGAATGAATCCGGATGCCGATGACGATGCCAACATGAGGGCTATGCCATAGGCTCACACAACTATAATTGGTGAGCCAAGACTTGGAGGTGACAGTTGGAAATATTTTTCCAAAACAAAAAAATCCTGCACCTATTTATGCTTTCATCCCATAGCTGATTAATCCACTCTAGAATGATCTCAACAAAATAGTTTCGATGAGGGGGCCACAAGATATATTTCAGAAGAACAAATATGAGAAAACAAAATTTTAAAAATATTTTTCTATGCATAGAAACAGATAGTTTGGGCAATTCTTTTGGAAAATGTCAATAACAACAACATATATATGAAATCCTTCAGCATATTTCAGAAGAGCAGGAAGGAAACTGAAGTAGACAAATTTTTCAACAGAAATGTCGAACAAATCAAATGCTGGGTAACAATTTAATTCATATTACTATAGGTAAACAGTGCTTGTATTTTCATTTCTAAAACTGATTAAGGTCACTATAAGTATTGAGTGATATACTGAGTATACAGTATCATGCTCTTAACTGAATATCCTTTATTACACAACATCAACTTGTTCCAACAAAAACAAGTGTTTGACCACTGAGGTGGTATTAGTCCCCTACGGCGTTTTTGTGACATAAGGTGTTTTTGTCACAGAAGACACTAGAGTATATAAGTATCTTGGATTTTGAAAAAAAAATATTGAGCGTGCATAATCCCCTCACAACCCTTTATCCATGTTCCATATATGAAAGGCATAGCTTGAACCATGTTGGAGGGAGGGGTGGTAACATAAAATAGAGAAAAAAGCTTAAAAAACACAACAAAAATGGCCGCCATTCTGCCATCTTGGATTTTAAAAAATAAATATTGACTGTGCATCATCCCCTCAGAACCATTTATCCATATACCAAATATGAAAGGTGTAGCTTGAAGCATATTAGAGGGAGAGGTGGTAACATAAAAACAGACAGACAGACAGAGACAGACAGACAGACAGACAGACAGACAGAGAGACAGACAGACAGACAGACAGACAGACAGACAGACAGACAGACAGATGTTAGATTTTGAAAAAAAAATATTGAGCATGCACAATTCCCTCACAACCAGACAGACAGATAGACAGACGGTAGATTTTGAAAAAAAAATATTGAGCGTGCATAATTCCCTCACAACCCCTTTATCTATGTACTATATATGAAAAGTGCAGCTTGAACCATGTTGGAGGGAGCAGTGGTAACATAAAATAGAGAAAAAAAGCTTAAAAAACACAACAGAAATGGTTGCCATGGCGCCATCTTGAATTTTGGAAAAAAAATATTGAACATGCAACATCCCATCACAACCCTCTATGCATGTAGGATTAGGAGCTATCTTTCGGTTTACGGGCTACTAAAACTAAAACCCCACCCCTGACCACAACCCTAACCCTCCCCAACCTTAAGCCCTACTCTGGGGCTACCCCTAACCCTAACCCCACCCCACTCCTAACCCTACCTTAATTTGGAGGTAGCCCCTAATAATAATATCCCCTAAACCCCCAATGTTGGCCCGGATGGACGGATGGACAGACGGATGGAGTGCAATCCTATAGTCCCCTTACGGTTCCCATAGGGGACTAATAAACAGACTATGGAATGTATTTGCTCATCTTGTAGCAGCCATGGCATAATGCTTCTCTACATGTTTTATCCTATGCTACTTGATGAATCTTTTACATGTTTATGCAGTGTATGTTGTCTATTACACAGAGCTGTTGAGGAGTGACTTATTACTGAAGGCAAGCTGATCGCAAAAATGAACAAGAGACCATGGGGCCTGAGGTGATCACCTGACCAAAGTTATTTAAAGAAGGATTTAATTAGCATCTATGGCTAGTTAACACTACAGAGGAATGAAGTTATTTAATTATTTATATATTTATAACTCCGATGTCCATTTCAGATGAATTTTTTCTGGCATTGAGATGTTACCACAGAAATAATGCCTAGATTTTCAGTAATGCAAAACTAGGGTGTCCAAATATCAATCTAGGGACTTAACTTGAACAAACGTGAAGGATGTTGTATACTAAATATCGAAAGATTCTGACTGGCGGTTCTGGAGAATTATATTTTGAGAATATTACCTATTTTGCACTATGTTAAAATTTGCTCCACCCCCACCCATAGAGAACACAAATATCAACCCAAGGACTTCATTTGAACAAATTAAATCTGAACTCTCAAAGGATGCTGTACACCAAAAATCAAAATATTCTGATTGTATCTCAAGAAGCAGATGTTTAAAGATTATTCCTCATATTGGAGTATGTTAAAATTCTAAAATTTGGGCTCCAATAGGGAGCCCAAATATTAACTCAGAGACTTGCTTTGAATCAACTTAGATCTGACTCCCCCCCCCCCCCCACCCCCCACCCCCCTAAGGATGCTGATACCAAATATCAAAAGATTCTAACAGGTTGATCTGAAGAAGAAGATTTTTAAAGATTATTCTGCATATTGCTCAAAGTTAAAATTTGGTCTCCCTTAGAGAGCCCAATTATTAACCGGTGGACTTGACTTGAGTTGAACAAACTGAATCCACCCCCTGTAAGGATTTTCATACCAAATATTAAAAAATTCTGACTAGTGTTTTTGGAGAAGAGTTTTAAACATTATTCCTCGTATTGGACTGAGGACTGAGTTCAAATTTGGGCTCCAATAGGGAGCCCAAATATTAACCCAGGAGCTTGGTTTGAACAAAATGAGATCTAATGTCCCTAAGGTTGCTGTCTACCAAATATCAAAAGATTCTGATGGGAGATCTGAAGATTATTATTACTGAACTAAGTTAAAATTTGGGATCCCAAATATTAACCGATGGACTTGCTTTGAACACATTTGAATCTGACATATGTAAGGATACGGTATACTCAATATCAATAGATTCTGAGTAGTGAATATGAAAAAGAAGATTTTTAAAGATTATTCCCCATATTGAATTAAGGAGAAATTTGAGTTCCCATAGAGAGCCCAATTATTACCCGATGGGCTTGATTTGGACAAACTTGATACTGGCCCCTGTAAGGATTCTGTATATTATATACTATTCAACAAAAGTAGGGGATATTTGACAAAAGTGAGATATTTGAAGAAATATATTTATATTTTCCTCAAAAAGACAGTTCAGGCATTGTACTGTGACATCTGGTGAATGATTTCAGTGATAGTTGGGTGTCTGGCAAGCAACACATTCCACACACTGAGCTGTAGAAGACATAGTCGGTCAGTCAGTCAGAGAATTTACCAAATTCAGTCCAAGACCTCAATACCTTGTAAATCCTCCTTGGTTTGCGAGACAAGTACAGGTCCGACGTGGCATACTTCTCACCAAACGTCCAATATCAGCTCCACTGATGTTATTCCATTCTTCCTGCAAAGCAGCGGCAAGTTCCTGGACATTGGTAGGGGACTGTTGGCGTTGTCATAGGCATCTGCCAAGCATATCCCAGATGTGCTCGATTGGTGAAAGGTCTGGACTTAGTGCTGGCCAATGCAGTGTAGTGATGTTCTGCTCCTGGAGGAACTCTGTAGCGAGACCGGCCCTGTGTGCTCTTGCACTGTCAACTTGGAAAATGTATCGATGGCTGTGACGTCATGCAAATGGCACCACATGAGCTGCTAACATGTTGTCATGGTAGTACTGCCATGTGACATGCCCTTGGATGACATGTAATGCTGTTCTGCTTGTCATTGTTATACCTTCTCACACCATAACCGACCCATCACCAAAACGATCGTGCTGCCTAACGGTTACGTCATGGTATCATTTATTCCACTGCCACCACACTCTGTATCACCTGTCTTGGAAGTCGAGAGTGAACCTCGAATCATCGGAAAACATGATGCCGCCCCACCGAAGATTGTCCCAGCGCTGTCGTACTCCACACCAATTACGCCTGGTTGCAATATGACGTTCAGTCAAACGTGGAATTATTTGAGGTTGTCGAGCGTACAAATTCCAGCTGTGTAGGCAATATTGGATAGTATGACCACTGACTCGCACATCTGTCACAAGGTGCAGCTGCTGTCCAATTTCTGAGGCACATTGATGGCGGTTACGTAACGCTGTGGTTCGGATGAAACGATCCTGGTTAGCAGTTGTTGCCCTTGGACAACCTGACCAATGTCTGTCATCAACATTGCCTGTCTGACGGTAACATGACCACAACCTGCTAATCACTGAGTGATTAACATTGAGAATTTGAGCCACTGCAGTCTGTCTGTTGCCAGCTTACAACATGCCAACGGCACATAAATGTTTGTCACATGTCAGTCTTTGCACATCTCAAAAGTTATTGATGAACGAGTTTATACCAAGAAAAGAACGATGAGACCTCCGAAAAAGCCTGTCCAGTACAAATAAAAATTTCATAAGGTACCCCACAGATGTTAATGCAGCGCACATGCAAAAAACCTGCACGAAGTTTTCGTGAGCCAGTGACATTCATGATCCACACTAAGCCTGGTAACATACTGATGTGTCCAACAGAAGCTTATTGCTTTTATTATATAACATTTTGATGAAATTGGGTCTTTGATCTCATCTTAATAATCTCTTACTTATACGCATTACAAAAGCTCAGTGCATAGGGTTTTCATTCAGTCACTACTGCCATGTAGTTGTATTTGGTATCTCAAAACAATTAGTCTTTAACACAATTGTCAGGAAATCGGTACAATAATGTAATATAAAGGATTAATTGTCAATTTTGAAGAGATTGCCAATTAAATTAACAGACTGGTCAGTTGGGCTATTGAGGTTCAGTAACTATTTTTGTCAAGAATAATTAACAGTGATAAATCAGGGATAAAACAACTTGCTTCTTTTGTTTCAACTTGGAATTCAGACTCAGATGATTTCTTCGCAGTAAACATAAATGGTTACAAAAGGAATAACAGTTACAAATACATAAATTTTGCAAGTTTAGTAAATAGTATACTGTAGGTGGTGGCATAGTCAGATTGGCTGTCTATCTGTCACCTCCTGGGTGGCAGCAGGAAATATTTCTTCCCCCACTGTTCATTTCACCTTGTGCTGAGATAAAGGTGAGGGTATTGGGTCTTCCTAATGGAAAATGAAAGTGTCAATGACACCGTAGCTCAACTTGTCAAGACAAAGACATGTAAATGTATAGTATATGACACAGCAATGACAAACATTTAGGTAATGAACTGATAACAAAGGTACATATAAAGTATTGTAACGGTCTGTACATAAATACTGACCGTTGCCTGTAACAAATGTATAGGTAAAGTATTGTAAAGTTGGGCGACAGTTAGATGCTAAACAAGAAATCTTTGAGTCCCAGAGTGGGTCTGACTGAACCCCAAAATATTTGTTCTCATAGCACAGTGATAACAAAGACATTCCAAAACACACTCGTTCCTGTCCCAAGGTGAAAACAAAGGTACCCAAGAAGTTTTGTGAAGATCAGTTCATAAATACGAGCTGTATAAAACTTGTGACAAAAAACTGATTGGACCTAATTTCGGTACAAAATGGCCACTGGCAGCCTTCAAGAATTTTGGACCGCACCCAGAAATACCCATTCTCATCCCAAGGTGATAACAAAGGTACCCAAGAAGTTTTGTGAAGATCGGTTCATAAATACAGCCTCTACCCTGAGCCGTATTGACATGTGTGCTTACATTGTGTAAGTAGCACTGAATAAATCAAAGTTCATCTAATTTGCATAATTTCTGCACGAAAAAAAACCCTTACAATATGTGATGTATTCCATGTCACTAAACATTCATACAAAAATTTATTCAAATCAGAACTTTCATACAGAAGTTCTGTACAAAAGACTGATTGCACTAATTTTGGTACAAAATGTCTGTTGGTGGCCATCTTGAATTTCGGACCACACCCCAAAACACTCGTTCTCGTCCCACGGTCATAACAAAGGTACCCAAGAAGTTTGGTAAAGATCGGTTCATAAATACGGCCTGTAGCCCGAGATGTATCCAATTGTTGACATACAGACAGACGTACGCTCCAACATTTCGGGTTTATGGGCTACCAAAAAACATTTTGTATGTCCAAAACATTATTTTACCCAGAACCTCACCCCCTCCACCCTAGAACTTATATTTACCCCTAACCCCACCCCTCCACCCCAAAACCACACCCTAACCCTACCCCACCCTGACCCTAAACCCTAAAAGCCCACCCAGACCCTAACCCCCACCCACCCCCGGGACCTAACCCCCCAACCTTAACCCTACTCTGGGGTTACCCCTAACCCTAACCCCCACCCCACCCCACCCCTGACCCAACCCCACCCTAGCCAAACCAATAGGATGAGGAGCTATTTTTCGGTTTAAGGGCTACTAAAACCCCACCCCTGACCCCAACCCTACCACCCCGGGACCTAACCCTCCCCAACCTTAAGCCCTACTCTGGGGCTACCCCTAACCCCACCCCACCCCACTCCTAACCCTAACACTACCTTAATTTGGAGGTAGCCTCTAATAATAATATCTCCTAAACCCCCAATGTTGGCCCTGACAGACGGACGGATGGACAGACGGACAGACAGATGACGGGCCATGACAAAAGCTCAAATTTGGCTTCGCCAAAGTTGAGCTAAAAATAACACTTATGCCAATTTGGGTGCCGTGAGTTCTTTTTTTGAGGTCTAAGTACTCAGAAAGTGAAGGCAAAATGACCGAAGAAATATCTGGGTTAGAGTACATGGTTTGTTTATTTGGTTTAACACCACTTTCGATAGTCAGGGTCATATTGTGTTGGACAGTTTTACAGGTGTGGGGAACAACAGAACCCAGAGAGAATCACCGAGCTAAGGCCAGTAACTGTCAGACTCTCCAGCTTACTAACCCAGTGCAAATAGGATTAGCATTTGTTGACAGTAAGTATACAGCTGTCATGTCCTACCCTTTGGTACACAGTGACAACTTGCTCCCTCATAGGCAAACAGGAGGAAGTGTCGGGCCCAAGGATATGATGCAGAAAATGTAAGGGTCGAACCATTGACTTTTTGATTTCAGTCCAGTGCTCTAACCAATGAGCTACCACCCTACCACCCTTCTGTTGATCTCGATGCTTGTCTTTGTCAGTCCCCATTGTTCAGTATCATTCAGTACCCATGCTGACAATAGTTGGAGCGTGGGTATATTTTTCACTTGCATTTGTTTGTGCATGTTAAATCTGTTTGCATTTGTTTGTGCATGTTAAATCTGTTTATAAACAATGGCTATATCTTTGATGACCAAACATTGTACAGGAATGGCACTTAGCAAGATCTGAACACCAACTGTTTTTACATTTGCACATGCTGGACTAACAATTTTAACAAATTATATCTTGTTTGACAAAGCACATTATCTCTGCCTCACAAGATAAAACTGGTTAAATTCTCAGTTGTATAATGGAATAATTTTCACTTCTGAAAATAGATAGCTGATTACAAAAGGTTATGGTGAAATACTACAGCTTACAAAAAATTAAAACTTTCCCTGTGACTTAGTTGATGATTAACGTATATTTAACAAACCATTGGAAACTGCATTGAGAGCAAATGCAAGTTCCTGTCATTATTGTAAGCTAGATCATGGACTGAAATAAAAGTGAAAAGATTGAATTGTCTGAACATATGTTCCAGACAAAAAGAGAAATATGATGATCTGCTACTTACCACCCAGGTGTTAGCAAATGTCTAGCTCTTACATGCTCATTCTGACAGAAGGCTGTCTCTGATAAAATCAGATCAATATCTGTACTCCTGAAAAGTAAATACTACAACTAATAACAGAGAACAAAAAAGCAGATTGAGTACTGGTGGCCTTTTTTAACCCTCAGCACACTGATGTCAAAGTACCAAAATTTCAATCATTAAATTTCTCTAATTATGCAGCTATGATTAACCAACTCTGTCTTCTTTGACATGGTTCAATGAGCTCCATCAAACAAGATTAAATTGGTTAAATTCCAAGTAGCAGTATGAGAAAAAAATTGCAGTTTTAAATTTTGATATCAATGTGAAAAGTGTTAACCAGGGATAATTTTATGACTTTTAATTAAATATCTTCAAGAAATTCTAGCAAACAAAACTGAAGTGCAACAGGCAGATAAAACCTAGCAGAAGCCCAACAACAAAATACAAGTCTTGCAAGACATAAATAAGAAAAAAATTATGTATAAAGTTGACAGGAACTCCAGGAGTTATTATTTGTTTGAAAAAAAAAACAAGGTAAAAGAACGCTCTATTACCTGCAAGCGCACATGAGCAATATGTTTTTTGTGCTTCGAACAATGTGCAGGGACGTGGTTGGACAAGTTAACAAGTTATGATTTGTTATCTGGAAATAGAGAAGGGTGGGGGGTGGGGGGGGGGGGGAAGTAGGGACAGTGTGAGTTAAGGATGAATAGAGGTCCTCATTTTGAAGCAGTAGGAGTGTGGAAGGGTAGAGGTTACAGTTGTGAAAATTTGAATGATTGTGCATGACTATGGTGTCATATTCAATAAATGGGTGTATAAAGGCTTAGGGGCCGTCCTTTGTCTCCCCATATTTTGCCCTTGATCATTTTGAGGTGATGTCTTTGTTTCATCATCTTACTGGCTGCTAGAGAGATGTGATTAGACAGGGTAAGATGTATGAAAGAGGAATCTTGCTTACTTCTTTAGTTTCCTTTAGTTTGCCATCAAAGAGCTTGACCTGGAAGTTGGGGGCTAGCTTTTTTTTACTTTTCTAGTCTTCTCATTTTTATTGAAAAGTTTGAGGGGGCACTTGGCACACGACCTCTAGGGGGTCATTTAGCATTCTCTTTTCCAATTTTTTGTTTTTAGCTTACACATTCAGTTTTGTTTGTAAATTAGATCCTTTGGAGGCAAAAAATAACTTTCATAAGTGACCACACAGGTGGCAAAAAATAACTTTCATAAGTGACCACACAGTACTACTGTGCCAACACAAAGAGTTGTCAGTCCAAATATTTAGCCAGACCAAACCCAGATCCATATGAGGCTGGTAACAAGCAAAGATCAGACCAGGTGGTCAAGACTGGAATTGGAGTTGGTCCAGACCATGATTCCTGTTAGGGCTGATAACAATCTTCAATTAGAATTACTGGCCTAAACTGGAGTGAGAGTGTGGGCCAACACCAAACTCTGATTCCACTGAGGCCACTAATAATCTGAGGTGCAACTGCAAAAAATGTTGGGAATTCTTAACTTAAAATCACTGTGAAATACGTAAGTGGCCACCAGAGGGACACTTAAAACTTCAAATTTACCACATTTTCCTGGGTAGGACCACTCTAATGAGATGAGGAAAGTACTATTATGCTCACTTCGACCTCGCTGCTATGTGGCTTAGATGAAACATTCTGCATCATGTTGGTCAGGAGGCCCCAACTACTTATTTATGGGCACCATTCACATCTCGGCTGCAACGGCCAGAAAAAAAATGTTAGTGAATTAACTAAAGCTACCAAATTAAAACCCACTACAATCTCAGGGCTCCTCCCTTCAACAATTGGAAGTGGGGCAGTCACCCATCAATTTCGCCAGGCAAATCTAGGGATGCCAGCCTGCCATGCTTGGAGGTGCCTTTGTACTCTTCTGCCAAGTGGACTGAGGTCCCAAAACCCTTGATGTTGGAGAATTGGGACAATTCAACAAGGTTGAATTCTACATCTTTTTATGTCTACATATCTGAACTAGAGTGGACAGATCTATAGGGGTTCAAGCTAAGTCTACTTCTTGGATATTGCACTTTGCTTTTGTGGTTTGGCAGGAGGGAGGATATAATTCTCGTTACTTTAATGGAACACTCAGTTTAGCTAGTTTGTAGCAAATTCTGACATGCCAGAGTGAGTCAAAGGCCTTTTCTAATTTACAGCAGATGGCAGTATCCATTTCTTTCATTGTAACTGACTAGGTTGTATATATATTCCACTACTACTTTTTGATTTTTGGTTAGCTTCTTGCTACTTACTGAACAAGCTAATGTTTTCAAGTTGGTTTCTAAATCTGTTGGTTAGAATTCACTTAAATAGTTTCCCATTGCAGTTGAGGAGGCTGATGGTGTGGCAGCTATATGGGTTGCAGATGTCTGGTGCGTGGTTTGGGGATAATCACTCCCATGGTTACCTTAAAAAAAATTGGAATGTAGCCAGAGGTGAGACAAGCACTGACAGTGTTCATTAGTCTGCTGATAAATATGACACAGCACTAACTGAGGATCTTGTAGTGGACTTCGATTTCAGAGTGTCATGGGAAGTAAATGCCCCGAAAATTAATTAATTTAATTGTCTGTATACATGATGCACAGTAGCAAATCACATCAGAACAGAGTCAACCAACATGTTATTCAAGTTTCAGCATGATAAATAGTGGGAATAAAAATAAAAAACATTTATAAAATTTACATCACAAAACCAATGTGAAAATCAGTTAATTGTGATGAGAAATTTTATTCCAATACAATTTCTTCTAATGAAAATTCCATGTATATTCTTAGTGAGAAGAAAATATATAGGACATTGTCAAAACATCTGAAGATGCCCGATACAATCTTTTGTGAATTCATTGTTTGTGAATTACTGATATGTAATATATGATAAGCTGATAAAAAAAATCTACCTGGAAACTTCACCATTCTCAGCCAGTAAGAATGCAACATCTGTATTCACACATCTTATCAATTTCTGAACAGTTTCCAACTCAGAACTCTGAAAAAAATAGAGCAATAAGTTTTCTAAATTTTATCTTATAGTTATCGTAAAGCAGTATAGTGGAACCCACTTGATTGCGTATTTTTTAATTAAACAAAAACAAAGCCATGGGATGGCCGAACCCTCACCACCTAAATCCAACAGGGGCCATAACTCACAAAGAAATACTTGGATACAGCAATCCCATTCATATTATTACCAAAAAGCAATATATTAAATTTGGAAAAAATCCTGAATGGTTTTCTTTGAAATATTATGACAAGAAATGGTAATGTGATGACAAGAAAGTCTAAATAATATATAATTCTTGAAGAAATACTTGGATAGAGCTGGCTTGCAATCCCATTCATATTATTACGAAAAAAGCTAGATACTAAATTTGGCAAAAATATTTTTAAGGGTTTTCTTTTAAATATGATGACAAGAAATGATGGAAGATTGATGGATGGACGGATGACAAGATAGACAGCAGGATGGATGGCAAGATGGATGGAAGGATAGACAGATGGATAATAAACCTCTTAACTGTACACACATGCATATTTTATGGAAACAATCATTCTGTTTCTGTGCAGATATTTATTTATTGGTGCTTAATGCCACATCAGCAGCTAAGGCTATATCATAACGAGAAAATGTTAAAAAGAAAACATGTCAATAATGAAAAAAAAAGATGAGTAAAAACATGAAACAACTACAATAAAAATGACAAAGACAATGTGGTATGAATAATAGCAGTAATGAGTGATGAAACAAGAAATATGAATATCTCACTAATCAACCTGGTGAGTTTAAGTTTTGAAGATGCCAGTTTAAAATAATAAAAACAATTTTAAAATTTACTAAAAAGGTTGATTGATTTAAAAAATGAGAGAATCTTGTGCGGGCTTGTAAGATAAAAAAGGTCTCTCAGAGATCCGACTGTAAAATACTGCCCTCTAAATGATTAAAATCAGTACAATGTAAAAGAATGTGTTCCACTGATAACATCTGCTGACATGGAACACACTCTGGTCGCATATTACCCTCTAACAAAAAGGAATGTGTAAGTCAAGTATGACCAATATGACATCGCATCAAAACTGCAAGATCCTTTCTACAAAGGTTACTAGACAGGTAGTGATCAGAAATAGTTGGTCAGAAATCTGGTCGCACAGTACCCTCCAACAAAAAGGAATGTGTTAGTCTTGTATGACCAATATGACATCATGTCAAAATTACATGATCTTTTCTGCAAAGGTTACAAAATGAGTAATGGTAAAAAATAAGTGAACGGAAGAAATGGAGCTAATTATTGGTTGCCCCATCCCACTCCGCCTGCCGCAAAGATTTGATGTAACTACTGATATGTGGCTTGAAATCAGAATCTTAAAATCAGTGATAGGATTGGTTAAAGCCTGTTTTGCTGCACTGTCTGCTCTGTTGTTACCGGCGATACCTGCATGTCCAGGTAACCAGCAAAACATGACATCATACTGGTCAGACATGAGAGTATTTAACTTTTCACAAAGTTCCAAAATGAGAGGGTTCTTCCACTTGGGGTCGAGTAAAGCAAGTAAAGAGGAAAGCGAGTCGGAAAAAATAAGTGACTTCTTTTCCTGTACATTCTTGATGTGTTCAAGCGTTAGTTGCAATGCTTTAACTTCAGCTGTGAAAATAGAACTCGGTATTCTGATTGAGGTGATATGATCACCAGTGACACAGCTGATGATACTTTATCACCATCTTTAGATCCATCTGTATAGATTCTTGTATATGCACTGTACTTTGACTTAATTTCAGCATATTTCTGTTTAAACTGCAAAGAATTTGTTTCAGACTTTTTAGTAGAAGCCAAGTCCAAAATAACAGTTAGTTACTGTTGGCTTTTTAAGATGCCAAGGAGGAGTTTGTGGTTCATGGTTTTCTTTTACTGTATCTGGTTCAATTTTAGCAGACTTCATATGAGGTTTAATTTTAATTCCCAATGGAGGGATATGTTTCTGGTGACAGTTAAAAAATTCTATATTTTGAGGTTCCGAGACACAGTTATAAGCAGGGTTTGATGAATTAAAAAGAAGTTTAGAAACATATTGGACTAAAAGTTTAATTCTGTTTCAACAAGCATTGAATCTATTGGTGATGCTCTAAAAGCACCAAGGCTGATTGTAATGCCATTATTATGAATGGCATAAAGAGGTTTGAGTATGACTTTCTTGCAGAACCGTAAACCACACAACCATAATCTAATTTTGATCTAACAAGTGATCTATATAGATGGAGTAATGTTTTTTGGTCAGCACCCCAAGCAGTGCTACCAACTACCTTTAGAAGGTTCAGTGCTCTTTTACATTTTACCTTGAGTTGCTTTATGTGAGAGTGAAATTCAGTTTGTTGTCAAACAACAAACCTTAGAATTTCACTTCTTTAACAACTTTAATATGATTTTTTTCAATTCCGGATCAAGTGGTGCTTCCGGAGCTTACAGAAATGAACACAATTATTTTTCGTCTTCGAAAACTTGAAACCGTTTTCTGTAGCCCATTTCGGAATTCTGTTTAAACACAGCTGAAGTTTGCACTCTTCAACATTCATATTTTTGTCACTATAGCAGATTAAATGAAAGTGTCAATGACACTGTAGCTCAACTTGTCAAGACAAAGACATGTACATGTATAGTATATGACACAGCAATGACAAACATCTAGGTAATGACCTGATAACAAAGGTACATATAAAGTATTGTAACGGTCTGTACATAAATACTGACCGTTGCCTGTAACAAGTGTATAGGTAAAGTATTGTAAAGGTGGGTGACAGTCAGATGCTAAACGAGAAAAGAAATCTTAGTCCCAGAGTGGGTCTGACTGAACCCCAAAGTATTTGTTCTCACAGCACAGTGATAACAAAGGCACCCTAAAACACACTCGTTCCTGTCCCAAGGTGAAAACAAAGGTACCCAAGAAGTTTTGTGAAGATCAGTTCATAAATACAAGCTGTATAGAACTTGTGACAAAAAACTGATTGGACCTAATTTTGGTACAAAATGGCCACTGGCAGCCATCTTGAATTTTGGACCGTACCCAGAAACACTCATTCTCGTCCCAGGGTAATAACAAAGGTACCCAAGAAGTTTTGTGAAGATTGGTTCATAAATACAGCCTCTGCCCTGAGCCATATTGACATGTGTGCTCACATTATGTAAGTAGCACTGAATAAATCAAAGTTCATCTAATTTGCATAATTTCTGCATGAAAAAAAACCTCTTACAATATGTGATGTATTCTATATTACTAAACATTCATACAAAAATTTATTCAAATCAGAACTTTCATACAGAAGTTCTGTACAAAAGACTGATTGCACTAATTTTGGTACAAAATGGCTGCTGGTGGCCATCTTGAATTTCGGACCACACCCAAAAACACTCGCTCTCATCCCACGGTGATAACAAAGGTACCCAAGAAGTTTCGTAAAGATTGGTTCATAAATATGGCCTCTAATCTGAGCTGTATAGAAGTTGTGTACAAAAAACTGATTAGACCTAATTTCGGTACAAAATGGGCACTGGCAGCCATCTTGAATTTTAGACCGCACCCAGAAACACTCGTTCTCATCCCAAGGTGATAACAAAGGTACCCAAGACATTTCGTGAAGATCAGTTCATAAATACAGACTCTAGTCTGAGCCGTATTGACATGTGTACTTACTGTGTGTAAGTCGCACTGAAAAAATCAAAGTTCATCTAATTTGCATAATTTCTGCATGAGAAAAAAACCTGTATTATATGTGATGCATCCCATGGTAATAAACATTCACACAAAAAATTATTCAAATCAGCGCTTTCATATGGAAGTTCTGTGCAAAAATCTGATTGCACCTAATTTTGTACAAAATGGCTGCCATCGGCCATCTTGAATTTCGGACCGGACCCCAAAACACTCGTTCTCGTCCCACGGTGATACCAAAGGTACCCAAGAAGTTTCGTAAAGATCGCTTCATAAATACGGCCTCTAGCCCAAGCCGTATTGGCATTTGCACTTACAGTGCTGAAAGTAACACCAAAAAACATCAAAATTAGTCTAATTTGCACAATTTACGCACGAGAAAAAAACCCGTATTATATGTGATGTATCCCATGGTACTAAACATTCATACAAAAAATTATTCAAATCAGAGCTTTCATATGGAAGTTCTGTACAAAAAACAGCTTTCTGCATCGTCGGTACAAAATGGCGGCTGGCAGCCATCTTGAATTTTGGACCGCACTTAAAAACACTCGTTCTCGTCCCACGGTCATAACAAAGGTACCCAAGAAGTTTCGTAAAGATCGGTTCATAAATACGGCCTCTAGCCCGAGCCGTATCCAATTGTTGATGTACGGACAGACGGACAGATGGACGACGGACGACGGGCCATGACAAAAGCTCAAATTTGGCTTTGGAATGGGAACAAGTGCAAATCCGATCGCCAGTGATCAGACAATCGTCCCCCACGGTAGGTGGATTACTGTGAAATATATTGACATTTCCTCAATAAAACCCAAACAAATATGGATATCAAGGAACAACTCAACAAACTAGTCCCAATATTACCCATATTTCTGTGGTCTTACTGGAAACATCCAAATACCTGTAAAAAAGTTAAGTAAGGTTAACTTGCATAATTTATGCACAAGAAAAAAAACCTGCATAATAGGTTATATATCTTATGTTTCTTCCCTTCAAATCGGAAAATCTGAAACAAAAGCATGAAAGCATCTCTGAGATACAGGTGGTAACAGTACACAACATAATACGCACAAAAATATTACCCGAGAAAAATGCAAATTTATGCATGAGAAAAAAAATCCGTACAATATGTTATTTATCTTATGCTGCTAGACCTCCATACCAAAAATTGTTGAAATCAGAAATGTCGTTCAGAAGTTCTGAGCATATAACGAATTACACGCAATTTCCTCCAAAAATGGTTGCCAGTTGGACATCTTGAATTTTTTTTGGAAAAACACTGATGTGCATCAATTTTTACTAATGCCCCATCAAATCTGAAAATTTTAAACAAAAGCTTCAAAACATCTCTGAGATACAGATGGTAACAGCACACAACATAATACACACAAAAATATTACCCGAAAAAAAGGTTAAGAAAGGTTAATTTGAATAATTTATGCACAAGAAAAAAACCTGTATGATATGTTATTTATCTTGTGGTGCTAGACCTCCATACCAAAAATTATTGAAATCAGAAATGTTGTTCAGAAGTTCTGAGTGTATAATGAATTACATGCAATTTCCACCGAATATGGCCGCCAGTTGGACATCTTGAATTTTTTGGGGAAAAAAATTGATGTGCATCAATTTTTTCCTAATGCCCCATCAAATCTGAAAATTTGAAACAAAAGCATCAAAGCAACTCTGAGATACACGTGGTAACAGTACACAACATAATACGCACAAAAATGTTACCCGAAAAAAAAGGTTAAGTAAGGCTAATTTGCATAATTTACGAACAAGAAAAAAACCTGTATGATATGTTATTTATCTCATGCTGCTAGAACTCCATACCAATTATTATTGAAATTTGAAATGTCGTTCAGCAGTTAACGAATTACACGCAATTTCCAACAAAAATGGCCACAAGTCTGCCATCCAGAATTTGCATCAATTTTTCGTAATGCCCCATCAAATCTGAAAATTTGAAACAAAAGTGAAAAAGCATCTCTGAGATACAGGTGGTGACAGGACAGTAGGATGGATGGTCAGACGGAGTGCAATCCAATAGTCCCCTTCACGGGGAAATCGTGACGGACTAATAATTGCTGCTTTCCGCCTGGAAGGTGGAAACTGGCCAGTCAACCAAATGTCATTAAAAATTTACAGCAAAAGTTCAAGCGATGAATGTGGCAGGTTTTTTAAAATTTTGTAATGATTTCATCGGTTACAATGGCAGTATCCTTTGCTCTATGCAAAGAGTTACTTAACTCTTCCTTAGAGAAAGGATCATTGTAACCCTCTAAATTATTAGAGGTAAATTTAATCTTTTGCTTTTCCTGCTGGTTTTTAATTCTAATGAATTCTGGGTTACAAACTTGTTTGAAATTTCTTTTTTTTGATGAAAGTGATGTGTTGTTATCTTCCAAGTGTTGTACAGTTTATTTTCTTTCTTTACCTTTAACTTTTCTAATCATTTTCCAAATTTTGTTGATAGGGGTGTTTTGGTTAAGTTTAGAAACAAACGTTTCCCAAGAACTTTTCTTTTTTTGGTTTTATGAGTCATCTTGTTTTTTCCCGATTTATAGGAAGTTTGTCAAAATTATATGTGTTTGGTTACCTATTAAATTCCCATTCGTTTTTTTTACGATCTTTTATAGCCTGTTTGCAATCAGTATCAAACCACGGTTTAGTGAAAGTTAAGGATTTGCCAAGGTTTTAGGAATGACTTTGCTTGCAATGTCAAGCAACTCTGTGGTGAAATTTCTCCCATGTGAAGCCTTCAGAACAGAGCGATGCGAAAGTGCCCCAGTCAATTTTTAAAGTTCTCATCGTCTGCAGAAACTACACTCTCCAACACAATTGGAAAGTGGTCGCTCCTGCACAAGTAGCCTTCTACTTTCCAAGACAAATCGAGAAAGATAGAAGGGCATGCAATTAAAAGATCAATTGAAGTGTAAGAACCAGATACAGAGTGGAGGTAAGTGTCTGATCCATTACTAAATAAGCACAAGTCAAATTTTGTATAGAGTTCTACAGTTTTGCCTTTTACATCCTCTTGACTCCAGGAATTACCCCAAAGGGGGGTATGAGCGGTAAAATCACCCAACAAAATGTATGGAGTTTGGAGTTGTTGAACCAGCAACTCAAGATCATTCAGTTGTAGCTTGTTACTTGGTGAAACGTAAATAGAACATATTGTAACTGTTTTGTCTAAAGTTAGGCATACCGTCACAGCCTGTAAATTTGAGTGTAATTATACAGAACTGTGAATAATGTTGTTTCTAACCAAGACAGACGTTCCACGAATATGAAGATCATTATCATCTGCCCAGGCATTATACAAAGTATGATGATTAAAAGCTGAATGATTTTGAGCCTCGGGTGTCTTTAAAAGAGTTTCTTGCAGGCAAAAAGCAGCAGGTTTATATTTTTGGCTTAAAAGGCCCAGTTCATTAAAATTCATTCTAAAACCTCGACAATTCCACTGTATTATATTGTGTTTAGGTGTATTATCCATGTTTGGGTGGCGATTTTGGTGGTGGTCATATGGAAAATATTGCCCCTGTATTTCACTTTGGTGACGTTTTACCTGAAAAGAAGGGCGTAATTTGGTTGAAAATGTGTCGTCGATGCACTCATCGACGAACATATCTTCAGTGCCTTCAAACATGTTGCTCATAACAACATCTTGAAGGCGCTTGGGTATTCTGTCGGAGTCTACATTATGTGTACACTCTATTTAAAACCTGTCTTCGTCACACCCTGTGATCACTCTGTAATATACGGGTCCACCACCCGCCTATCAAGGCTTATTATAGATGAGTGGGAAAACCAGACTTCAAACAGAACACCGACGACATGCATCAATGGATAGCAGCAAGTGGTGCAGCGATATAATATAGTTATGCAATCTAAACTCCTGATCGCAAACTCGACCAATAAACAAAAAAATATTATTATTTTCTGCTTTAGGTTTTTTGATCTTTTTTATGTTCGGAGTGCAATACATGAGTTGTTTGTTTTTGTTTTTGACTGGATTGTGATAGTTTTTCTGTTGTTTGGGTATCTGCATTTGTTTGGG
Organism: Pictodentalium vernedei; assembly: GCA_031216915.1. Taxonomy (NCBI): domain Eukaryota; kingdom Metazoa; phylum Mollusca; class Scaphopoda; order Dentaliida; family Dentaliidae; genus Pictodentalium; species Pictodentalium vernedei. Next base: position 307,772,968 of record CM062295.1, on the reverse strand, counting down.
TGGACTGTGGCACTGGTTGATCTATGGTAAAAGCTTTCACTAGAGTTGGGATTGTTCCTTTGAGTCATGTATATTGTGTCTGGCATTCTACTGGTTGAGTTGGCAATTTCTGTGACAATTTTGTAGCATATGATGGCGACGATGTACTCATACCGAGCATTGCTGTAACGATTTCTCTGGCCTCTTTAAAACTAATCTGCTTTTCACACTTTACTTTTTGAATTGTTTTTTCTTTTTTGCAGACACAGAAATCTTTGGATGATGACATGTGATTGCCCTGACAGTTTACACAACTGATGGTATTGTTACATGACTCTGAGTGTTGTTGGCCGCATTTGTAGCATATTGCTTGAACCCTACATTCTGTGCAGATTATGTTGTTGTAAAATTGTGGAAATGAAAAAGGGGTTCCACAAATTCTTTTTGCATTGTTATTTCTTCAAGGCTGAATTAAAGCAGATGTGTTTCAAGTGGACACACATTTTATTTATTTATCATCGATAGAACAACTGAAGTATAAGAGTGTACTTCATGTGACAATGACACTTAATTGTTGAATAGTTTCAGCTCTAAATAAAATCAATTACACCTATTTTTAGCATTTATAACCACCTTGTCAATGCCAAGACTTGAAATTCTCTTGATGAAAACATTTAAAAAATTGGCATTTATAGATGTGTTCTCACAATGAAACTGACAATGACTCTGCTGCTTAATTTAACTGTGTGTAGTGTTTGATAAAAAGGATAATGTTCAATGTTTAGGAAAGGATTATGAAATAAGATAAGAATTGTGATAATTGAGAATATGTTCAGTTCTGCACCCTACATGCTATGTTTTCAACAAGAATAATATGAGATGTACACTGTACTAAAAAATTCAGGCCTGGATTGATGTGGCCCTGACAGTTAACATATGCCAACCAAAGTTACCAAGTTACAGTAAAATCCTTCCAAAACGAGTCATCCTACCAAGTTACAATGAAATCTCTTCATAAATACAACCTGTAGCCTGTGCTAAAAGTTTTCGAACCTGCACAGCCATCACGGTTTCCTGATAGTGAATACAATGGGTCATTCTCATACAGACATGACCTTGCACCTGCACAAAAAATTTAGTGATGATCGGGCAAGAACTATGTGGTGTAGCCTGTGCTAAAGAAAATGTGAACAGACTTACAGACTCGCAGACTTCCACACACGTGATGGCAGTAGCTTAAAATGACTTTGTCAAGATAAGCTAAACAGGAAATGAAAGCAATTTCCTTGCTCAAATGCAAGATGTGATATACATAATTTAGCAAACTCCTTGCAGTTGAAAGGATAGAAGGAATGTTTACACTATAGTCATAAACCCCAGTGAAAGGTTGTAACTGTCTCATCTGGTATGCATGTTGAGTTCTGAGTTGAATCACCGCTCTTCTGAATCAGAATTTGGGAATTTCTTCATTTTATTTTTTCTCAAATTTAAATGAAACAGAAAAACATAACCATCTCATAGGATTACCTTATTTTTCCTGTTCTATTTTACATTTATTTACTTGTATGCTTTACACCTCTTATTTTTGATAATAAATTTACATTCTGGGACCTTTTTTAAATTTTGAAAGCCCAAAATCAAAAGGATTAGTAAAAACATGAGCAAGAGGTTTAAAAAACAGATTCCCATGGTAAATTTTTTTGCAGCCCTGAAATATGTTTTGTTGGGTTTCTAAACATCAAATTGATAGAATCTCTTTATACGTTCAGTCAATTTCTAAAATCTGAATGCCTGTTCAATGTAAATTCCAAATACCAAACTGTTTACCATACCTTCAGTAAATAATTTGACCTGTTAATTGCATAAATGTAAAAGAGTAAACTCCTATTAACTGAATAATAATATTATAATCCTTCAAAGAATTAAAGTGACATTCAGTAAATTCACCGATTTGACCCAATACATCCAATTGATGGAATTAATCTCTTATATCTCGTTTGACAAAATCTCTTCACGAGATCTGTCAAACAAGATATAATAGAATAAATGCCCAGTTTATCATTAGACTGAAATTCAAAGTCACAAACCCAATATGTGCAGCTGAAGAGTAATGGGTGAGTTTCTCAATCCCTTGCTTCCCTCTCCTATGCATCCAGAGAGCTGTTAAAACAATACATTGTCACTAGGGTTAAAAGGAGTTGAACAATCCTATACTGCCTCGATCCATCTTCGACTTGCAAAAAACATTATGTGTGTTGCACTTTTTTTTCTTTAAATTAGGTCAAAGCTATCTTATAACAGTCATAAATTGTTAGAAGACTGGAAGTCAATGTTTAAGATTATGTATCAAGATTGTTATTCTGTACGCTGGATGCAAAATATATTTCTGTGTACATATCTCATTTTGATTTGAGGGGGACTTCATCATTCATTATATGAACAGTTCAAATACAATATGCCATACAAGTCAGGGACTAAATTTATAGAAGTTAATTATTTACTTACCGGTTCCTTTGTGCAGGATGTAAAGACAATGTTGTTCACCCATCCTTGTGCACACTGGCTTAATAATACTGGGAATGTTAATCTGCAAAAGCATAGCATAGTTCAGATTTTCAAAAGGTGAGTTTTTGACATAATTTATATTAAATGAGAATTTTATGGTTTTACTATCATCTACATAAAATTATGTAATTAGAATAAAAGCTCCAGTTAACTTTTTCCCCAGTTGCATTACAACCATGGGTCATACACCTTTTGATGATAAAATTCCTTAATTTTCACATGACGTTTCCATGATTTATTCTTAACCCTTTACCTAACATGACTGAAAGGTAACACTTGCAAAGCAAATTTATTGAATAACTAAACATTTCGATTTTTTGCCTTCAAAACATCGCTTTGGACTCCTCATTGGAACAAGCTCATTCCAATGGGGAATCATAAGCTAAGTTTTCAATGCGAAAACTTAAAAACTACATTAAAAACATCATAAAACTTGATTAATCATTGACAGAATATGGCCATTAGGTAAAGGGCCTATTTTCAACTTTGAGAAACTTTATGGCCTCAAAACAGCTGTCCCAACATGCAACCATAATGACATTTGAGTTGCAAACTATGGTGCAGTAAAATCAGCCAGTCCTTAAAGATGATAAGTTTCTTTGACCTGGTAAATATCTTTTTATCTTAATTATCTTACAAATATACTTAACCCTTCATTCAATCAATCATTTAAGCATGCATAACAATAAACATAAACAAGAGGCCCCAAGGGGCCTGAGGGCGCTCACCTGACATGGTAGCCTAAATATTAACCCAGAGAATTGATTTCCACAAGTTGCATCTGCTCCTCCTAAGAAAAGCTGAAACCAAATATCCAAATATTCTGACCAGTGGATCTAAAAAATGATTTTTAAAGAATATTCCTCATATTGAACTAAGTCATAATTTGAGCTCCCACAGGGAGCCCATATATGAACCCAGGGACTTGGCTTTAACAAACCTGAATCTCACACCCCTAAGGATTCTGCACACCAAATATCAAAACATTCCGACTGCTGGATCTGAAGAAGAAGATTTTTAAAGAAAATTTCTCATTTTGAACCAAGTTACAATTCAAGCTCCCACAATCAGCCCAAATATGGACCTAGGGACATGACTTGAACAAACTTGAATCTTACCCCCCTAAGGATGCTGCATAAAAAATATCAAAAGCATTCATCTGCTGGATCTGAAGATTTTTAAAGAAAATTCCTCATTTTGAACTAATTTGTCATTCAGGCTCCCATAGTGAGCCCAAATATGAACCAAGGGACTTGGCTTGAACAAACTTGAATCTCAGCCCCCTAAGGTTGCTCCATGCCAAATATCAAAACATTCCAACTGCTGAATCTGAAGAAGAAGATTTTTAAAGAAAAATTCCTCATATTGACTAAGTTATAATTTGGGCTCCCACAGGGAGCCCAAATATGGACCCAGGGGCTTGGCTTTAACACACTTGAATCCCCCCCCCCCCCCCCCCCCCCCCCAAGGATGCTACTCACCACATATCAAACCATTCCGACTGCTGGATCTGAAGAAGAAGATTTTTTAAGAAAATTCCTCATTTCGAACAAAGTTACAATTCAAGCTCCCACAGTGAGCCCAAATATGGACCTAGGGACATGGCTTGAACAAACTTGAATCTCACCCCCCTAAGGATGCTGCATACCAAATATCACAAGATTCTGCCTGCTGAATCTTGAGAAGAAGATTTTCAAAGAAATTTGCCTGAAATGCACTAAGTTCAAATTTGGGCTCCTATACTGAGCCCAAATATAAACCCAGGGGGGTGATTTGAACAAACTTGAATCAGATCCACCCCACAATGTTGCATACCAAATATCACAAGATTCAGCCTGCTGGATCTGGAGAAGATTTTTTAAGAAATTTGCCTGAAATGCACTAAGTTTGAATTTGGGCTTCTATAGTGAGCCCAAATATGAATCCAGGTGGCCGATTTGAACAAACTGGAATCAGATCCACCCCACAATGTTGCATACCAAATATCAAAAGATTCTGCCTACAGGATCTGGAGAAGAAGATTTTTGAAGAAATTTGCCTGAAATGCACTAAGTTCGAATTCGAGCTTCTATAGTGAGCCCAAATATGAATCTAGGGAGCCAATTTGAACAAAATAGAATCAGATCCACCCCACAATGTTGTATACCCAATATCAAAAGATTCTGCCTGCTGTATCTGGAGAAGAAGATTTTTTAAGAAATTTGCCTGAAAAGCAATAAGTTCAAATTTGGGCTCCTATACTGAGCCCAAATATAAACCCAGGGAGCAGATTTGAACAAACTTGAATCAGATCCACCCCACAATGTTGCATACCCAATATCAAAAGATTCTGCCTGCTGGATCTTGAGAAAAAGATTTTCAAAGAAATTTGCCTGAAATGCACTAAGTTTGAATTTGGGCTCCTATACTGAGCCCAAATATAAACCCAAGGGGCCGATTTGAACAAACTTGAATCAGATCCACCCCACAATGTTGCATACCAAATATCAAAAGATTCTGCCTGCTGGATCTGGAGAAGAAGATTTTCAAAGAAATTTGCCTGAAATGCACTAAGTTCAAATTTGGGCTCCTATACTGAGCCCAAATATAAACCCAGGGGGCCGATTTGAACAAACTTGAATCAGATCTACCCCACAATGTTGCATACCAAATATCAAAAGATTCTGCCTTCTGGATCTGGAGAAGAAGATTTTTTAAGAAATTTGCCTGAAATGCACTAAGTTCGAAATCGGGCTCCTATACTGAGCCCAAATATGAACCCAGGGGGCCGATTTGAACAAACTTGAATCAGAACCACCCTACAATGTTGCATACCAAATATCAAAAGATTCTGCCTGCTGGATCTGGAGAAGAAGATTTTTTAATGTTTTTCCCATTGCCTACAGTGTTAAAAAGTCCCAAAACTGTACCCTATGATAAAACCGATGACAATTTTTTTTTACCAATTCTTTCTGTTGGTCCTAAGGAAGCTTCACACCAAATAAAAATTCTCGGTGCCGTGCAGTTTTGGAGATATGGGCGTTTTAATTTTTTTCTATTTTTAGCTCCTGCGGTTCCCATGGGGCTAGGGGGAAAAAAAAAATCAGCATAAATTAGGTACTTATGACACAATAAGCCCTCACATAAAATTTGGTTCAAATCAGCCTCTCGATTTGGAAAACAGAAATTTTGGGCGGGGCCAAAAATTTTGCCCCTCCCATAACAACGCCAAGTAAAGCTCCACAAACTTCTCTTGAACAAATCTGAGTCTACACCTCAAAAGGAAGCTGCACACCAAATATCAAGTCTTTGCTACTGCTGGTTCATGAGAAGAAGATTTTTTAAGATTTCAGCACACTTTTTGGGTGTGGCCCTACCCACGGGCGAGCAACTTGATTGGAACAAAATCAAATTGCGATGTCATAACAAACTATTATCTCAAATATCAATTAAATTGGTTCAGCGGTTTGGGAGGAGAAGACGCAAACACCATGTTCACGTATGACGACGGACGACGGACGGTGAGTGATCACTATAGCTCTCCTGACTGAAAGTCAGGTGAGCTAAAAAGCTACATTTTTTTAATAGATGATTATTATTTATTTATTTATTGTTGCTTAATGCCACATCAGCAGCTAAGGCTATATTGTGTCGAGAAAAGTGCAGAAACTAAAATGTCAAGCATGAAATAAAATCAATTGAATAAAATATAAAATAATCACAACAAAAGTTAAAGCCAAGAGTGGTCGAAACAGTACTGACTTAAGTTACAGAAAAAAGAATACTTATAAATCAACCTGGTGAGATTTAGACATGTGGAGTCTACATTAAAAGAATAAAAACAATTTTAAAATTGATTAAAAAGGTTGATTACTTTAAAAAAATGAGAGAATTTTATGCAGGCTCATATGGTAAAATAAATCTCTTAGAGATCCAACTGTAAAATATACTGCCCTCCAACATGATTACAATCAGTACAATGTAAAAGAATGTGCTCCACTACACCTGCTGGCAGGGACACACTTTGGTCGCATATTACCCTCTAACAAAAAGGAATGTGTAAGTCATGTATGACCAATATGACATCGCATCAAAACTGCAAGATCCTTTCTATGAAGGTTACTAGACAGGAAGTGATCAGAAATAGTTGGTCAGAAATGATGGAGTTTGTTATTTGTTGCTCCATCCCAATCCGCCTGCCACAGAGATTTGATGTAATTATTAATATATGGTTTGAAGTCACAGAAAAGAATGTCCAAATCAGGGAGAGGCTTGGCTAAAGCCTGTTTTGCTGCACTGTCTGCTTTCGTGTTACCAGCGATACATACATGTCCAGGTAACCAGCAAAACACGATATCATATTGGTCAGACATGAGAGTTGTTAACTTCTCACAAAGTTCCAAAATGAGAGGGTTCTTCAACTTGAAGTTGAGTAAAGCAAGTAATGAGGAAAGAGAGTCTGAAAAAATAATCGACTTCTTTTCCTGTACATTCTCGATGTGTTCGAGTGCGAGTTGTAAAGCTTTAACTTCAGTTGTGAAAATAGAACTCTGATTCGGTATTCTGACTGAGGTGACATGATCACCAGTAACAGCAGCTGATGATACTTTCTTACTATCTTTAGATCCATCTGTATAGATCCTTGTATATGTACTATACCTGGACTTTATTTCGGCATATTTTTGTTTAAACTGCAAGGAATTTGTATCAGATTTTTTGGTAGAAGCAAGGTCCAAAATAACTATAGGTTTTTTAAGATGCCAAGGAGGAATATGTGATTTACGATTTTCTTTTATAGAATCAGAATCAATTTTGGCAGACTCCATGTGGGGTTTAATTCTAATTCCCAATGGAGGAATATGTTTCTGGTGTCGGTTAAAATATTCAACATTTTGAGGGTCTGAAACACAGTTATAGGCAGGATTTGATGGATTAGCCAAAAGTTTAGATACATACTGGAGAGACAATTTAATTCTATGCTTCTCAAGAGAAGGCTCCTCTGCTTCAACAAGCATCGAATCTATTGGTGATATCTTAAAAGCCCCTAGAATAATTCTAATACCACTATTATGAATTGCATGAAGAGGTTTGAGATATGACTTCCTTGTAGAACCGTAAACTATACAACCGTAATCTAATTTTGATCGAACAAGTGATCTATTCAGATGGAGTTAACGTTTTTTGGTCAGCACCCCAATCAGTGCTACCAACAACCTTCAGTAGGTTCAGTGCTCTCTTACATTTAACCTTTAGTAGTTTTATGTGAGAAGTGAAATTCAATTTGTTGTTAAACAACAAACCTAAGAATTTCACTTCCTTAACAACATTAACAGGGCTCCCATCGATTTTTAACTCCGGATCGAGGTGATGTTTCCAAAGCTTACAAAAATGAACACAATTTGTTTTAGTCTTTGAAAACTTAAAACCATTTTCGGTAGCCCATTTTTAAATTCCATTTAAACACAGCTGAAGTTTGCGCTCTATAGCATTCATGTTTTTGCCGCTATAGCAAATTAAAAAATCATCTACATATAACGAAGAATCTACCCTATTCATAATTGCTTCGATGATGCTATTAATTTTCACTGAAAAAAGGGACACAGATAAAATACTACCCTGAGGAACCCACAATTCCTGTTCGTGTGGATCGGATAACGTTGATCCAACACGAACCTGAAACTGGCGACCCTTTAAAAAAATTTCAATACAAAGAGGCATACGCCCTTTCAACCCCATGTTAAAAAGATCTTTTAAAATCTCATACATCCACGTTGTATTGTATGCCTTTTCCAGATTAAAGAAAATTGCGACCACATGTTCTTTTCTGGCAAAGGCATTTCTTAGAAATGTTTCTAGTCTAAGCAAATGATCCACAGTACTTCTCTGGCTTCTGAAACCACACTGAACATTCACAAGTAGACTGTTCGATTCCAGAAACCAGACAACTTATTAATGCGATAGGCCTGTAATTATTTGGGTTGATGTGATCTTTATCAGGCTTTGGAATGGGAATTATTGTTGCTTTACGCCAGGAAGGTGGAAACTGGCCAGTCACCCATATGCCATTAAAAATTGACAATAAAAGTTCAAGTGATGATTGTGGCAAATGTATTAGAATTTTGTAATGTATTTCATCGGGTCGAGTAGCAGTGTAGTTTGCTCTATCAAAAGAGTTACTTAACTCTTGTATAGAAAAAGGTTCATTGTAATCCTCTAAATTGTTGGTGGCAAATTTAATCTTCTGTTTTTCCTTTTGTTTTTCAATTCAAAATGTGGAGGCCAATTTGTTTGAAATTTCTTTTTTGGATGTAATTAGGGTGTTGTTATCTTTCAGGTATAATACAGTTGATTTCGTTTCTTTTCCTTTAATCTTTTTAATCATTTTCCAAATTTTAGTGATAGGGGTGTTTTAGTTAATCTTAGAAACATAAGTTTCCCAAGAACTTTTCTTTTTTTGTTTTATAAGTCATCTTGTTTTTTTTTATATACAGTTTATCCAAATTATGTGTGGTTGGGGACTTGTTAAATTCCCGCTCAGTTTTCTTGCAATCCTTTACAGCCTGTTTACATTCATTATCAAACCAGGGTTTGGTGAAACATTTTGGATTTGCTGAGGTTTTAGGGATGACTGTGTTTGTAATGTCAAGCAACTCGTTTGTAAAATGTTCTATTTTGTCAGCACTATCCTGAAATTTCTCACGTGTGAGGCATTCAGAACAGAGCGACAAGAAAGTGACCCAGTCAGCCTTTTTGAAGTTCCACTGGGGCACCCTCTCATCGTCAGCCAGAATCACACTCTCCAACACAACAGGAAAGTGATCACTCCCGCACAAGTCATCTTCTACCTTCCAAGAAAAATCAAGGAAGACAGAGGGGATTGCAATTATAAGATCAACTGATGTATACGAATCAGATGCGGTGCAGATAAGTGTCTGAACCATCATTAAACAGACACAGGTCATATTTTGTAATGAACCCATCTGAAGTTTTTACCTTTTACATCTTCTTGACTGCAGAAATTACCCCAAAGGGGGCTATGGGCATTAAAATTACCCAACAAAATGTATGGAGTTGGGAGTTGTTGGACCAGCAGCTCAAGATCATTCAGTTGTAGAGCTTCACTTGCTGAAAAGTAAATCGAACAAAGTGTAACTGTTTTGTCTAAAGTTAGACGTACCGCTACAGCCTGTAAATGTGTGTGTAATGGTACAGAACTGTGAATAATGTCATTCCTAACGAAGACAGATGTTCCACGAATATGAAGATCATTATTATCTTCCCAGGCATTATATGATGTATAATGCATAAAAGCTGAATAAAAGCTGAATGATCTTGAGCTTCGGGTTTCTTTAAAAGAGTTTCCTGCAGGCAAAAAGCTGCTGGTTTATATTTTGGGCTTAGAAGACCCAGTTCATTAAAATTAGAATTAAAATTAGCTCTAAAACCTAGACAATTCCACTGTATTATATTATTTTTCTGTGTATTATCCATGTTTGGTTGGAGATTGGGATGGTGGACATATAGACGATATTGCCCCAGGATGTTTCTTCAGGGATTTTTTCCTTGGAGAACTATTTCTGAGATGTTGAGCGTAGTTGTTCGAACATTTTGTCGACACCGTCACCGATGTGCATCAGCTCAAAGCCCTCAAATCTGTTGCAGGGAGTTCTGTTTGACAATTGTTAGTTTGTTTTTTTCTCTGTCTTCTTTTTTCTAATTTTTTGTCTCTGACTCAGGTTTTGCTGTTGTAATTGTTGTTTGTTCTGGTTTTGGTTTTGTGTTGTCCTTCTTGTATTGCTGTACTGAATTACTGTTTTCATTTTTGGTCTCCCCTGGTTTAGATTTTTGTTGTTCTTGCTCATTTTTGCACTGTGGTTTAGGCATTTCTTGGGTAGTAGTATTTGTTTGTGTTGACTTTGGCTGGGTTTGATTGTTATTCCCTATGGGAAAAGATTGTAGCAAAGTTGGAATTGTGCCTGCAAGCCAAATAAATTCAGTTTGGCATGCAATTGTTTCAGTCTATCTTTTTTTGTTTTAAAGTCATGGCATAAGATGGTATTGATGTGTTCATGCCAGGCACTGATGTTACGGTGTCTCTGGCTTTTTTAAAACTAATCTATTTTTCGCACTTTACTTTTTGTATCAACTTTTCTTCCAGACAGGGCAATCCTTAGATGATGACATATGATTGCTCTGACAGTTGATACATTTGAATGTTGTTGTTTTACATGGCCCCTCATGATTTAAGCTGCATTTAAAACACACTTCTTTGCCTCGGCTGGAACTCTGCCCATGACCAAACTTTTGGCATCTGAAGCATCGAAGTGGATTTGGAACATACAAATCCACTCCAACATTCAAGTAACCAATTTTGATAGCTTTTGGTGGTTTAGTGTTATCAAAGGTAATGCATATGTAAGTATTGGTTTTAATTTGTCTGCCATGTTTTTTAATTTCTACCCATCTCACAGCTGTTATTCCTTGCGGTTTTAGTTCAATGGTGATATCTTTTTCCTACATGCCAGCCAGTTCCCTTGTTCTTATGACACCTTTGCTAGTATTTAATGTTTTATGGAAATCAGCTTTAATATTAAAATCCATAATTTTATTAGTGTGCAGAAGATTTTGTACCTGAGCTTGTTTAAGACACTGTATTAATATATCTCCTGATCTTAATTTTTTGATATCCTGAACGGTTCCTGCAATGCCCTTTATAGCTTTATCAAGGGATTAGCTAATGTCAAGGGACAAAAAGTTTTGTAGTTTCATCTGTAGAGTGCAGCAGTATAAATTTTGGTTTGTTATCTTCAGGTGGTATTAAAGAAGCGATCAATTCTTTGTCAGAGTCAGAGTTTCCTAGATCTGTAGCAGAGAAAAGTCTTTTTGTTTTGGTTGGTTTAGATGCCATGGTAGTAATATAAGTTGTTCACTGCCCTGGCTCCCACCCACAAGAGAGTCCAATTAGGGGTAGGTTTACTGTCAAACAGTGAACCCACAGGGAGGCTGGCATTCCCACATACCTGGTATGGAGCAGTATACTCAGTCAGTGTTGATGCCGATGCAAACCACTGACTGATTGACCCGTGTGTGGAAGTGCCATGTCTTCAGATGGCAGACATTCAACCAGTCACTTTATAAAACACTGTAATTAATGTTGCCATGTATAATTTAAACAGACAGCGCAGCAAAAGTAAGTAATTGTTAAAAATCTAATGTGTTTAAAAACAGTACACAATGGCAATTATGGTATGTGATTAAAAGAAATGACCAATTGAATGACCACCAAATGCCCCCCGACGTGATACCCTGTATTTTGGGGGTTGGGGGCTCCCAATTGGCCAGATCGGGCCATCCGTCAACTCCCGATGTTGGGGCCAAAGCAGTGTGTTGGACATTATCTCCAAAATGGAGATCAAGGCCAAAGCAGTGTTTATGACCTGATCTCCATTCCGGAGATTGCCGTAACCAGGGCCACTATTCCTCAACTGCCAGGATTTCTTCCTCCAGGGCCTTTGAAACACACCTCATGGAAGAACAAGTCTACAAGGTGGAATTAGCAGGATTGACCATTTGAGTCCGGGGCTGTGTATTTCTATATTCCGCAGCAAACTAGCTCAATTGAGCAAACCTGCTAATTAAAAACTGGCAAACCTGTCCAATTGAGCAGGCCATCCTCTATCTGCCACCTGAGGACCCACCTAGTAGGGGATGGTCAAACCCCCCAAGGTTAATAGATTATAACCCTTCATTTAAACTAGATCATTCCAATGAGGAGTCATAAAATACAAGTTATGTTTTGGAAGCAAATAATGAGAAATTTTAACTTTACATCCAAAAATACTGGAGGTATTTTCTGCACAGTGGCAGCAATATTTAAAAGTTTTTTTTGTTTTTTTATTCACCCTCTTACTTACCTATGTTCAATAAATGCATTTTGTGGATCTAAACATACTGTTACAGCACCTGCAAAAGAAAGTTTTTAAATCAACCTTTATTTATTTATTGGTGTTTAAGATCACATCTTTCTGCACAATGGCTAATCATGACCACAACGTGGAGATAAAGTCAAGTTTAGACAATCGTTTATATCCATGTTGCCCAGTTTAGAGGACTTCCACTCCAAGCACTGGTAACTGGGTCCAATTTTACCAGTAAAACAGAACTTGTTTACCACAGTGAACAAGCACCTCCTCAATTCCAGGGGTTCTCCAGAGGCAAATCAACCAAATTACCTAATGAATCAGCTGCAACCCTCTGCATAATATACAAATTCAGCGGTTGAAAAAATATTATTTTTCAAAAACTTTCAACAAAACAATATCATGTGACCCCTCATTGGACAAGCTCATTGAGAGAGGCCACAAGAATTGCTGAATTTTTTTTTTAAATTTGAAAAAATAACACTTAAAATAATAAATTTTGATAATTTTGATTTCATCTGCATTGGGTAAAGGGTTAAAGCCTGAAATATTGTATTCATAACATTGATGACCTCTTACCCCTTTACCCAACACTATCTACAGAGAAGGTTCACAATATTCTTTCATAAGTAAAAAATGTTCAACTTTTGCTTCCAAAACATTGCTTTCAACTACTCAAGGGGATATATTTGATAAGCTCATTGGAAACAACGCTGGAAAAATTACATTTGAATGCAAATTTATGTGTGTAGTGATGAAAAGATATGACCAATTCAATGGGTGTATAGTAAATATCAGCATGCTATGGGCTATAAATCATCATGAAAAGTCTTCTTTTTTTCCAGTTTAGTGGTTGATGTTTAGTGTCAATTTGCAAGTGAAAATAGGTGACTTGCACTCATAATGTTTAAAATCCTGTCTCCAGAATGAAATATAAATTTATTCACTTGGTTCAATTATTTATTTTGTGGGATTTTTTTGGTTGGCAAATCGATTCATAACACACATGGACAGGTAAAAAAAATAGATCACCTTTTTGCACAGAAATTCACATGCATCCATAAAGGGGTGAAAATATAATACACAATGGACGTATTTTTACCGGGATTACCCGGTAACCCTGCATTTCACCATGTTTGCGTCAATTCATAGTGATTATTAATGATGACCAATCCATGAAAATCCACACCTAAATTAGCTGAACACTATTTTTAGATTGTTTACATAAAACATGCCCAACATTTACTTAAAACTCTGACTGAATGTTTTTTATATATTTGGAGTGGTTGGACTTATAAATTTTTTATAAGCTCCCTCATTCCTGTAGTTTCAACAATATAACCTTAGATGGTGTTGTGGCATGAAACACCAATAAATTTATGGGAGGTGGGCTTATAAAAATGTAACACAGTGCACCGAAGCAAAATATGGTATTGTCGTAAAACACCATGGTATTTTAGGACAAGGTCATGATTTGTCAAGATTTACCATGGTTCTTTTTTATAAACTACCCACCCCCCATCGCCCAACCACCATTTACCAAAAACAGTACCATGACGTACCATGAGAAAGAAGAGTACCCCCACCCCCACACACACGCTATGTTCTAGACCCTTTTGGAGGATTAAATCACTGAATTGAATCAATTTTTGGTTGGACACAACGAACACACATTTTTGTCTGCTCTATCTTTTCTACCATCAGAATTTTTGTAATGATCTTTTGTCTTTCAAAAGGCTCATCAATGCTTTTGCATGTAAAATTACGCCTTTTGAATTAGAAACCTCAGTGTTACTGTCACTTTCATTACCACTTTCAACATCATCCGTCTGTGATGAATGCACTTTCAAATTAGTGTGAAAATGAATGTTTTTTCTGACATCAAAAACTAATATCAAAGAGATTGTTCCGACTAAAACAAATTAAGGGTAATTTTTGTCAGTCAACACCGAAATGTTTTGAAAGCTATGCTGTTTGATATTCAGAAATCTAAAAATAGTCACTTCATTCAGCTTCAGTTATTGTGTACTCACGAGGAATTGTGTAAATTTTTCCGAAAAGGGTGGTTGCTGGTCATTCATAATAGGTCGTCACTCATAGTAGTGTCATTATAGAACAAAACTGATCAGTGCATCTGAAAAGCAGTCACTCAAGACATGTGGTCATTCAAAACAGTGGTCGTTCAAGACAGGTTTTACTGTATATATCACAATAAAACTTAGACAATGTATGTACATGTACCACCATTAGACAGTGTGCCATGTACAAAACTCCAGACCGAACCACCAGGTCGAAGTCACATATAGAGGTCAACAACATGCAATGACCATCAACTTGTTTGGATCCGGGCCATAACTATATTTAATCAGAGAGGTATCACAATAAAACTTACACAACATATGTACCACCACTAGATGGTGTGTCACATATAGAATTCATGATCGACTCACCAAGATCATGGTCACAGATAGAGGTCAACACATGGAATGAGCATCACAAATATGACCTCTATCTGTGACCCTAACCTTGGTAGCACAATTGTGAGTTTTATATTCAACAACATCATCTAGTGGTGGTACATATGTTGTGTAAGTTTCATTACGTTATCTCTTCCCATTAAAAAGTTACAAAGACCTGTAAAAGTTTATGTGCACGCTCATTCCCTGTGTTGACTTCTCTCTGTGACCTTGACTTTGGTAGATCAGTCACAAATTTTGTATACGACACACCGTATAGTGGTGGTTCTTATGTCATGTAAATTTTATTGTGATATATAAATGAATTCATAAAAATAGTGTTTTTTGGCGACCATCTTAGATGTTATCTTGAGTATCTCAAGCTGCCCAAGGTTTACAGAGTGGCATCAAACAGATTTGGATTCAGTGTAAAACATTACCCTAGAAATTAAAAAACCCATACACCCCAAAATTTCCAGGTCTGACTTAATCTGTGCCAGCTTTTACTGATACAGTACTGGAAGCCTATATTCTGGCTTTATTCTTAAGTGGAGGTACTACAACAGAAAGGCTTTATTTTCTGTGGATGTATTTCATATTATTGTTGAACTGACATTATTTAATCTTTATGGCTTTGTTTTGTTACACTTTATTGGAGTGCATTTAGGAACTCTGTCATAAATTGTAACAAGACAAATACATGTGGATAAAGCAGGACAACCAAAACTAATTTAGCACTCTACCAGTTACTATCAACCACCCCCAACATCGGAAGATAGTTATGAGACTCCTTACATGATTATATAGAGTTTGGTGTCAATCTTAGGTATTTTATTTACATAAATCACCATTGAAGGTGCTGAGAAAAGCATATAATCTCACCAATTTTGCAATTCATAGAGAATTGTTTGTCTGGATGATTCTGTATGGTGTTTATTATTTCTTGGGTATCTGAAGAACTGAAAATAAATCAATATGAAAAGAAAACTAACCATTACAGAAAGAGTGACTCTTTGCAGTTATCAGAGATATTGCACAAAACATGAAAACTAGAGTGCCATTATAGTTCATACAGCATTCTTTCTTACTGTGGTGAATTGAGGGGCTGAACTACATGGTGCAGACCGGCTGGGAGTTACTCTCCTGTCAATGGAACATAGCCAATACTACTCACCAAGTCTGGGCTGTTGAATGTGATTAGAGTCTCCATTGATTGTGACAGATTGTTGACGTCCTCAGAGACATATATATTTATAGAGATACTTGTATGGTGAGTCCATAATAATATAATGTATTATATAGATCATTTTACACCCAGAGACATAATAATGGCGACGATTTTAATTGGCAACTTGTGAATTTGGTGTAAATTTCATTTCTTTGTGAAACTTAGCAAATTTCATGTTATAATAATGCATAGTTTGAAACAATAATTTGTTTATTTTTGTTAGCCTGATTGATAATTTTAAAGCAAATAATATATCATATTGGGTCTAGAATGTATAGTAAAATATTTATTATGTTCTTGTAAATTTTTGATTTGAAAAAAAATCACAGAAATTTAGTAGTATTTTCTAATATTTCTGTAACAATTATCTATTCACGTAAAGAAATTTAAAGTTTAAAATTTTGATGTAGACTTGAATATTTTTGTTAAAATTGACTATGCTCTAAGAAGGTGGTGTTGGGCTCGTTAGTTACAGTTTTCACACAATGGCACTCAACTTTCAGACTATCACACTCAATGAATTACAAATGCTTAACAAGAAGGACGCCAACGCCCTATAGCTCACCAACATTCCTCTTTGATAGTAACTTTGGCAAACACAAGAACTGTATCAAACAGGGTCATAACATGCGACAAAGCTTACCTAAACACAACCTCGTAAAAGTAAAACACAGAAACTGACATAAACACTAAGTGAAACATGAAATTCTGAGCGAAACAGAAAACTAAATGCAAATAAAAATGTCAAGAAAAATGTTTAAAATGCAGGGTATGAGGGGTTAATCATGAAACAATGATACTGAGGAACATGTATGATGAATATATGTGCCATGGGAAGAGAAGGAACACAGCAGCTGACCTAAACACTAAGTTAAACATGAAATTCCGAGCTAAACAGAAAACTAAACGCAACTAAAAATGTCAAGAAAAATGTTTAAAATGCAGGGTATGAGGGGTTAATCATGGAACAATGATACTGAGGAACATGTATGATGAATATAAGTGCCATGGGAAGAGAAGGAGCACAGCAGCTGACCTAAACACTTAGTTAAACATGAAATTCTGAGCTAAACAGAAAACTAAACGCAACTAAAAATGTGAAGAAAAACGTTTAAAATGCAGGGTATGAGGGGTTAATCATGGAACAATGATATTGAGGAACATGTATAATGAATATAAGTGCAATGGGAAGAGAAGGAGCACAGCAGCTGACCTAAACACTAAGTTAAACATGAAATTCCAAGCTAAACAGAAAACTAAACGCAACTAAAAATGTCAAGAAAAATGTTTAAAATGCAGGGTATGAGGGGTTAAACATGGAACAATGATACTGAGGAACATGTATGATGAATATAAGTGCCATGAGAAGAGAAGGAACACAGCAGCTGACCTAAACACTAAGTTAAACATGAAATTCTGAGCTAAACAGAAAACTAAACGCAACTAAAAATGTCAAGAAAAATGTTTAAAATGCAGGGTATGAGGGGTTAATCATGGAACAATGATACTGAGGAACATGTATGATGAATATAAGTGCCATGGGAAGAGAAGGAGCACAGCAGCTGACCTAAACACTTAGTTAAACATGAAATTCTGAGCTAAACAGAAAACTAAACGCAACTAAAAATGTGAAGAAAAACGTTTAAAATGCAGGGTATGAGGGGTTAATCATGGAACAATGATACTGAGGAACATGTATAATGAATATAAGTGCAATGGGAAGAGAAGGAGCACAGCAGCTGACCTAAACACTAAGTTAAACATGAAATTCCGAGCTAAACAGAAAACTAAACGCAACTAAAAATGTCAAGAAAAATGTTTAAAATGCAGGGTATGAGGGGTTAATCATGGAACAATGATACTGAGGAACATGTATGATGAATATAAGTGCCATGGGAAGAGAAGGAGCACAGCAGCTGACCTAAACACTTAGTTAAACATGAAATTCTGAGCTAAACAGAAAACTAAACGCAACTAAAAATGTGAAGAAAAACGTTTAAAATGCAGGGTATGAGGGGTTAATCATGGAACAATGATATTGAGGAACATGTATAATGAATATAAGTGCAATGGGAAGAGAAGGAGCACAGCACCTGACCTAAACACTAAGTTAAACATGAAATTCCAAGCTAAACAGAAAACTAAACGCAACTAAAAATGTCAAGAAAAATGTTTAAAATGCAGGGTATGAGGGGTTAAACATGGAACAATGATACTGAGGAACATGTATGATGAATATAAGTGCCATGGGAAGAGAAGGAACACAGCAGCTGACCTAAACACTTAGTTAAACATGAAATTCTGAGCTAAACAGAAAACTAAACGCAACTAAAAATGTGAAGAAAAACGTTTAAAATGCAGGGTATGAGGGGTTAATCATGGAACAATGATACTGAGGAACATGTATAATGAATATAAGTGCAATGGGAAGAGAAGGAGCACAGCAGCTGACCTAAACACTAAGTTAAACATGAAATTCCGAGCTAAACAGAAAACTAAACGCAACTAAAAATGTCAAGAAAAATGTTTAAAATGCAGTGTATGAGGGGTTAATCATGGAACAATGATACTGAGGAACATGTATAATGAATATAAGTGCCATGGGAAGAGAAGGAGCACAGCAGCTGACCTAAACACTAAGTTAAACATGAAATTCCGAGCTAAACAGAAAACTAAACGCAAATAAAAATGTCAAGAAAAATGTTTAAAATGCAGGGTATGAGGGGTTAATCATGGAACAATGATACTGAGAAACATGTATGATGAATATAAGTGCCATTGGAAGAGAAGGAGCACAGCAGCTGACCTAAACACTTAATTAAACATGAAATTCTGAGCTAAACAGAAAACTAAACGCAACTAAAAATGTCAAGAAAAATGTTTAAAATGCAGGGTATGAGAGGTTAATCATGGAACATTGATACTGAGGAACATGTATAATGAATATAAGTGCCATGGGAAGAGAAGGAGCACAGCAGCTGACCTAAACACTTAGTTAAACATGAAATTCTGAGCTAAACAGAAAACTAAAAGCAACTAAAAATGTCAAGAAAAATGGCTAAAATGTTGGGTATGAGGGGTTAAATCATGGTAAAATGATAATAATCATCATATAGCAGCATTATAAAAGCCATGATATGGAAATAGGGCGATTAAGTGACCTAAACAGAAACTTTAACATTATTGGACACGTACGCTGACGCCGACGCCGACCGATCGAGCCATGCCATAAGCTCACACAACTAAAGTTGGTGAGCTAAAAACATAGGCCTCGTAAAAGCTCAAAAACTATACACGTGCAGACAAAATAAAGGCACTCTGACAATGGAAGATTTAGTTATGGAAACAGGGATCGCTGAATCAGCTGGGCAAGAATTAACAGAAAATGAAATAATCACTCTTGATTGGTTACCCAAATCACCAGAATTGGAAGATTATTTTACTTCACCCACTAGTAGAAATCCAACAGATATTCAGTGCTGCCTAGAACCCTACATGTTGCCATCACCTCCCAAAACAAATGTGTTCTCTCTAACCAAACCAACACAGCAGGTACAAGTTCCTAAAAATGTAACTGAAGTCATCCATGAGATGAGAAGAGAGATCAGAAACTTACATAAAAAATATGAAGACAAAGACTTGTGGAAAAGGGAGAAGGCATTACGACATTACATCAAACCTTCAAAAGTTTAAAGAAAGAATTGAAATGACGATTCAGCAAAGAGGCACCGCCTTCAGCATGAAGGCAACTCCAGTACTTGAAGCAGAAAGATGATGAAAGTCTTGAACAATTTTCACAGCTTGTTCATACTGTCACTGTGGAAGGGTATCCCGACTCAGAACGTCAAACAATTGACAAGATCTCCGCAGAAGCATTTTTGCGAGGATGCAAGAACAAGGACGCAGTTAGGGCAGTCATGGAGAAGAATCCTTCTATAATTTTTAAAGCCCTAAAATACATGAAAGCTTCCATTGCCAATCAGAAAGCCAATATTGGTTACAGAGTGCCAAACTATCATCAGCGCCAAGTCGCCTTCTCAGAGGCTGAGCAAGATAATGAGGTCAAGAAAGTTGAAGTCGACCCTAAAATAGCTTCACTTGAGGAAAGAATGGGGAAGCTTCAAAGCGTTGTAGAAGATATGGCAACTCTGATGAAAGATAAATTGCAAGCTCCACAATCCCCACCCAATAAATATAAATATTACTAACAGCCATATAGACAGGGAAATTGGAAAAAGAAACAGAATTACAATGATGGAAAATACAGGAATGACAGAAACCAAAAATCAGGTGAAGGCCCAGATGCAAAAACATGGCGACGTACAGAGCAAGACACTACAATGATACAGCGAAGTCCAGAAAATTTAAACAAGACAGGACTCAGTGCAAAGGCCAACACCGGGTCCATGATGAAGTAGGCCTGCTTAATGCAGTTGAACCAGATATTATTGTACATATTGATGAAAAAAATGTAAATATGGATGACATACCAGAAATTATTGTAAGCAAGGTCACTGGTATTTCATTAATACTGCCATTGAGTGTAAATAGTATAAATACATCAGCCATTGTTGATACGGCAGCTATGATAACTCTCATGAATGAAGAGTTTTTCAAGAAATCTGGTTTGACAATTGCATCTAATTTCCAAAAAGTTAGCCTGAAGGGAATTGGAAAACAACCAGTTATTATGGGGACTATAGTACCAGATATGGCGATTAAGATTGGATCAAAAATATTTAAATGGGACATTTGTATAGCGCCAATCAATGATACCTTTATTTTGGATTTAGATTTTCTCACTTCAAACCAGTGCGTTGTTAATCTTTGAAATAGCATGCTGACAATTGGTGAATGCGTGTTTTAAAATACCTGGAGCAGATCCTGATATAAATGTATCTCGAGTAGTAGTAAGTAAGTCATGCTGTAACTCCCCCTCCAAACACAGTGACCATTGTTAATGTGAAACTGGATCAGCCCTTGAATGATGATGTTTTTGAGCCAGTTGGCCAAGTCAAGGGTATCCTATTATCATCTGCAGTTGGAAGAGGAATGTGCACAGTTGTCAAGGCAATCAATGATACGAACCACTTCATAAAACTGAAAAGGAACACCCATGTAGGGAATGCAGAAGAAGTCTTGATAACAGATATTCAAAATTCCAATAATTTTGAATTTTCCTCCAAAGATAAACAGCATGTTCCTGATCAGAGCTTCAATGGTGTGAAACAGAAGGTGCATAGAACTAGACTGAGAGCACAAAATATTCAAAATTGAAATAATTTTGAATTCGCTGCTCCCAGATCTATTATCAATGGCACGGACACCAATGTTTCAAGAAAGCTAGCTAAGACCTCAGAAGAATAGAAAGATACAATGTTTGACATTAGAGAAAGTATGGAAGCACAGAGAGTTCAAAATTTCCATAATTTTGATACAATGTGCGACAAGACAGATGACAGTATGGAAGCACAAGGAGGCCAAAATTACCATAATTTTGAACATACTGCTTTTAAATTTGTGGTCAGTGGCACTTATCCCAACACTTTAGACGAGCTAGCTGATATAAAGAATACATTGCCTGAGCATCTTAAAGAATTATATGAGAAATCTGTCACAGACTCAACTACAGCACAGGGAATCGAACTTGGTAGGTTACTTATAAAATATTCTGATGTTTTTGCCAGCCATGATCTCGACTTAGGTTGTTTGAAAGAGATTGAGCATGAAATTAACACCAGTGATGCTGCTCCCATCAAGCATAAGATTAGATGTACTCCATTAGGTTTGGAAGGACAAGAGCATGAACATCTTCAGAAGTTGCTGGTTGCTGGAGTCATCCAACCCTCAATATCAGCTTGGGCATCAGCACCAGTGTTGGTTCGAAAGAAAGATGGTAGTGTCAGATGGTGCATCAACTTCCGATCACTTAATGCATTGACAGTAAAAGATAGTTTCCCGCAGCCATTAAATGAAGATTGTTTAGATACTTTGCAGGGCACAAAGTACTTCTCCACTTTAGACATGGCATCAGGGTATTACCAAATACCACTATATGAACCTAATAGGAAAAAGACGGCCTTTATCACAAAGTATGGCCTCTACGAGCATACAAGAATGAGTTTTGGTTTGTGCAATGCACCAGCAACATTCCAGAGAGCAATGCAATTAGTTCTACGAGGATTGACGTGGAAAGAACTCCTCGTTTATTTAGACGACATAATTGTCCTGGGGTCCAACTTTGAGGAATGTCTACTCCACCTTGAAAATGTAATCCTAAGATTTCGTGAGTATAACCTCAAACTGAAGCCGAAAAAGTGCCAACTGTTTAAGAAAGAGGTCTAATTTCTTGACAAACTTGTAAATAAAGATGGTATTGCTGTTGCGCCAAGTAAGATTGAGGCTCTTGCCAAATGGCCCGAACCAAAGAGTCATCAAGAATTAATGTCATTTTTGGGTTTCTTAAATTATCATCGAGACCACATCAAGAATTTTGCTGGATTGACTACACCTTATATGAACTTACAGCTCCAAAGAAGCTATTTACATGGTTACCAGAACACCAGAATAGTTTTGAACAGCTGAAAGCTGTTATGACAGCTCCTCCATTATTATCGTATCCAACGAAAGATGGTGTATTTATATTGGATACAGATGCCTCTAACAAAGCCATAGGAGCAGAACTGTCTCAGGTTCAGTGGGGAGAAACAAACGTGATTGGGTATGCCAGCCATGTGTTGCTAAAAGCACAATGTAAATATTGTACCACCAGAAAGGAGCTTTTAGCAGTTGTAAAATTTTGTCGACATTACCGGCATTATTTGTTGCATCGACAGTTCATCGTCCGGACGTAGATGATGCGCTTCAAGAACATAGAGGGTCAGATAGCTTGATGGATTGAGAACTCTCACAATATGATATGAAGATCATTCATCGACTTGGTAAACAACATGGTAATGCTGATAGTCTGTCTCGCATTCCTGATGCATTCCCAGGATGCAATTGTTACAATGCTGGAGACACCTCAGAAATGTTACCTTGTGGTGGTTGTCATTTTTGCAAGAGGGCACACCAACAGTGGGAGGGATTTTCAGAAGACGTTGATGATGTGATCCCTCTGGCTGTCAAAAAAGTACCAGAAGTGACAACAGTTTTAGATGAAGTAATTTCACCACAAGTGCCCATGGAAGAAACCACTGAATTGAGTGTTTCTCATGTAACATGGCTGAATCCTTAAACTAGTATGGAATTGCAAGAATTACCACGAAAAGATAGGGACCTTGGCCAAATAACAGAGAGGTTGGAAAATGATATTACTCCAGAGAAGCATAAACTTTATCTGTGTAGTCCTGCCATCAAAGCCCTCTGGTTATGCCGATCACAACTACAGTTCAACAACGGAGTATTAGTCTACAGATGGGAAAATAAAATAGACAGAGAATTAGTGCTGTCAGTGCCAGAATCTTTAAAACAGGAGGTATTATTCTACTGTCACAATACCAAACCTTCAGGACATTTGGGACAAACAAAGACGTTGCTAAGACTTAAGAAGTCATTTAAGTGGTATAACATGACTGCAGATTGTAAAGCCTATGTGCAGTCATGCAAAACATGCAATGTTCAACAAAAATAAAATGTTACTCCTCGGGCACATTTACAGTCTTATCATGCAGGATACCCAATGGAGAGGGTGCATCTTGATATACTTGGGCCTTTTATCCCCAGCAGCAGTGGTAATGTGTATGTTCTCCTTATGATTGACCGGGTCACAAAGTTGGTAGAAATAGCTGCCTTGCCAGATCAAACTGCTGAGAAAATTGCCAGAAAGTTCATTCTACATTTTATAGTGACCTTTGATGCCTGCTAGTGGTACATACCATACCAACCAGGGTCAAAACTTTGAAAGCAATTTATTCAAAGCCCTTTGTGAGCAGCTCCAAATCGCCAAATCAAGAACTACACCTTATCACCCATCATCAAACGGACAGGTCAAGCGTTTTAACAGGACACTGTTGCAGATGATCAGATGTTATGTAAGGAATGGGACAGGGACCTTCCTCTGTTCGCCATGGCTTTACATTCAGTGGAACATCAACAAACTGGATTTACTCCGAACCAGTTGATGTTGGGCAGAGAAGTGATCCAGCCTGTAGATTTACTCTTTGATGTTCATGATATGAAGGGACCTTCCTCTGTTCGCCATGGCTTTACATTCAGTGGAACATCAACAAACCGGATTTACTCCGAACCAGTTGATGTTGGGCAGAGAAGTGATCCAGCCTGTGGATTTACTCTTTGGTGTTCACAATATGAACCAAAAAGAATATGAAGCAGCAGAATGGGTAAAACACTTAAATGAAATTATGCCCAAGATACACCATTTCGCCAGAAAATTTCTTGGACAGTCTCAGCTGCGTCAAAAGATAGATTATGATCTCCGAGACACAATACCATCAAGGTGATGTAGTGTACAAACAGGACAAGTCAACTAAAGTTGGACAGTGCCGAAAACTTAAACCTCCATGGTGCAGACCATACTTGGTAGTTAGCGGCAAGGCTCCCCTGTACCAAGTACGAGATAGGAAAGGCACTTATACACTACATCATGACAGACTGAAAATATGTAGAGATGCAGTTTTCCCTCTCTGGTTGAGGAGAATGAGACACCATTTTCTGCATGGAGAAGAGAAATTGCTGCTGCCAGACAGTCAAAGAGAACAAACCCCTCAGGCACAGACTGCAACATCTCCAGGAGTGACAGCTTCAGATGCTGATGATATCCAAAATTCAGTCTGTACTGAGTTGAGATACAGATGCAATACCTCCAACTGATGATTGTGCTGTAGATTAGATCAAAGATTCAGTCTGAGCTGAGTCTAGAAGTCCAGTTGTGGGTGCAGCAGACCATGCCTTGCAACACATCGAAGAAGGGGAACTGCCTAAATTGTTTACCAAACAACAAGAGATGAGAAAAGGAAGGAAGGTTAAGCCTCCTGTCAAATTCAGAGACTATATAATTTAATTCAGTAAGTGATGCATGGTACACATGTTTTACCCACACAAAACTGCACCATTGTTGTCACTAACTCCGGTAAATAATACAAATAATGGGCTCACTCTTAGTGTATATATCTTTTGCTTTGTAGATGGATGAATTTGACGAGGCTAATTTCGAGCCAGATTACGATGAGACGGGGCTTAATGGAAATAATAATTTAATTTTGGTTACAACCCAGGAAAGCGATGAATGTGTAGTAATAGATGAGGTATCTTCAGAGAATGAATTGGAATCTTCACATGAAAATGAATTGGAATTACAATCACACCCTGAACCTCCATCTGTAGTCGATAAGAGAGTGGTCGTTAAGTGGAAGCCTGGAATGACACACAGATCCTGTCCACTTTGTAGAGTAAGAGACAAAAATTTTAATAGGCACACTATTGTCTATCACCTACCATGGTTTGTGGGTGCCAGGACTGCATGTTGGCAGTGTGGGGTACAAGAAGGAATTAATTGCTTTGTAAAAAGAAGACACACTGAAGCAGATGACCACCCTGCAGGATCAGCCTTCGATGACAATGCGCTAGAACTTAGGGTTTTGCTGATAAACGGTCTGTTGCACTACTTCCGTGAGGTTTTAGGCCAAGACTCCTTAATGATCTTTTGAGATATGTTTTGTGTAAAAAACTGCATCCAACAGAGGTGACTAACAAGCCTTTTAATACAGAAGAAATAGCATTAATGGATCATTATTGTAAATCACAAAAAATTGAGAGACCAACAGAGTTTAGTATATGTCCACCAAATACAGTTATTTCTCTGTTTCACTGGCGTATCTTATTGCAGTTACTGTCTCGGCTCGACAATACATGGCAAGAAGGAGCCAGGTCAATTGAAACAACAATGTTGTTCATTGGCATAGAAGTCACCAATAAAAATATCAAATTGGAAAGTCTAAGATTTATCGATAGTCACATGCATGTTGATCAGCTACTCAAAAAGTCGAAGGAACATTCATTACGACAAATAGAAGAAATTGTTGATAGTAAATCAATGGAACTGATTAGGGTGGTCGCAAATTATGTTTTCCCCAAGAGCTGGAGATATTGGAGCAAAGACAGCACCTCAGACCAAAGTATTTATGTCACTTTTGGCATACATCCTATATTTAGTGGATTTTCGATCCGCAGGTCAACATCTAGATCAATTAGTGTCTTTATTATAAGGCATCTGCGCTGTGTTGGGTTGGGGGAATTCGGCATGGATATGACCACCACTTGTAAAAGTTGGCCCAGTTGCAAAAACGTAGATTCCTGCATTGACAACAAAATAATGGCTCAGGAAAGACTCCTACATAGAGTACTTCCCCTTGCAGCCAAATACAATAAGACTGTAGTGATTCACTGCAAAGATAAGGGCAGTGGCGAGGCAGCATCTAAAGTTTTTAGTATTTTTAAAGAATTGGGCTTAACTGAACTTAATGTCCATAGACATTGTTTCATGGGGACATCCTCAGAACTCGCAGCTTGGCAACTTGTGTTGCCAAACTTCAAGTTCAGCTTCACCAATAGTTTATTCAGAGATTTTAATACTAAAGAAGCTATCTCTAGTTTGCCCATAGAAAATATTCTGTTAGAATCGGACTTACCTTACCTTTCGCCAAATCGCCACTGTCCAATCAGCACACCCTGGATGATCTTGCCAGTTGCAAGATACATTAGTGAGAAAAAGAATGTGCCTTTGTCTGTTTTGGTCAGCTTGACCAATCAAAACACTTGCCAGTTATATGGCATTGACCTGTGAGGTTTTAGGCCAAGACACTCACTAAATACAGTTGTAGCTGTAGAAGTGGGTAGGGATGTATGTACGCATCTGTATCCATATATACAGATACAAGATTTGTATATATCACTGTTAATTATGTAAATGTGTACATATACATTCTGGTAATAAAAGTCATTATATGCCAGATATTCGAAAGTCCAATACTTTTGATCCCCTGATATCTCTCGGATTTGACTTATCTTGGATTGAAAATCTCGGACTGACTTTAACACAGGTTTGAATTTGAATAAACATACGTGTTTATGCTACGACTTGCCACATCCAGGGTGCTGTTTAATATTATGTACCTTAAGGTACTTGGAACTAGTAGCTAAGCCACAATACCAGAATTATGTAGCAATTATAAATGAATGGTCCTGAATTTATTAGTGATATTCACCTCCCCTCTAGTAAATGATAAAGTTAAATTTAGTGGTCTGTTAACTTGACATCTACCCATGATTTGGATTATACCTGCTATATTGCAAAAGTCCTATATGTGGTTTAGCTCTATGCATGGGTGATGGCTTTGGTTATGGTACTAATCGCTAATATTTACCAGGTAAGGTCACCAGCCAAATGGAATGGAGAGGAGTGTGGTGAATTTAGGGGCTGAACTACATGGTGCAGACCGGCTGGGAGTTACTCTCCTGTCAATGGAACATAGCCAATACTACTCACAAAGTCTGGGCTGTTGATGATGATTAGAGTCTCCAATGATTGTGACAGATTGTTGACGTCCTCAGAGACATATATATTTATAGAGATACTTGTATGGTGAGTCCATAATAATATAATGTATCATATAGATCGTTTTACACCCCGAGATATATAATATTACCTACTCATATTGCAAACCCAATGCATAGTGTATAACTTTAATGTGCAGTATCCCAATCGAAGCTGCCTCATAAAGTCATACAGCATACAGTTACAAGAGCAGGATCTTGCATCTTTATATATGTTTAACCCCTTTCAATCTGATATCAAAATCCAAAATTCCAAATAGCAAAATTTTCCCACAATTCTGCTAGGTGTTTAACCAATGCAATCTGTTTGACAGAGGCTCAATGAGACTGAATTGGTTGAAGTCCTGGATGCATTACAGAAAAAAATTGCAGGTGGACATTTTGATATTTTGCCATTTGTGTGTACAGGGTTAATGAACCACTGAATCTATCCTTTGTATTTAATGTTTTCATGAAAACACTTTGCAATTTAGAACACAAAGATACAAGTTTATAACTAATAAAAATTACAGATATAGCTTGAAAGCAATTTATAAAATTTCACGATAAAACATAATCTGTATTAGAGCTAAGATCGAGCTGATTGGCACAGAGATTACACTATTAGAAGATCAAATTTGTATTGAAGGTATGGCAATTCTGAGTGAGCTGGCATTTGACCTTTAAGGTCTACAGGAACTGGTGAATTTCCCAAAACAGACAAGTACAAAAGAATTCCAAAACAAGTTAAAAGATTTTCATACAAACAGCTACAAGCAATGATACTCTTTTGATCTAAAGAATATTTTGAGTGCTGAAGTTTTAAACTAAAAAATAATTTTATTGTTGAAAATCAACTTTTAAAATGTAGATCACACTAACAGAACTGAAAATTCACATACAGCTATCTTAAATTAATGAAACCAAAATTAATCTGAAACATATATCTATCTTTGCCATTCCAAAACATTTTTCCAGTATCAACACCAAGACATGCCACCTTAAGACAATGAAAGTGTCAATGACACTGTAGCTTAACTTGTGTGTTGTGTTTGATGAAAAGGATAAAGTTCAATGTTTATGAAACGATTATGAAATAAGACAAGAATTGTGATAATTGGGAATATGTGCATTTCTGTTCCCTGTATGCTATGTTTATGATAAAAATAATATGAGGTGTACACTGTGCTAAAGAGCTGAGGGGTGGATTAATATGACCTCACAGTTAATGTATGTGGCCCTCACAGTTAACGTATATCAACAAAAGTTACCAAGTTACAGTGAAATTACTCCAAAATGAGTCATCCTATCAAGTTACATTAAAATCCCTTCATAAATATGGCCTGTAGACTGTGCTAAAGGTTTTCGGGCTTCGAGCCCCTATAGCCATCAGTTTCCCAATTGCGTCCAAAGGGGACGTTCTCATCTAGACATTATATGAAGTCAACCTACCAAGTTACAATGAAATCCCTTAATAAACATGACCTGTAGACTGTGCTAAAGGTTTTTGGGCTTTGGGCTTTGGCAGCCATCATGGTTGATGATCGCAACCAAAAGGGGACATTCTCATCTGGGCATCATCTGGAGTGATCCTACAAAGTTACAATGAAATCCCTTCATAAATATGACCTGTAGACTGTGCTCAAGGTTTTTGGGCTTCGGGCCCCTGAAGCCATCACAGTTGACCAATCACGACCAAAAGGGGATGTCATCATCTAGGCATTATATGGAGTCAAACTTACGGGTTACAATGAAGTTCTTCCATAAATATGACCAATAGACTATGCTAAAGGTTTTGGGGTTTTGGGTTCGGGCAGCCATCAAGGCTGAATGATCGTGACCAAAAGGGGACGTTCTTATCTAGACATTATTTAGAGTCATCCTACCAAGGTACAATGAAATCCCTTCATAAATATCACCTGTAGACTGTGCTAAAGATTTTCGGGCTTTGGGGCCCTGTAGCCAACACAGTTGCCTAATGGTGTCCAAAAGGGGCTGTTCTCATCTAGACATTACACGAAGTCAACCTACCATGTTACAATGAAATCCCTTCATAAATATGATCTGAAGACTGTGTTAAAGGTTTTCGGGCTTTAGGCTTGGGCAGCCATCATGGTTGAATGATCGCAACCAAAAGGGGACATTCTCATCTGGACATCATCTGGAGTGATCCTATGAAGTTACAATGAAATCCCTTCATAAATATGACCTGTAGACTGTGCTCAAGATTTTCGGGCTTCAGGCACCTGTAGCCATCACAGTTGACCAACCATGGCCAAAAGGGGATGTCATCATCTAGGCATTATATGGAGTCAACCTAACAAGTTACAATGAAATCCTTCCATAAATACGACCTACAGACATGCTAAAGGTTTTTGGGCTCGGGCAGCCATCAAGGCTGAATGATCGTGACCAAAAGGGGACGTTCTCATCTGGACTCTATTTGGAGTCATCCTACCAAGCTACAAAGAAATCCCTTCATAATTATGACCTGTAGACTGTTCTAAAGGTTTTCGGGCTTTGGGCCCCTGAAGCCGTCACATTTGCCCAATCGTGTCCAAAAGGGGACGTTCTCATCTAGACATTATATGAAGTCAACCTACCAAGTTACAATGAAATCTCTTCATAAATTTGACCTGTAGACTGTGCTAAAGTTTTCGGGCTCAGGCAGCCATCATGATTAAATGATCGCAACCATAAGTGACAATCTCACCTGGGCATCATCTGCAGTGATCCTGCAAAGTTACAATGAAATCCCTTCATAAATATGACCTGTAGACTGTGCTCACGGTTTTCGGGCTTCGGGCACCTGTAGCCATCACAGTTGACCAATCACGACCAAAAGGGGATGTCATCATCTAGGCATTATATGGAGTCACCCTAACAGGTTACAATGAAATCCTTCCATAAATATAACCTTTTGCCTATGCTAAAGGTTTTTGGGCTCGGGCACCCATCAAAGCTGAATGATCACGACCAAAATGGGACGTTCTCATCTAGAC
Source organism: Pictodentalium vernedei (assembly GCA_031216915.1). Taxonomy (NCBI): domain Eukaryota; kingdom Metazoa; phylum Mollusca; class Scaphopoda; order Dentaliida; family Dentaliidae; genus Pictodentalium; species Pictodentalium vernedei. The sequence continues at coordinate 307,742,286 of CM062295.1, read as the reverse complement.
GTTATTTGGAGTCATCCTACCAATTTACAATGAAATCCCTTCATAAATATGACCTGTAGACTGTGCTAAAGGTTTTCGGGCTTCGGGCACCTTTAGCCGTCAAAGTTGCCCAATCATGTCCAAAAGGGGACGGTCTCATCAAGACATTATATGAAGTCAACCTACCAAGTTACAAAGAAATCCCTTCATAAATATGACCTGTAGACTGTGTTTAAGGTTTTCGGGCTTTCGGGCTCGGGCAGCCATCATGGTTGAATGATCGCAACCAAAGGGGACAATCTCATCTGGGCATCATCTGGAGTGATCCTACGAAGTTACAATGAAATCCCTTCATAAATATGACCTGTAGACTGTGCTCACGGTTTTCGAGCTCCGGGCACTTGTAGCCATCACAGCTGACCAATCACAACCAAATGGGGATGTCATCATCTAGGCATTATATGGAGTCAACCAAATAGGTTACAATGAAATCCTTCCATAAATATGACCTTTCACCTATGCTAAAGGTTTTTGAGCTCGGGCACCCATCAAGGCTGAATAATTGCGATCAAAATGGGACGTTCTCATCTAGACATTATTTGGAGTCATCCTACCAAGTTACAATGAAATCTCCTCATAAATATGACCTGTAGACTGTGCTAAAGGTTTTCTGGCTTCGGGCACCTTTAGCCATCACAATTGCCCAATCATGTCCAAAAGGGGACGTTCTCATCTAGACATTATATGAAGTTAACCTACCAAGTTAGAATGAAATCCCTTCATAAATATGACCTGTAGACTGTGATAAAAGTTTTTCAGGCTTCGGGCTCGGGCAGCCATCATGGCTGAATGATCATAACCATAGGGGACAATCTCATCTGGGCATCATCTGGAGTGATCCTAAGACGTTACAATGAAATCCCTTTGTAAATATGACCTGTAGACTGTGCTCAAGGTTTTCGGACTTCGAACATTTGTAGCCATCACAACTGACCAATCACGACCAAAAGGGGATGTCATCATCTAGGCATTATATGGAGTCAACCTAACTGGTTACAATGAAATCCTTCCATAAATATGACCTTTTGCCTATGCTAAAGGTTTTTGGGCTCAGGCACCCATCAAGGCTGCATGATCGTGATCAAAATGGGACGTTCTCATCTAGACATTATTTGTAGTCATCCTACCAAGTTACAATGAAATCCCTTCATAAATATGACCTCTAGACTGTGCTAAAGGTTTTTGGGTTTCGGGCCCCTGTAGCCGTTACAGTTGCCCAATCACGTCCAAAAGGGGACTTTCTCATCTAGACATTGCATGAAGTCAACCCACCAAGTTACAATGAAATTCCTCAATAAATATGACCTGTAGACTGTGCTAAAGGTTTTCGGGTTTTGGGCTTGGGCAGTCGTCACGGTTGGCAGATCATGCCCAAATGGGGAAATTCTCATCTAGACATCATAAGGAGTCATCCTACCAAGTTACAATGAAATCCCTCCACATTAAACATGACCTGCAGACTATGCTAAAAGTTTTTGGGTTTCGGGCTTGGGCAGCCATCACGGTTGATAGATCATGCCCAAAAGGGGATGTTCTCATCTAGGCATTATACAGAGGCATCCTACCAAGTTACAATGAAATCTCTTCATAAATACGACCTGTAGACTGTGCTAATGGTTTTCGGGTTTTGGGCTCAGGCAGCCATACCGGTTGCCCGATCGCGACCAAAAGGGGACGTTCTCATTTAGACATGACCCCAAACCTGCATATGAAATTTCGTGATGATCAGACAAGAACTGCGGGGTGTAGCCCGTGCTAAAGGAAAATGTGAACAGACGTCACAGACTCACAGACTAACAGACTTCCGCATGCATGATGGCAATAGCTTATCTTGACTATGACAGGTTAAGCAAAAAATGGCACATGCAAGGTGTACATAACACCTTGGCTGATGTATTTGTAACAGAAATACATGTTTGTTAACACTGATTGCTAAACTCAAACATCTAACACTGACAGAGTTGTACAATGTTTACCCTTCTTTTGAAATGACAATACAAGATACATCTGACTGGTCAAAGATAAATACACTAATTGTTTTTTTTCTCTAACACTGGATGGACAAACATTGTTCAGTGGATGGTAAACAGAGCTAATGAAAATATAAATTTTATAGTAAATTTCCTTACTTATTATACCTACCACAATTGTTTACTACAGGCTTGCACTACAGTGGAAGACCCTAACTCGGATAAAATACTCTCTATCTTAATCTTTCCCAAGAGATGTGGGAAAGAAAAGTGGTGTAAAAAACACCACAAAAAAATAAGCCAAAACTGGGACGAGCGCCATCGGCACACACCCAGTATGGGATGCTGTTTCCTTAGTACAAATCCACAACTTCCGTTAACCAATGCGCAGTGCAGTCATCAATTAATCATTCTTTTGAGTCTGCATAACATAGGAGTTAAGTGATCAGCGGGGAGGAAGGATTCTTACCCGAATAAGAAGATGGGAGGGCCTCCATGTAAACAAATGCGGTAGGTATAATAAGAAAGTAAATTGACTATAAAATTTATATTTCTTATCAACCTACCTTACAATTGTTTACTACAGGCTGAATAGAAAATAGGATGGAGGAAATCACATAACCAACCCACACATAACTCAATTGCACTGGAACCGTGGACAGAAGAAGAGATCCCTAGTCTTATCAAACCATAGCATCACAAACATTAGTAAAAGACAATGAAAGATGAGGTGTATGGTGATGTACGATGCACAGACAGAAAGGGCAGTAACAGCACAGTGCTGGAACTGACCCTGTAAGAAGTGCAATGGCTGGGATAGACAACAGCCTGAGCAGAAGAAAGAGGGCCTGTAAAACAAAGGTCCTCTGCCTGCTCCTGCAACTGTCGCAGATAAGTGGAGAAGGTAGCATTTCTCCAGTAGGCTTCCAGCATAACATCCGACAACATGACAGAGTAAGTATAAGCCCCGAGAGGAAGACAATGCACGCACCTCATGGCAGAAAAACGATTGGTAATACAATCGCCAGTAGCTAGATGAGCGGAAGCTGCACGAATAGCAAGACAAATCCATCGAGAAATGGATTCAGGAGAGATCTGGCATGTGAGAAAACACATATCCACCCAGGATAAAGGCACAAATGCCCCCCCCCCCCCAACCCACCAAGCAGAGCAGCGCCCAAGAAAGTGTCCATCTTGGAGTGAACTGTAAAGTCCTAGGCCTTTTCAAGGAAAAGTGCGAACAAGCTTAGAGAGGCAAGGATGAATGCCGATACGAAGCTGTACCACATATGAAAAAGGTCTCCGAAGAATGGACTTGTACCCATTGCTGGAGACCCCCAGAAACAAACATATACCATAAACTCTGTAATCGGTGTGATTGAAGGAGTGACAGAAGCAACAGAGTGATCGCATACCATCGACAGAAGAACCTTCTACTTAGCCACAGAGGCTAAACCAGTGGAGTGAGTGCCTCCTTGAAGAAGAAAAGCAACTCCACTGCTCGTCTCGAAAAAACTACTATGGAGGAGACAGGACTCGATAAAAGACATGCACAAAGGCACAATGAAGTTGGGTCGACCTGAAACCTCCTTGGGCGACTTTGGCAAAGAAAGTCGCGACGTAGAGGGAGACATGCCAGAACCACTGCTAACAGAGAGCGGTGCAGATTGATCCACACCCACCGAGGCAACAGGGGTGGGAACGAAAGGATTCGACAACTGCAGGTTCATATCTGAGCTAGAACCTGAGGCAGAATCGAAACCGGCAGGAAGACAGGAAGACCGTTCCAAAGGAAGGACAAAGGGTCCATGGTGAAAGCCAGAGCATCTGAACACAGGGACACGGAAATGTCCACCTGATGGTTCCAACGAGTCGTAAGATACTGGAACAGCGCCATGGGGAGCATCCGCCCGAGGGAAAAGAACCTGCCCCGTCAGGACAGGGAGTTGGCTAGGAAGGTCAAACGACTGGGAAGGTGACAAACCACCACTCTGGCACTGACAGCCTGAGCGAGCAGTAAAAGATCCTGAACCAATGCATACATGGGAACATAGTGCGTGCCGCCCTGGTTCCGAATGTAATCTACCACCATAGAATTGCCAGACCACAGAAGGACTTGACAATTTGAAAAACGGGGGATCCACTGCCGGAAACACAGAAGAAGAGCAAGAAGCTCCTTCTGGTTGACATGAAGAGCAGCTGGATCCTGGTCCATGACCCGTGAAGGAAAAGACCTAGAAGATCCAACGTCACACCCCATCTGAGATCACTGGCGATTACGGTCAGAACACGATCGGATGTGGGAAAGTACAATGGAACACCCTGCATAATCCACTGAACATCTGTCAGGGGAGAAGGTGACGAGGAAGAGACCCTGGTAACAGAAGCACCAAAACCAGAGGATTGACATTCGGCCTCCAATGATTTAGCAAAAAGGGTTGGAGAGGTCAGACATGCAGTCAACCTAGAGGAATGAGATCCGTCAGCGAAACACAGAGACCAAGCAGTCGGGGAAGACTCCGAGCTGATGAAGTCCATCCCAGATGACAAGACAGAGAAGGGACCAGGTCCAACTTCTCTCCATTGACTCTGAACCCTAGTGACATGAGTAGGCTCAACAGTGTGACGACCTCAGACTCCAGAAAAGCAGCATTGGATTGCCTCTGGAGGATATCAACTAGACAAGCCGAAGAAGACACCCTGGACTGTGTGCAATGTAAGACTAACACACGCGACATCATACAGGTGAAGGCCCAAGGATCCAGGACGAGGCCAAAGGGAATGGCCTTGAACTGGAAAACATCCTGGGGAATGGAGCGGCGAACAGATCTGAAAGCCTCCATGCTGAACTGAGGAGCAATGATAGACTGCGTCAGAATACTCAGATCAATAACCTATCTGAGTCGGCCGTCCTTCTTCGGCACCAAGAACATGCAGGAACAAAATCCCACTGAGAGAAAGTTCTTGAAGACCTTGATTGCCCCCTTTGACAGGAGATCGCCTATCTCCATGATCAAAAGTTCCCAACGTGTAACGTTGAAAGGGACTCATGTTGGAAGAGGCACTCTCTACTTAGTGGAATGCCTCAACCTGGGACATAATCGAGGTGACTACTGTCGACGCCTACCCCACCCTGTGAGTGAGTAGAAGTGGCGGTAGGAGGATCAGCCCTTAGCTTCGCAGAGGAAGCAGAAGGGTAGTTGTTTGGCTTTCGACGGCGCTTGCCTCCAACAGAAGGCCTATCAAGCTGACGAAGCAGCAGCAGATCAATGGAATGACAAAGGGAGCCATCCCGGACCGTCACCACAGAACCATGGAATAGTCGCAGACCCGCCGAAAGAGGCAGATCGAAGAGCAGCGCACTGCCCCTCAAGAAAGGGATGTCTTGTGTTCAGCACAGCGTACCAGCGAACTAATTCCAAGCTAGCCGCATCACAGGCATGTGTGTGAGAAGATGCATGAGCACCTGGAACAGCACACACAAAAGAAAACCTGTTTGTCGTCAAACTCATCTGGTAGCAGATAAGCAGCAAAGCAAAGACGATGTGATCGAAGAGAGAACGCATTCCAGTATCCCTCCCGATAAGCCCAAGCTGGACTCCAGAGTCTCCATATGGCTGAGTTGGAGTCCTGATCCAAGACTGTCAAAGTCTGGTAGACTGACGGATTGGCGAAATCGTAGGAATGACAACGCACCAGAGGCAAAATGTATCAACCTTGATGAAGAACGATATCTTTATAGCCTTGTAACTCAGCTTAGAGTCCAAAGCGGTAAATGCTTCAACCACCTGTACCGACAGGCACGGTCGAAGGCGCCCAGAAGCTTGTTGCTCCACAGGCTGTAGGCGTGCGACCGATGATCGCAGCTGAGCTGACACTGTCAGCTGGTTTGATGGTTTGAGACCTGGAAGGGACCCAAACACAAAGTCAAGAGCTGAGCCAAAGTCAAAAGGAATTGCCCTAAATGAACTGAACTGGAAATAACAGAGGTGAGAGCAGTAGAAAAAAAAGGTGAACTCAACAGATACAGAAAGTAGAAGAACACCCCCAACTACGAGAGGTGGCAGAAAAAATAAGTGGGTCCGTGACAGAACCCAGACGGCCAACGGGACCTAAATGAAAGTGTCAATGACACTGTAGCTTAACTTGTGTGTTGTATTTGATGAAAAGGATAATGTTCAATGTTTATGAAAGGATTATGAAATAAGACAAGAATTGTGATAATTGGGAATATGTTCATTTCTGGTCCCTGTATGCTATGTTTTTGATAAAAATAATATGAGGTGTACACTGTACTAAAGAGCTGAGGGGTGGGTTAATATGACCTCACAGTTAATGTATGTAGCCCTCACAGTTAACGTATATTAACGAAAGTTACCAAGTAACAGTGAAATTATTCCAAAAACGAGTCCCAATTGCATCCAAAGGGGACGTTCTCATCTAGACATTATATGAAGTCAACCTACCAAGTTACAATGAAATCACTTCATAAATATCACCTGTAGACTGTGCTAAAGGTTTTTGGGCTTTGGGCTCGGGCAGCCATCATGGTTGAACGATCGCAACCAAAAGGGGACATTCTCATCTGGGCATCATCAGGAGTGATCCTACGAAGTTACAATAAAATTCCTTCATAAATATGACCTGTAGACAGTGCTCAAGGATTTTGGGCTTCAGGCCTCTGAAGCCGTCACAGTTGACCAATCACGACCAAAAGGGGATGTCATCATCTAGGCATTATATGGAGTCAAACTAACAGGTTACAATGAAATCCTTCCATAAATATGACCTATAGACTATGCTAAATGTTTTGGGGTCTTGGGCTCGGGCAGCCATCAAGGGGATATTCTCATCTAGACATTATTTGGAGTCATCCTACCAAGCTACAATGAAATCCCTTCATAATTATGACCAGTAGACTTTTCTAAAGGTTTTCGGGCTTCAGGCCCCTGTAGCCATCACAGTTGCCCAATCGTGTCCAAAAAAGGACGTTCTCATCTAGACATTATATGAAGTCAACCTACCAAGTTACAATGGAATCCTTTCATAAATATGACCTGTAGACTGTGCTAAAGGTATTCAGGCTTTTGGCAGCCATAATGGTTGAATGATCGCAACCAAAAGGGGACATTCTCATCTGAGCATCATCTGGAGTGATCCTAAAAAGTTACAATGAAATCCCTTCATAAATATGACCTGTAGACGGTGCTCAAGATTTTCGGGCTTCGGGCACCTGTAGCCATCACAGTTGGCCAATCATGACCAAAAGGGGATGTCATCATCTAGGCATTCTATGGAGTCAACCTAACAGGTTACAATGAAATACTTCCATAAATATGACCTATAGACTATGCTAAAAGCCTTTGGGCTTGGGCAGCCATAAAGGCTGAATGATCACGACCAAAAGGGGATGTTCTCATCTAAACATTATTTGGAGTCATCCTACCAAGCTACAATGAAATCCCTTCGTAATTATGACCTGTAGGATGTTCTAAAGGTTTTCGGGCTTTGGGCCCCTGTAGCCATCACAGTTGCCCAATCGTGTCCAAAAGAGGACGTTCTCATCTAGACATTATATGACGTTAACCTACCAAGTTACAATGAAATCCCTTCATAGATATGACCTGTAGACTGTGCTAAAGGTTTTCGGGTTTTGGGCTTGGGCTGTTGTCACGGTTGGCAGACCATGCCCAAATGAGGAAATTCTCATCTAGACATCATAAGGAGTCATCCTACCAAGTTACAATGAAATCCCACCATATTAAACATGACCTGTAGACTGTGCTAAAAGTTTTTGGGTTTCGGGCTTGGGCAGCCATCAGGGTTGACGGATCATGCCCACAGTTAATATATGTGGCCTTCACAGTTAACGTATATTAACGAAAGTTACCAAGTTACAGTGAAATTATTCCAAAACGAGTCCCAATTGCGTCCAAAGGGGACGTTCTCATCTAGACATTATATGAAGTCAACCTACCAAGTTACAATGAAATCACTTCATAAATATCACCTGTAGACTGTGCTAAAGGTTTTTGGGCTTCGGGCTTAGGCAGCCCGCCTGGTTGAATGATCACAACCAAAGGGGACAATCTCATCTGGGCATTATCTAAAGTGATCTTACGAAGTTACAATGAAATCCCTTCATAAATATGACCTGTAGACTGTGCTCAAGGTTTTCGGGCTTCGGGCACCTGTAGCCATCACAGTTGACCAATCGCTACCAAAAGGGGATGTCATCATCTAGGCATTATATGGAGTCAACCTAACATGTTACAATGAAATCCTTCCATAAATATGACCTTTTGCCTATGCTAAAGGTTTTTGGGCTCGGGCACCCATCAAGGCTGAAGGATTGCGTTCAAAATGGGACGTTCTCTTCTAGACATTATTTGGAGTCATCCTACCAAGTTACAATGAAATCCCTTCATAAATATGACCTCTAGACTGTGCTAAAGGTTTTCGGGCTTCGGGCCCCTGTAGCCGTCACAGTTGCCCAATCACGTCCAAAAGGGGACCTTCTTATCCAGACAATATATGAAGTCAACCCACCAAGTTACAATGAAATTCCTCAACAAATATGACCTGTAGACTGTACTAAAGGTTTTTGGGTTTTGGGCTCGGGCAGTTGTCACAGTTGGCAGACCATGCCAAAATGGGGAAATTCTCATCTAGACATCATAAGGAGTCATCCTACCAAGTTACAATGAAATCCCACCATATTAAACATGACCTGCAGACTGTGCTAAAAGTTTTTGGGTTTCAGGCTTGGGCAGCCATCACGGTTGACGGATCATGCCCAAAAAGGGGACGTTCTCATCTAGGCATTATACAGAGGCATCCTACCAAGTTACAATGAAATCCCTTCATAAATACGACCTGTAGACTGTGCTAATGGTTTTCGGGTTTTGGGCTCGGGCAGCCATACCGGTTGCCCGATCGTGACCAAAAGGGGACGTTCTCATCTAGACATGACCCCAAACCTGCATATGAAATTTTGTGACGATCAGACAAGAACTGCAGGGTGTAGCCCATGCTAAAGGAAAATGTGAACAGACTCACAGACTTCCGCACGCGTGATGGCAATAGCTTGTCTTGACTATGTCAAGTTAAGCTAAAAACAGAAATTCAGCCCTCAACAGAGTGAAGAAATCCTGTCCATACAGTCCCTCACTGACACCTAACTCAAATAATAATAATAAAATTTATCAACAAAAAATTTTATATCCGAACCGCATTGACACGATGTCGAAAAACATTCACGAAATCGGAATATATAAAAAAAATTCAATGAGAATGTGGTTCAAAATATTAACGAGAATATATAAAACACAAACCTGTTATTATAAGATCTTCAGATCCATAATTCCAGTCACAGGAAAACCATTATCGACGAGTTGAATTATCACTGTTTCATAATGCAAATTGGCGATGACACATCCTTCTTGTGTCGCGGACAAAAAAAGGGTGATTAATTGATGACTGCACTGCCCATTGGTTAACGGAAGCCATGGATTTGTACGAAGAGAGAGCATCCCATACTGGGTGTGATGCTCGGCCCAGTTTTGGCTTATTTTTTCGTGGTGTTTTTTACACCACTTTTCTTTCCCACATCTCTTGGGAAAGATTAAAATAGAGAGTTTTTTATCCGAGTTCGGGTCTTCCACTGTAGTGCAAGTCTGTAGTAAACAATAGGTTGATAAGAAAGTGTAATGTTCTAGTGAATCCTAAGCAATAATTCTTAAGGTTACACATCTTAATATTGAAAAAAATATTTCAGAGTGGAGATTAAAAATGCATTTTAAATAGTTTAAAAAGCACCTCAAAGTTCAGTTGTCAGTTAAGTGCTGTAGATATATGTTTTGGATTAATTTTGGTTTCAGTAATTTAAGTGTTCTGTATGTGAATCTTCAGTTCTGTTGTTTGTGCAATTTCAAAATAAAAAGTTGATTTTCAACAATAAAAATACTTTTTAGTTTGAAACATCAGCACTTAAAATATTCTTTAAATCAAAACAGTACCATTGCCTGTCATTGTATGTATGAAAATTGTTTAATGTGTTTTGAAACAATTTGTTTTTGTCTATTTGGGGAAATTCACTGCTTCCTATAGACCTTAAGTACAAGCTTTCCCTCAAAGGTATGTCTAAGAGACTTCTTCCAACACACAATATTATTCTGTAGCATCTGCTAAATTTATCCATAGTATGTTTGGAGTTCAGACTGAGACAGGATTTCACAAACACACACACACACCTTTTCACACAAACACTGACACACAAAAGTTGGGGCATAAAAAAATTACATCAAAATTAATTTGAATGGTATAACAGCTATCCTGTTTTTATTGTACCTACCAAGGAATAACAAGCAGGATCCTATACTTCTGTTCAGAAGAAAGAGCTAATGGTCTGTCTTTTAATGTTGTTACAGCTTTGCTTATCTGATTCTGCAGTGTAACTTTATCTAGGATAACATCAAACTTGTTGTGTACAATGATCCACCTGTATATATAAAGATAGTTCATCCAATAATCCTTGTTTATTTTAATTTTATCCAAAATTATTTTAAATAATTTTACAAATACATGAACATGATAAAACACCATGACATGCAACAGAGACTTGTATGGTAACTACAGCAATTGTGCTTTATTAACTCCAAAAAGTCTGAAAACTAAAGCTGGACTTCCTGAATGTCAAATTACATAGAGTATTGTGGTCCAGCAGTTATTTCTAGCCAAGTGTCGACTGTCACTTCAGGTTGATAACACCTGTCTTGAAACATTTGTTTAGGTTATATGAATTGTTCTCCAATCAGTATTGAAGCTGTCAGTATCAGAGCACTTGCTACACACCATCGAGGGCGAGTGGACTTGACTCTAGGCTATTCAGCATTAACTATTTTAGTATTGTTGTCTATTCATAAAGTAAAAACAAGGCTCATGTTTGTTGCTGGAATGATATAACATGAAATACTTTAAAAAAGGCTTTCAGAAAGACCTAGCCAACAGGAAGTCATGTAAAAGTATATCAAAAGCTAAATAATTCTCTGTTTAACACTGTTTGGGTCACTTCCAGTATATATGGCTATACTGTGATGGCAATACAAATACAAAGTCAAGTTCAGCCAATTGTTGATAATCATGCTACCCAGTCTAGGACTCACACACAAAGCATTAGGTGACAGGTCCTTCTGTACCTAAAATCTGAACTTGTTTATCATAGTAAGCAAGTACTGCTTCAGGTCTAAGTTTAGTAATGTGTGATGCCCTGAGCTGCTCAGATCAGCATTTGCATTGAAACAAATGTTTTATTCAAACAACACACAGAAGTTAGATTTCTAACTGTCCTGGTGTGAGGTTATTTCGCATCCTGTATAATGTAAAAAAATTTCTTCACATGACTGAGTTAACCTTAAAAGGCCTGCAGCATTCCACAGAATTTTCACAACTACACAACCTGTTAGTGTGGAGGCTGGCAGTGATCTCTAGTTTTGTCTTGGATGCCTACTTAGGTAAACATTATGATGCATATCTTGTTAAAGGCCATTAATAGCTTATTTAAACCAAGATACACATGTACACCTTTATTTTTGTAGATAAAAATCTGTATTCAAACTGATAGAAGGAATTTTTGAACCTCTACAGCATGGCAACACATAATGAAACTAAGAAAGTAAATTCAAAGATTTATAAAATTTATAAATGCATGTCAATGATGTGCATTACATAGGACTGTTTTAGTACCAAAGCCTACTTGAGCATCTCAAAATACTGCAACTTATGCTGCAACTCCCCGCACTATGGCAATGGGGTGGTAGAAGGGACAGCTACCCAGGATGCCACAGAGAGGGAGAAAGAACCAATGCCAATGGACATTCAAATATGATTTATAGTGCCTTAGTTATGGAGCTATATGATTGTATAGACATATAGATGATTAGATGTTCAAATGGATGATCTCGACCCTGTACCCCACCTCCCCCTCTGAATGTCTGGTGCAAAACCAAAAACAGACCAAGCCTATATGATCATGCAAGAATAAATCCCCAGATTAAAACAGTTAAAAATCATTTGCAGGCATTTTTAGAAGTTTGCCTTTTATAACAAGTACAGATTGCTTCACTTAACTGGATACCAGTCATTATTTCCAAATGAAACAAAATACTGTGTTTTGATTGGCTGAGAGGTACAGGGTAACTTCCAATACACCGTGATTAAAAAAAAGTACCAATTTTTAATTATTAATTCATACCTTCTGCTTGATTGTGTTAGAACAAAAATAAAAATACAGGAAATTTAATATTTATGTGCAATAAAATATTACAGATTTGGATGTAATTGGAACTAGCTCATTGAGCCAGTTCCAATGGTATCCATATTTGTCTGGTTTTATTAAGAATCTTACAAAGTACAAATTTTCTGTCAGTTTTTGCCCACAATGTAAGTTAAAGTATTAAGTATATCAAAATTCTTGGAAATAAATCCATTATCCTTGTGTTTTCCAGGGTGTATGGGAGTTTACACCGGTCTGGGAACTCATATACCCTTCAGGGTGTATGATTTCCCAAACCAGTGTAAATTCCCATACCCCCTGAAAAACACAAGGATAACTAATATTATTTCTAACGAAAACAAAATTTGCTGATTTCATTGGCTGAGACATCTGAGGTAAATAATGGTCCTCAGTGCTATTGATTATTTACACCCTGCTCTAGCCAGGTGTAAAAACAATAATATGGAATGCTTCAGTGCTATGATTAATTTTAATAAAAAGTTAACGGAAAGCCAGCAGATTGTACGAGTACGTATTTAAAGAAAGGAAAAAAATATCAACAGGCACAATTTGTCAAATAAATAAAATGATCATGAATGAAATTTTATTACTTGGTTATTTTTGAAGAAAAAAAAAAACCCACTTCAAATGGAACCAATTTTGAAAGCATAGTTACCAATCAATCTTTTGAAAATGTAATTCGTTTTTCTGTTAAAATCAGTGTCTGTCAAATCAAATGGCTTCATAAAGATTTGCGTCGCACACAGAACAAGAAATATTGGAGAAATGAGCTAATATTATACCCATAAGTACACTAAAAGCAAACAAAAAATGTGCTAAAATGTTGCAAGATTATTTAAAAGAAAAATCATGCGATAGTGCCTTTGAAAATTTGACTCCGGAAGAGCCGAATGATGTGCTGCAACATTTCTACCTGGATGCTTGTACATCAAATGGAGAACAGTACAAAACGTCGTCTTTGGAAAACTTCAGGCATGGACTGAACCAACACCTCAAATCACCGCCTTATTTAAAAACATTAGACATTATTAAAAATAAGGCATTTTATTCTGCAAATGAAGTATTTAAAGCAGCTCTAGCTGAATGGAAATCTGTTGGAAAAGGTGACGTAACCCATTATCCAGTACTGGAAGATTGTGACCTGAAAAAATTATATTCAAACTTTTGAATGTCCGTGGATACCCCATACGGTTTGCAAAACAAAGTGCAGATGGACGTAAGGCTATATTTTTGTTGAAGAGGGCTGGAAAATATATCTGAAATGACTAAAGATACATTTATGTGTATAACTGACAAAGTCAGTGGTATGCGTTATGTTAAAAGACAGAAACACAAACTGACAAAAAATCGTAGAGAAAATGAAAAAGAAAATTTCGGAGGATTTATGACAGAAGTAAAAGACTCACTTTCTTACTGCACAGTCAGCTCATTTGTGAAATACTTGGAGAAGTTACATCCTGACAATAATATGCTTTGGCAAAGGCCACTGGATACCTTCTCAGATGATGAACTATTTTGGTATTGGAAGCAATGTCACGGTAAAGATACTTTGAGTTCATTCATGACAAAGTTGAGCAAATTATGTAACCTATCCAGGATTTACAAATCATTCCATCTGCACAACTGGAACAAAAATCTTGGCTTGAAACAAGTTTTCACCAGCACAGATAATGTCTGTAACTGGGCATAAATCCGCCAGTTCAATTGCAGTCTACCACAGAGTGTCTGACGAAGAAAAGTTCACAATGGGAAAAGCCATAAACAATACTATAAACACGGGGCCTGTTTCTGCTGAAAAAGCGAATTCAAATAACACCCGCGACCTTGAAATCAGTGACAGTAGCAACACACTCTCACTTTCGGGGGCGATAACTAGCAATGCAGTTGGTGATGTCAATTTAAGATACAATGAAGTTTGCTATTTTGATTTCAACCAGCTGTTTGCCAATGATTTTGAAGAAGAAAGTTCTATTGCACCTATAAATAATAAATCACTCCCATATCAAAGACTCAATATTAATACAAATAACAGACCTTTTGGACCAATCTTTCAAAACTGCAAAATTGGGAAAGTGGAATTAACTTTAATAGGTAGACAAGATTTCAGATAAATCTTCAACACCACTATTGAGTTGTCGAGTACTTCGTTTAATAATTTATTAATGACACTTTTCAATAGAGTGATTTTGACCACTGTTTTATTCTCATGTCGTTTTTTAAAATAAGTTTTAAGTCATTCTGCTCGTCAACACAGGCTATAAAGGAGGGATGGGGGAGGGGTTGGGAGAGCGGTGAATGGCATTTGGTGTAAATCCTTATAAACTCTTAATGGTTGCAATAAGAGAATAGAAAAAGAAATTTATTCATGTGGGAGGGGGGGGGGGGGGAGGCTAAATTATAAAATTGAAATAATTTCTTTATGGTTACCTGTGGTGGCAATGTTCAAATTGGTATTTTTTGTGTTTTTTACAGGGGAGGGAGGGGGGGGGGGGTAGGGGGAGGGGGGGTTACATTAGAAAATTTAGATCAGTTATTCACAGTTACCTTTTGTGGCAATGTTGAATGTTGAAATTGGTTATTTTTGTGTTTTTTTTGGGGGGGGGGGGGGAGGGGGGGGGGATAGTTTGGAAATAAATCTGTTATCCTTGTGTCTTACGGGCTGTATGGGAATTTACACCGGTTGGAGACTCATACACCCTTTGGCTGCACCTCAGGATGTATCAGTGTCCAGACTGGTGTAAATTCCCATACACCCCGGAAGACACAAGGATAACTAATAAAACAGGATCTCTGTAAATTGAAAACATTTTTCAAGTGCTAATTCATGTATCATACGCCCCATAAAAAGTATGACAAATATATGCTCTTTGCATATTAATAGTAGAACGTACGTCATAATATACAACAAAATGAAATTGTCAATGACGCTGTAGCTTAACTTGTGTGTTGTGTTTGATGAAAAGGATAATGTTCAATGTTTATGAAAGGATTATGAAATAAGACAAGAATTGTGATAATTGGGAATATGTTCATTTCTGTTCCTTGTAAGCTATGTTTTGGATAAAAATAATATGAGGTGTACACTGTACTAAAGAGCTGAGGGGTGGGTTAATGTGACCTCATAGTTAATGTATGTGGCCCTCACAGTTAAGTTAACGTATATCAACGAAAGTTACCAAGTTACAGTGAAATTATTCCAAAACGAGTCATCCTATCAAGTTACATTGAAACCCCTTCACAAATATGGCCTGTAGACTGTGCTAAAAGTTTTTGGGCTCCAGGCCACTGTAGCCGTCAGTTTCCCAATTGCATCCAAAGGGGCCATTCTCATCTAGACATTATATGAAGTCAACCTACCAAGTTACAATGAAATCCCTTTATAAATATCCCTTGTAGACTGTGCTAAAGGTTTTTGGGCTAGGGCAGCCATCATGGTTGAATGATCGCAACCAAAAGGGGACATTCTCATCTGGGCATCATCTGGAGTGATCATACGAAGTTACAATGAAATCCCTTCATAAATATGACCTGTAGACTGTGCTCAAGTTTTTCGGGCTTCGGGCCCCTGAAGCCGTCACAGCTGACCAATCACGACCAAAAGGGGATGTCATCATCTAGGCATTATATGGAGTCAAACTAACAGGTTACAATGAAATCCTTCCATAAATATGACCTATGGGCTATGCTAAAGGTTTTGGGCTCGAGCAGCCATCAAGGCTGAATGATCATGACCAAAAGGGGACGTTCTCATCTCGACATTATTTGGAGTCATCCTACCAAGGTACAATGAAATCCCTTCATAAATTTCACCTGCAGACTGTGCTAAAGGTTTTCAGGCTCCAGGCCCCTGTAGCCGTCACAGTTGCCTAATGGTGTCCAAAAGGGGCTGTTCACATCTAGACATTATATGAAGTCAACCTACCATGTTACAATGAAATCCCTTCATAAATATGAACTGAATACTGTGCAAAAGGTTTTCGGGCTTTGGACTCGGGCAGCCATCATGGTTGAACGATCACAACCAAAAGGGGACATTCTCATCTGGGCATCATCTGGAGTGATCCTACGAAGTTACGATGAAATCCCTTCATAAATATGACCTGTAGGCTGTGCTCAAGATTTTTGGGCTTCAGGCACCTATAGCCATCACAGTTGACCAATCACGACCAAAAGGGGATGTCATCATCTAGGCATTATATGGAGTCAAACTAACAGGTTACAATGAAATCCTTCCATAAATACGACCTATAGATTATGCTAAAGGTTTTTGGGCTCGGGCAGCCATCAAGGCTGAATGATCGCGACCAAAAGGGGACGTTCTCATCTAGACATTATTTGGAGTCATCCTACCAAGCTACAATGAAATCCCTTCATAATTATGACCTGTAAACTGTTCTAAAGGTTTTCAGGCTTCGGGCCCCTGGAGCTGTCACAGTTAACCAACCGTGTCCAAAAGGGGACGTTCTCATCTAGACATTATATGAAGTCAAACCTACCAAGTTACAATGAAATCCCTTCATAAATATGACCTGTAGACTGTGCTAAATGTATTCGGTCTTCGGGCTCGGGCAGCCAAAATGGTTGAATGATTGCAACCAAAAGGGGACATTCTCATCTGGGCATCATCTGGAGTGATCCTACGAAGTTACAATGAAATCCCTCATAAATATGACCTGTAGACTGTGCTCAAGATTTTCAGGCTTCAGGCACCTGTAGCCATCACAGTTGACCAATCACGACCAAAAGGGGATGTCATCATCTAGGCATTATACGGAGTCAACCTAACAAGTTGCAATGAAATCCTTCCATAAATATGACCTATAGACTATGCTAAAGGTATTTGGGACTCGGGCAGCCATAAAGACTGAATGATTGCGACCAAAAGGGGATGTTCTCATCTAGACATTATTTGGAGTCATCCTACCAAGCTACAATGAAATCCCTTCTTAATTATGACCTGTAGACTGTTCTAAAGGTTTTCGGGCTTCGGGCCCCTGTTGCCGTCACAGTTGCCAAATCATGTTCAAAAGAGGACGTTCTCATCTAGACATTATATGAAGTCAAGTTACAATGAAATCCCTTCATAAATATGACCTGTAGACTGTGCTAAAGGTTTTCGGGCTTCAGGCTTGGACAGCCATCATCGTTGAATAATCGCAACCAAAGGGGCAATCTCATCTGGGCATCATCTGGAGTGATCCTACAAAGTTACAATGAAATCCCTTTATAAAATTGACCTGTAGACTGTGCTCAAGGTTTTCGGGCTTCGGGCACCTGTAGCCATCACAGTTGACCAATCACAACCAAAAGGGGATGTCATCATCTAGGCATTATATGGAGTCAATCTAACAGGTTACAATGAAATCCTTCCATAAATATGACCTTTTGCCTATCCTAAAGATTTTTGGGCTCGGGCACCCATCAAGGCTGAATGATCGCAATCAAAATGGAACGTTCTCATCTAGACATTATTTGGAGAAATCCTACCAAGTTACAATGAAATCCCTTCATAAATTTGACCTGTAGACTGTGCTAAAGGTTTTCGGTCTTTGGGATCCTGTAGCTGTCCCAGTTGCCCAATCACGTCCAAAAGGGGACTTTCTCATCTAGACATTATATGAAGTCAACCCACCAAGTTACAATGAAATTCCTCAATAAATATGACCTGTAGACTGTGCTAAAGGTTTTCAGGCTCGGGCAGTCGTCACGGTTGGCAGATCACACCCAAATGGGGAAATTCTCATCTAGACATTACATGAAGTCAACCCACCAAGTTACAATGAAATTCCTCAATAAATATGACCTGTAGACTGTGCTAAAGGTTTTCAGGTTTTGGGCTCGGGCAGTCGTCACGGTTGGCAGATCACACCCAAATGGGGAAATTCTCATCTAGACATCATAAGGAGTCATCCTACCAAGTTACAATGAAATCCCTCTATATTAAACATGACCTGTAGACTGTGCTAAAAGTTTTTGGGTTTCAGGCTTGGGCAGCCACCTCGGTTGACAGATCATGCCCAAAAGGAGACATTCTCATCTAGGCATTATACAGAGGCATCCTACCAAGTTACAATGAAATCCCTTCATAAATACGACCTGTAGACTGTGCTAATGGTTTGGGGGTTTTGGGCTCGGGCAGCCACACCGGTTGACCGATCGCGACCAAAAGGGGACGTTCTCATCTAGACATGACCCCAAACCTGCATATGAAATTTCGTGACGATCAGACAAGAACTGCGGGGTGTAGCCCATGCTAAAGGAAAATGTGAACAGACTAACAGAGTTCCGTACGCGTGATGGCAATAGCTTTTCTTGACTTTCTCAAGTTAAGCTAATGAAGGCATAAAATTAAGTAAATATCAATAACATATCGTATGTCGTATAGCGAAAATTGATTGGGACAGGATTCGACAGTAAACATTATGCTTGTTAAGGTCGTCTCCCGTATTTCCTAAAGTTACAAGCTGAATAGTGGGATCTAGTTGACATTTGGAAAGGTAAGAGCTACTAAACATGTGGAAAATACGAGAGGAGTGGAAGGGAGAAGAAAGGAGATAAAGGAAAGAGGGAGCCAACCTGGGAACAAATCAATCCAATGTAGCTTCTGCTAACATAAACCATACATTTGTGTTATAGATGTCACAGCAGGTATACTTATTACTTGGAGGGTTATCTAAATTGCGACCAATAGCTTCTGCTAACATAAACCATACACTTGTGTTATAGATGTCACAGCAGGTATACTTATTACTTAGAGGGTTATCTAAACTTCGACCAATAGCGTGTATACATATACACTCCAAAATGCATACATACACGCATGCACATGCATGCGTGTGTGCAAGCATGTGTGTCTATGCACACACACACCCAAATGCACACCTCCATGCACATACATACATATATACACATCCTTATAATTTATTTATTTATTTGTCTACTTACTGGTGTTTAAGGTCATATACTTCCACACAGTGGCTAACATCCTTATAATATATTGCTAGAAACATTTAGTTGCCAGAATATATTCCTGAACTGCTAAAAAGACGGTAAGATTTTCCTCATTACTTAGCAGTTCAGATCCATAAAGTAGAGTGGATACCTTAACACCAAATGGTAGTAAGCTAATTGTACAGTTACATACGTTGAGGAGAAGCAGACAAAAAGGCAGAAAATGCTCTGTCGACTCAATTTCACCACAGTGACAGTTCGGTGACAACGATATATGGTTGGCATACAAGAGGTGGTTGAGGTTGCTACATTTTAACCTTAATCTACAGTGATATATTTGTGCTGCACGGCAGTTAGCATCACTGAAAAAAGATGGATGACTATTGACTTCAGATATTTGCGAATTAGAAAAAAATAATGGAGGATGTGTTGGATGAGATGTTTTCCAGGATATAAGCATACATTCTGTTTTTTTTGTGGATTAAATTCGACTAAACACATCCTGGCCCAGTTTTCTATTGTAGCCAAGTCATGGTTGATTAAATTAGCCGCTTGTGTATGGTTTTCCACTATCAAATATAGAGATGTGTCGCCTGCAAACAGACATATATTGCTGATCAAATTTTCCGTTATATCATTAATATAAACGAGGAATAGAAGTGGACCAAGACCCAAGCCTTGTGGAACTCCAGAGCAGACAGTTCTCCAAGATGAGGCTTCATTTCCTATTACAACACGTTGAGATCTATTTGAAAGATATGATTTTAAAAGATCAAGTAATTCAACTTGAATCCTGATTTTCTCCAGTTTATGAATCAAGCCAACATGTCATACTTCATCAAACGTTTTGCTCACTTCGCAGAAAACCACCCTAACGTCTGTGCCTTCATCAAGAGCATGACAAAATCCGTCATATATATCAGTAAATTGGAGGACAGTTGAGTCACCTGGCTGGAATAGGCTAAGGATGTTATTATCATTTAGAAACTTAAATAGATGCTTAAAAACACATTTTTCAAGCACTTTGCCTACGCAACTAATCAAAGACATTGGGCGATAATTGGTTACTAAATTGGATGGGTTCTTAAAACGGGCGAAACATTGGCCTTATTCCATACATGAGGAAAGTAACAGTTGTTAAGTAAAATATTAAAAAGGATTAAAAGTGGCTCACACAAGGAATTTTTACATTCTTTCAGTAGACGGGGACTAATAAGGTTGGGGCCAAATGATTTAGATATATTTAATGAATTTAAGGCTTTGTATACCTCGCTATTGTGCAGTGTTATACTATCCATTATTATGGCAGGTGGAGGACAAGGTTGTAGGAGGGGAGCGTTGGAGTCGTCAATAGTAGATATAGAACTAAAGTATCCACTGAGCACCTCGACCTTCTCAATGTTCGTTAAAAATGCTTAATTTTGATAAGTGATAGTAGGAATCCCTAAGGTGTTATTGTTTTCTATGAATGGTTTCAGAGTCTTCCACCATTGTGCGGATGCGACCTCTGAACTTTTGAGTACATTTTGAACTTTAGTAACATGGGAGAGTTTAGCTTTCCTAATAGCTGAAACTACTTTGTTCCTCTTAATTTTATATTTTTCCCACGCTTGCAGAAGGCTGCTACATTTAACAGCTCGAAACAAGTGTTTTTTTTATCTGATAAGCAGTCTCAAGTCATCATGGAACCATTTTGGTTGAGTAGTCCTAGAGGTAATAAGTTTGTTTGGGATATGTTGTGATGCCAAATAGAGAAGTTTATTGGTAAAGTTAGAAACCACAGTATTCAGTTTAGAGTTATTAAAAATTTCGTCCCATTGCTCATTAATGATGGCATTGTTCAAGTTAGTGTAATTTCCTAAACCATACATCCAGACGAGCCTCTTAAAAGTAGAAGGTGGTTGTTTCACGAACTCAATCTCCATAGAAATTGGCTTATGGTAACGGATGATGAGTAAAAAAAAAGGGATCTAATACCTCACAGGATAAAACAGGAACAGAGTTACTTATAGCAAAGACATCAAGTAGTGATTCTGATGATTCGGTAAAGCATGTTGGCTTATTCACATGCTGGGTGAGGTTAAAGTATCTAACAATTTCTAAGAAACTGCTTTCTATTGGAAGAAGATGATTGTTGTTAAAATCTCCGGCAATGATCACGTCGGCTATTCTGGAGTCTCTAGCTTTTTCAATGGAGATTGAGATTGTATTCCATGTATCTACTGCACTGTTGGATGGGCAGTAAAACACATCCAGCAGTAATGGTTTACTGTGTTTTGGGAGTATTTCTGTCCAGAGGCATTCAATATTACATAGTTTGAGGTTAGGTCTATGTCGAAAACTGATGTCTTCTTTAAGATATACCGCCATACCTTCACCCCTTGTCAACCGATCTTTATGTATTGGGGCCTGAACACTAGGCAGGTGGACTTTCGATGTTGGGTCGTCAGCATTGAACCATGGCTTGGTGAGGGCAGGATATCAAATGCTAGAGCTTCACATTTAAGAATATCTAGCTTGTGAGGTACATTCGCACTTTGTATATTAATATGGCAGATATTTAGGATGTTGTTTTTGTTGTTTGTGTCAGCTGAATCTGGGCCTGGGTTCAGTTCAACGTGACCATCATCAAAATCCGCATGGAAAGCATCAAGAGAACTAATCCGATAAGAGGCATTGTAGGTGTTCCAGTGAGGACCCTGTCTGTCAGCTTCATAATTACATGAACTATAATGTGTGTTTTACCAGACACAATATGCAAGGGTTTTCTATTGGGGACTATAGTCCAGTGGTACAGGGAGCTTTCTATCATCTTTGAGTGGAAGAAGAGTGCACACACAATAGCAAAACTGGCTAGGAGTTTTTTCCTCTTTAGACGCAAGTGTAGGTAGTACAATATGCACCATATTTGAAGCTTTTGAAGGTTGTGTTTAATGCTGTGACAAAAAACAACAGTTCTGAACAAACCGATCCAAGCTCGATATGCATCAATGGTATCCATTATGTAAGCGCAACATAGTACACAAGTTGAATTTCTCAGATGGTTGTATTGTTCACGTGTCCTCGTGTTTTGTAGTACCGTTTATTGTGTGAAACCAGGTTAGCTTCGCAGAAGATGATACAGAAAAGAAGAAAGGTATTTACATATGTATGAAGATATTTCAATTTAAATGTTAAAAATATGAGAATATATACAAAACAATGCCACATTGGCAATAGTTTTCCAGGTATATTGCTCAGCTTTGAGGAATACTTTAACAGTCGACGAGTATAATTTATTTATCTGAATTAGTTAATGGATCAGATACAGTTGAAACTAGAAGTCCTGTCACGACTAGTACAGACAATACCCGCCAGTGAATGCGCTCACCACCACAGAACTATTAAGTTGTCTGAAATACATAAAGCATTTGTACTGAACAGTGCAAGATATAATGCGATATAAGCAAGACTGGCCGTGAGACCACGAATCAAACCGATCAAGCAGGAAGAAAATATTGAGACCACAGAATGTGGAGACTACAGGCAATGGAAGGCAGAATTTTCACGAAGAAACCATACACAACTTCTGAGGACCAAACACCAGAAGCACCCACAAACCCTCACCACGTGCACCACCGGGCTGCACCCGAATATCCATGTGATGCAAATTTGCAAGTGTCTCCTGTGCTGCTATGAGGAAACGCAAACACCCTTTGAGCTTATAGTACAGATTGATTAGGACAAAAGTGTACTCACTCAGCATGTTATCACACCAAAATAGTGCACAATACAATCACAAGACCTCCAGTTTCAACTGAAAAATATACTTAATAAAGTGTTTGTAGAGAAAATAATTACCAATACAAATTGCTCCAGTTGGTCTGTTACTTATACACACTGTATTATTGGGGAAGAAATATTCACTAACATTTTTTTATAACTGTAGTATCTACCAAGTAGATCTTTTAGATGCGATAAACTCTTGGATGCTACATATACAGTAGGCAGAGAGGTAAAAAGTGGAGCACAACAAAACCACCCGCAGAGCACCCTGATAATTTGTTGTGAATTCGTCTTTGATCATAAGCATTCCAGTAGTATAAAACCTACCAAAGGTTTGATGTGTGTGTGACCATGAGAGAAGTAGTTTGTGTACTTGTATAACTATGTGGAATGTTTGTATGTGTTTGTGTGAGTGAGTGTGTTTCTGTGATAGGTGTGTGCAAATGTGTATGCGAGTGGTCATCTATTATTAACCCCAAAGGTCCACTGACTTGAGTCCCACCTGTGCCTGCTATGCTTCACAACAAATTTGCAATTATTGTTTGGGTGGAGTCTCCACTCTGCGGGCAATCCAGGGACAATACACTCCACATGCACTGAAGTGCCTATACTATTTTGAGTATTTAGGTGTCTAGAATCTAGCAGGATAAGGAGCTGAACATGGCTAACTTAAATATATCAATCATGTCAAGCAGAAAAACCACACCCAAAGGTGAAATACCCTAACAGTCAGACGAGAAAACACAGAGAAGTGGTAGATTGAGGATAATATTCGAGAATTGACAATTTATTTATTTATTTATTGGTGTTTAAGGTCACAGATTTCTACACAATGGCTAATCGTAATCACGAACTGACAATTACTGAATTGTACATATATTATTATTATTATTTATGCATATATATATACTGGGACCATAGACCATTATATATATATACAATGCACATTTGCGCAATACGCTTACACCCACTATAACACAATACATACAATTCACAATACACACATACATGTACTTGCTTTAACACACATTCACACACTCTCTGCAATGCACAATACATTACAATTGCTATAACACACACATTCACACGCACCCAAATTCACGCAGATATGTCTATAAACACATGCACTCCTGCTTAGACAGTACACATGACAAACAAAAATATACGCAGACCTCTCCCCCCACCCCATCACTCAGTCATTGGTCAAACCAACTAATAATAATTTGTCATGTACCATTGACCCAAAAGGAAAACAATTCCCACCTTACGAACAGGCATGTACACACGAAAGTTGGTGTTGGTGGTTTGGAATTTCCAATCCACCCGAAAGTGTGTACACAGGTAGTTCACAAGGGGAGAACCTCAGGAATGAAAGATGACCACTCACATACACATTTGCACACACCTATCACAGAAACACAATCACTCACTCACACAAACTCATACAAACATTCCACATAGTTATACAAGTACACAAACTACTTCTCTCATGGTCACACACACATCAAACCTTTGGTAGGTTTTATACTACTGGAATGCTTATGATCAAAGACGAATTCACAACAAATTATCAGGCTGATTGTCTGAGATGCACAGTGAATGTCAGATGTAAGGCCAATAGCCAATTCCAGCAACTCATTTGAGTTGGTTGATAAATGTTGATCACGAGGGAAATGACCTTGGACCTGGTGACCTAGTTCCTAACGTAATCAATTAATGTTGTTTCATTCGTTGACCAAGCAATTTAGTACAAATACTTGCTGGCTAGCCTGCCATATTAATTGTGTAAACATGTTTTTTTCTACCTTTGACCAGTAACTGAATAAAACAAAATACTCACCGCTGGAATGTTTTGATTGGACAAGATATTAAACGGTAACTCCTGAATAATGTTCACTGCCACATGAGGTGTCACTTTTGTATATTGAGCTGTCAATATTGGTACCTTAATTGGCTGATAAAAATGTGAATACCAGAGCAAAAACCCAGTTCAATCAAACGCATAATCTTTTGTTAAAATAAACGTGTCGTATTACAAATTATCGAAGTGTACCCATGGGCACCCTCCAATAACTTGCAACAAAACAAATTCTGAATAACAAATTCAGACCACCAAATATAATCTAGCCCTCAATCAGGTAATCGGCTCTTAGAGCAAATTACAGTGGCAATAGTTTGTCTACTGATTCTTCTCAATCAGCTGAAACAAGAGCTAATATGTTTGAGGTTAAGTTTATACCTAGGTGTGCAGTGCTAAGGTTTCTGTGTGAGGAAGCCTGATGCTATTATTAAGGCCGCAGATGTCAGTGAAACTATTTATTTATATAAGTTTGTCTTATTACAAATTATTGGAGAGTGCTGGTTGGCACCCTTCAATAATTTACTATAGAACAAATTTTGAATAATAAATAAAGACCACCAAAAATAATCAAGCCCCCAATCAGTAAATCGGTTCCTAGAGCTATTTACAGTAAAATTAGTTTGACTATTGATGCTTCAAAATCAGCTGAAACAAGAGCTAATATGGTTGCGGTTAAGTTTAAACCTAGGTGTGCGCTGCTTAAGCTTCTGTGTGAGTAAGCCTGATGCTATCATTAAGGCTGCATATGTCAGTGAAATTAATCTATTTAAATAAATTTGTCTCACCACAAATCACTGCATGGGTGCCATCCAACAACTTGTAATAAAGCAAATTTGAATAACAAAGTCAGACCACCGAAAATAATCTAGCCATCAACCAGCTAATCGGCTCCCAGCGCTAATTGCATTGACATTAGTTTGTCTATTGATGCATCACAAAAAGCTGAAACAAGAGCTAATATGGTTGAGGTTAAGTTTATAATTTGGTGTACATTTCTTAGTTGTCTGTGTGAGAAAGCCTGATGCTATCATCAAGGCCTCAGATGTCAGTGAAACTATTTGTTTATATAAGTTTAACCTATTACAAACTAGTGGAGAGTGTCCATGGGCACCCTCCAATAATTTGCAATAAAACAAATTTTTAATATCAAATTCAGATTACCAAAAATAATCTAGCTCTCAGTCAGCAAATCGGCTCCTAGAGCTAATTACATTGGCAATAGAGTGTCTATTGATGCTTAACAGTCAGCAGAAACAAGACCTAATATGGTTGAGGTTTAAGTTTTTACCAAGGTGTGCACTGCTTATGCATCTGTGTGAGGAAGCCTGATGCTATCATCAAGGCTGCAGATGTCGGTGAAATTATTTGTTTATATAGGTTTGTCTTAATACAAATTACTGGACAATGCCCGTGGGAACCCTCCAATAATTTGCAATAAAATAAATTTTGAATATCAAATTCAGATCACCAAAAATACTCTAGCCCTCAATCAGCAAATCGGCTCCTAGAGCTAATTACATTGGCAATAGTGTGTCTATTGATGCTTCACAATCAGCTGAAACAAGAGCCAATATGTTTGAGGTTAAGTTTATACCAAGGTGTGCACTGCTTGTGCATCTGTGTGAGGAAGCCTGATGCTATCATCAAGGCTGCAGATGTCGGTGAAACTATTTGTTTATATACATTTGTCTGAATATTTCTGCATACTAACTTTTATTTGAATACAACCAGGCTATTTGAATGTTTAGAATTCGACCATACTGAGGATGATAGTATAATATCCTAAGATACATTCACATAAGAGATAAGGGGGGAGGGGGGGGGGGGGGGGAGGGGGTACCAAATTACAAATGTAATTACATTGTGATCAAAACTAATTGGAAGTTCTGATTGAACTAAATTCCAGAGCATCAGTGGCAAAATTTTTATTTTTCAAAACAGACATGATCAAGTAACATCAAAAACTTACTTTCAAGGACAAGCTTACCTGTTGTCAGTTTTAATTATTTCCTTTAAAGCAAAACACAATCTTTCAGCATTACTTCCTGGAATTCCTATCAATACTGATATAATTATCTGAAAATTTAATAAAGAGAAATAATATTTTTTTAAAAAAGAATATTTAAATCTATTAAGATTAATATCTCCACAAACAGGTTTAATACCGAAAGTGTGTAACAAAATAGCCATTGGCATCAGCCAAAAGTATTAATTCTACTCTCACCAAAATGTTATTTACCCCTTGTCCAAAAAAAGTTAAAAATGTTGATCATGTAATTTTCTGCTCCTTGTTGGAATAGTAATTGTTCACCAGAAATAAGAAAATTTCAGGCTTCTTTCTACACATTCTGAGAGAAATAGAACATTTAAACATTTCTGCAACCAGGTGGTTTTTGCAAAGTTACTTGAAAAAATGCTGATTTTTGTTGCTTAAATATGCCAGCCTATGCAATTCAAAATTGCATAACTGCAATATGGTCTGTAGATGTGTCTGCATGTTTCATAGTTTCCATGTGACACCAGAGCAACTTCAGGGTTTTTGCAAACAATTTCCAGCAAAAGGCTTTTAGGGTATGTAATCTAAAGAGGTAAAACTATGCGCATGGTGTTACAATAAGGCCACAACCTGAAAATTTGGAAGTGCATGCAAATCTACTTACCAGCTTGTCATGATGGATGAGAAGTTCCACCAAAACTGGTTCCAAAACCTAGAGTGTATTGCACATACAAAAATTCATATGAATATCAATCATAAAGCAGAAGAAATAATTCAGTTAAGTGTGCATGTAATGGTTTTCAATTATACATGTATATGTGAGAAGTTTGATAAAAAATGGTTCAGAAACCAAACCAAGGGACAATGTACACTGAGATGAGGACAAGATCTAAAGTCATGGGACTGGATGGATAGAGAGATAGGATGTATGGGACATACATTCAGGTGATTCCAATTTAGCCACCTTTTTGAAAAAGTGCAGGAGTAAAAAAAGATAGAATTTTAAATTCTACAAACCAAACTTAAAACCACTTATTACTTTTTAATAATGTGTCCCTGAGCAAGACTCTTCACACCACATTCTCCACTTGCACATGGCAATGTTAGGCTTGTACTAGAACAATGACAGAACACTGCTGATATGTGTCAGATCTGCATCCACCATCAAAAAATCAAAAGTCCAACATGAAAAGCCAATGGGTGATTTTTCCTGTTTGGTGAATGATTAACTAACTAAGCCTGTTATTTTGTGAATATTTTAAATTGTGAGTGAAAAATCAGTCAATGCTTACCTCTTGGTTCATAATACCTCCTGTGGTTGTATTCAAAACTAATGGCAAATGATGTTCTGGAAGAGGAGCACTTCTCACACTGCTCACTAAGAAATGATCTAAAAATCTAAAAGAAAAATTGTGAACAAGTCAAACTTTTGCCATTATGTAAAATATTTAGGCTTTCCCAAACCCAGTTTGGGAAAGACTATTGTTATTCTTCTTTTTCAAAATTTTTCTTCTCTATTTTTTTTTTTCCTCCCTGAATTTTGTCTGTTGAACTGCTTGAAAAAAAACAAGCTGTACGATTTTGACCAAATTTGGCACACTTATGTAATGTCATAAAAACTAGTGAAATGCAGTATCGTCATATCTGTGAAAACGCGTGTTTTCAAAATATTCTGCCAAAACCTTCAAAATTTCACTATTTTTCGAATGTCTCAAAATTGTTTACAGTTATTTAGCTCAAATTTTCCACACATTTAGAGCATAATATGATATACCACCATCACCACTCAAATCTTTCAACTTTAACCCCCACTGGACAAAAATGACATGATTATAGAATTTTTCTTCAAAATTGACCAACTTCAAGGGCAAATTTCTCTAATAACAAGGTTGTTTTAACAATTATTTTAGTTTGGATAGATGCAACAATGATTGCGGAAGAAAGTTACTGTTTACTTTTTAATCTCAGATTTAACCCTCAAGCACAATGAGGGCGAGGATAAGAGTTCCGTTTGAAAATGCCAAAATTAACCAACTTTGGTTGCTTTTTCTATAATTTTGGAAAGGGTTAATTTCAAAAACTTTTCATGTACGTATTCACAATTGACTACCGAGCATATCTGCTGTTGTAAGTTTGGTTGTAAAGTTTAACCCTATCCCATTCTGGTTGCATAAATGTAGGTACCGTCCAAAAAAACTCCAATTTTTTCAGAATTTGGTAAGTTTAGGTGGCGATTTACTCCATTTTTAATTGCTTGAGCTCTGAATGTTTTCTATAGCTGCTTGCAGCAGTCAAAGTATGACAAATTTTGTTCTATATGTTATTATTAAAAGTTTAACCCTTGGCAGATTTGAGACTTCCCATAAGGGTACTGTCAGAATAATTGTTATTTTTGCCAACGTTTACATGTACTTTCTCAGCACTGGAGCCATATTGTCTCAAAACCTTTTCCTTGAGAGGATTGGGCCTTCATCCAAGAACAATTTTGCTGTTATATATTTTATTCAAAGTTTTAACCTTCACCCAGTTTTTGGGCCTTGAATTTGAGTGCCCTAAAATTCTTCATAAAATTGGCTAATTTGGAGCTCACTTTTCTTTCATTTTCGAAAGGAATATCGAAAAATGATTTACATGTTCGTATTTACAATTGCCTACTGAGCATATTTGCTGTTGTAAGTTTGGTTGTAAAGTTTAACCCTATGCTCGTTATGTTTGCATAAAGATAGGTGCAGTCCAAAAAACCTCTCGTTTTCAGAATTTGGTGAGTTTAAGTGACGATTTACTCCATTCCTCATTGATTGAGCGCTGAACGTTTTCTATGGCTGTATGCAGCAGTCATAGTATGACAACTTTTGTTTTATATGTCATTATTAAAAGTTTAACCGTTGGCAGATTCGAGACTGCCCATATGGGTATGGTCGGAATAATTTTCATTTTCATAAAATCACTGAATATTGATAAGCATGCAGTGGTAGTTTGGAATAGAATATCTGAAAATGCTTTCGAAATTCGGATTCACAGTTCAATTCCAAGAATATTTTCTGTTATAAGGTTGCTGTAAAGTTTAACGCAATCCCCGTCTCAGATGCATAATTTTTTCAGAATTTCGTAGGTTTAAGTGACAATTTACTCCATTCCTAATTCATTGAGTGCTGAATGTTTTCTATGCCTGCATGCAGCAAACATTGCATGACAACTTCTGTTTTATACGTCATTATCAAAAGTTTAACTCTTGGCATATTTAGGAGTTCCCATGTGGGTATAGTCGGAATAATTGTTATTTTCGTAAAATCAATCCCTGAATATATTGGTAACCGTGCAGTGGCCTTTCAGTGGTGCTACATGAAGCCGCTAATAGTTAAGGTTGAAAAGTTCATCAAATAGACAAATATAATACCTAACTCAGACGGTGACAGATAAATAATGAATGGAAAAGTCGTTAGGTTGAGAATAAAGTTGGGACGAATCGTGCCCTCAGTTTCCACCTGATCCACGGTATTTCCACATGGTCTCGGCACTTGACAAAGATACTAAACTGTCTGACAGGGACAGTAGGAAACATTCTGAGAATTTCAAGTTGCTGCCTTGCATGATCGGGACATAATTGGAATATATTCGACATTGTATCTGTCGGATATATTCCAATTATGTCCTGATCTCTTCACCCCGACTGTCCGCATGGGGGCACCATGACGCCGTGTACTAAGGCATTCTGCACGTAGATGGAGCGCATGTCTTCAACCAATCTAACTCTGCCTGTGCTACAGTGCGGAGGCACTATGTTGGGGAGCTGGCATCTGCTCGTCATTGCTCGGTGGTTCTCTCTGGGTACTCCGGCTTCCTCCACCCATACAACTGTCATCGACATAATATGACCTTGGCTGTTAATGTGTCGTTAAAACCTAATAAATACAGTACCAGTTTTGCTCGTACAAATGTTAGTACCGTCAGACAAAATTCATTTTCTGATTAATTTCGTACTTTTCTGTACTCACCTTCCCTGAGTAAGATTGGTATACCTTTTCAATCTCAGATTTAACCCTCAAGCACAATGAGAGTGAGAATAAGTGTGCCATTTGGAAATACCCAAATTATCCAACTTTGGTTACTCTCTACTATCATTTTGGAATGGGTTAATTTGAGACACTTTGCTTTGCTATATGCAGAGATGTTTAATCAATAAATCTGACTTTAGTTATGTTCTGGGACTTAATGAAACATGTGCTTTGGCCATTTAAAAATAGCACTGTCTGCAAAAAATGACTGAGTGAATACTCACTTGTCCAAAAACAAAAAGGAAAGAGCTCTTTCAACTTTTCATAACTGCTTTCAAAAATCAATGGGGAACAAATTTTGTGTTATATGTTTTGGTGTTCCGTGTTATCCAACACCAATTTGGCCGTATAAATATGAATACCGCCAGGAAAGAAAGCACATTTTCTCAGTGGTTGTCTGTTTGACTTCTATGATAGAGGTCCCGAGTTTGATCCCTATCTGGGACGACCCACGTAATGTCCTTTGGCAAGGCACTTTATCCCGGTTGCCAACATGGGGGCACGATGATGCCATGTACTAAGGCGTACTGCATGTCAATGGTGCACATGTCTTCAACCGCTGGTACCTTGCTTCAGCGGAGCTTGAACATAATTAGAATGTTGAGCTGACAGTTGCTCGTCGATGCTTGGTGGTTCTCTCTGGGTCCTCCGACTTCCCCCACCCGTAAAATTGTCACGGTCACGATTAGCCATTGTGGATAAGTATGTGACCGTAAACACCAATAAATAAATACCGTCAGGGAAACCCTCTGTGAAATCCTTCTGTCAATAAATAGCAAAGTAGTAATGTAATGCAAGAAATATTAACAAGCTGTTCAACATCCCTTTAAACAACTCATTTTGACTTGAACTGTACCCATCACTGTGTATACTAGCTCTCTAGATGGTTTAAACCATATCAAATAAACAACTAATTTGTGTGTGACAGTAACTCATATTACATGTATTTCATTGTATCTGAAACAGATATGTTGGAAAAATTGTGAAATCATGGAGTAGGAAGCTTACCCTCGTTTGTTGACAAATCCCACATATTCACAAACAGACAAAATGATAGGGAATAAATTAATTATAATTAATTAAATTAATTATTGATATTTAAGGTCACTTTCGGCATCTACAGCTATATCATGACCATAATATAGGTATTTATTCAAGTCCAGGTATTCATTGCATAGGCATACAGGGCTATTTTTCAGGGGGTGGGGGGAACCCTTTTAGCCCGAAAAAGTTGAATCTCAGGAGGAAATGCCAATTGTGGGTATGGGAGGGAGGGGGGGGGGGTCTCCCTCCCATTGAGTACCTGGAGAGAACCACCGAGCAATGGCAAGCGACTCAGACTCCCCAACATACTAACTCCACAAAAGCAGGGTTAGCATTGGTTGAAGACAAGTGCACCCTCAAAGTACCCATAGTACACATTGCCATCATCAAATTTTGTGTTAAATGTTTTGGTGTCCTGCTGTATCTCAAATATCGGTTTTGGCTTCATAAAAACTAGTAGCATCACAAAAACTTTGATTTCCACTAAATTTTCTGTTTTCAAAACTGATCGATAGTTTTGTGTACAAGAGAGTTTGCCTTTTCACATTAAAAAGTTGGGAAAGCCCGTAATTTGTCCAACAAATTACAATTCTCTAGTTGATCATTTGCTGTTGCTACATACCTAATAACAGTCATCTGCATTGTTTATCTGCAGAGAGAACACAAACAATGGAAATGTAAAGAAGCATACCAAGGAAGATAACTATAAGTTAAGTGAAGAAGAAATGATGACTTGAAAAGCATTTATGACATATCAAGGGAGCTAACTATAAGTACAGAAAAGATGAGTTGAAACAATAACTTTGCATGTCAACTTTAACTGTAAATTAAAAACGGGAAAATTACCATTTGAGATGAATAATCAAATCAATTTCTACCCAATTACTGATGGTGTCATATTATTTTGGGTTTGTGACTACATAGATCTTGTCTGCATTGCACAGGGGTCTCGAAGCTGAAGTTTGTGGAGACAGAATGGGGAGAAATTGGGAATTTTCAAATGACAATTGAGAAACAAGAGGCCACAAGGGGCCTAAATCGCTCACCTGATAAAGTGGTTCAAAGAAGTATTTTGTGTCACATTCAGTAAGTCATGGTTTATCAACACTATAGAGGACTGAATTCATGAAATTAAAACTGATGTCAGATAATTATCATAGGTCTTCCTGACTGCTTCCAATTCTATCAATTGTAGACAAGCAGTGCCAAACTACCAAGGGTTGTTATGTCACTGCAGTTTGAAAGGCAAATTTTAAGGAAAAACACTTAGGAATCTGAATCTGGATCTGAACAAATCTATAACTGTCCTCCCCCCCACCCCTCCTACCCTCCCCCATAGAGAGCCCAAATATTAAGCCAGAACTCGAATTGGACAAACTTGAATCTAATTCCCTATGAGATACTATAGACCAAATATGAAAGTATTTCTGAGTGTTGGATCTGAGAAATCTGACATGCCCTTACCCTAGAGATGTTGCATACCAAATATCAAAATATTTTCTCTGGTGGATCTGATGAAGAAGATTTTAAAAGAATATTCCCGATAATGCATTAAGTTAAACTTTGGACTCCCATAGAGAGCCCAAAGATGAAGCCAGAGACTCGATTTGAACAAAGTTGAATCTGACACTCCTAGAGATGTCACATACTAAACATGAAATGATTCTAGTTAAGTTAAACTTTAGGCTCCAATAGATAGCCCAAATATTTACCAAGGGACCTTATTTGAACAAACTTAATTCCAACCCTGTGGAAACATTGTATACCAAATATGAAAGGATTCTGAATACTGCACTAAGTCAAAATTTAAGCTCCAACATAAGGCCTTAATATTAACTCAGGGACCCAATTTGAACAGACTTGAATCTGACCCCCCCCCCCTACCACCACCGCCACCACGACCAGAGATGTTGCATACCAACTATCAAAATATTTTCATTGGTGGATCTGACGAAGAAGACTTTTAAAGAATATTCCCCATAATGCGCTAAGTTAAATTTGGGCTCCCATAGAGAGCCCAAATATGAAGCCAGGGACTTGATTTGAACAAACTTGAATGTGACACTCCTAGAGATGTCACATACTAAACATGACAGGATTCTGACAGATGGATCTGAAGAAGAAGATTTTTAAAGCAATTTCCTCGTATTGCATGAAGTTAAACTTTGGGCTCCAATAGAGAGCCCAAATATTAACAGTGCGACCCAATATGAACAAACTTGAATCTGACCCACCTAGAGATGTTATATACCAAATGTGAAAGCATTCTGACCGGTGGATCTGAAGAAGATTTTAAGAAATTTCCTCATATTGCACTAATTTCAAATTTGGGCTCCCATAGGGAGCCCAAATATTAACACAGGGACTCAATTTGAACAAACTTGAATCTGACCCTTGTAGGAATGATGTATATCAAATATTAAAAGATTCTAACCAGTGGTTCTGGAGAAAAAGATTTTCAAAACTTATTCCCCATATTGCTCTAAGCTGAAATTTGGGTCTCCATAGGAAGCCCAAATATTAACTGAGGGACTTGATTTCAACAAATTTGAATCTGATCCTCGTAACAATGATGTATACCAAATATTAAAAGATTCTAACTAGTGGTTCTGAAGAAGAAGAGTTTCAAAGCTTATTCGCCATATTACCCCAAGTTAAGATTCAGGCTCTTTTATCGAGCCCAAATCTGTACTGAGGGGTTTAATTTGAACACACTTGTATTTGCCCCCCCCCCCCCCACCCACCCACACCCCCTATGGATGCTGTATACCAAATATCAAAAGATCTGATCAGTGGTTCTGGAGGCGCAATTTTTTTTCATTTTTTGCAAATATGCCGACTCAGCATTTTTTCGGTGCCTCCCCCCCCCCCCCCCCCCCCCCCACCCCCACCCCACACAGAACACCCTGGCACAAGCAATGGCAATTTTCTTTTATCTTTCCATTTTACTGTCCCTAAGGATGTTCACACCAAATAACAGTTCTCTGTTCCGTGTATTTAGGAAATGCAGGCATTCGAAAGTATTTCTATTTTTAGCTCCTGGGGTTCCTACGGGGACACAGGAAAAGTACTTGTGGCTGAATAATACCACATACCAAATTTGGTTCAAACCAGACCATTGGTTCAGAAAATAGAAATTTCAGATGGGGTAAAAAATCTTGCCCCTCCCATTATGAAGGCAAATATTACTCCAAGAACTTTGTTTGAACAAACTTAATTCTACACCTCAAAAGAAAGCTCCATACCAAATATCAAGCCAAATATCAAGTCATTGTACCCATTGGTTTATGAGAAGATTTTAAAACATTTTGGAGCATTCCCCCTCCCTACAGAGCAGAGCAGCTTTATTTAAACAAACTTTTAAAACTTAACTGAATTGACATATGATAAGGACCATGTATATCAAATTTGCTTCATTTCGGCCCAGTGGTTTAGGAGAAGTCGATAGGGTAAAAGTTCATGCTGGACAGACGACGGACACAGGACGACGGACAGAAAGTGATCACGTAAGCTCCCCTTGACTTTCAGTCAGGTGAGCTGAAAATTTACCTATTTTGAATTGAGAATGGTGCCAAATTTTGGCCCCTGTGAACACCCATGTAGATCCCTGTATATAATAATGATAGTTATATACGGCGACAAAGTAGGAGAGGGAATAGTTTTGTCAGACGTCATTTTTCTCTTTTGCTAAATACAATATAGACATCTTCAATATGTCTGCACAATTGTCATGATGTTTCTAGGAACCAGATTTAAAGATAAGAGAGAAGTTGGTTAAACCAAGTAGGTTTTAAATTATATAACCTGCCACAAACCTGGTAAAAATGAAAAATAAATTGAATACACGTGACTGTGTTCAAAATTAATTTTTTCATCAGCAAACTAAGTTTGGCAGATCTTATATATGTCAGCAAAGTTATTTATTTATTTATTTATTGGTGTTTAAGGTCACATATTTCTGCACAATGGCTAATCATGACTGCATCAGCAAAGTTATAACAAGGAATCAAGACTCTTACTTGTTAGCAAGAGGACAAGTTGGTTTCAGAGTCTTAAATGATTAAGAGTGTACAGGTAATGTCAAGTGTCCAAGAATCAATCATGCTGTTTGTACTGTTATATACCAGAATACTTTTGTGAAAATAAATCACAGTTTAATGAAATGCATTACACAACTTCTAAATCTGGCCAAAATTACAATAAAATACATTGAAAGGAAAATGAAAGTGCACATCCTACAGATATGCTTTTATTTCATACAGAATATATATACCAAGTTCACTAAATTTGATTTGGGCTGAGATTTTCCAAGACGTAAATTGAATTTAGTGGACAAAAATTGTTAATTTTGTACAGAATAAGTCAAATTTCAGATCCTTTTTAACCCTTAAGGGCCTAATTCCGACTTTAATCACATTTTTCTACAACAACACAGGTGTCCCAACATGCAGTTTCTGGGTGAGTTTGCAAGTTACATTCAAAGTGCCATGGCTTTTGTTTCTAAGCAAGTCTTGGCTGCCTATATAGACAGCCAAGACTTGCCAATAAACAACTGCAGTCATAGGATGTGGATTATCAAAATGTGAAGCAAAATGTCTAAAATAATTTCCAGGCCCTTAAAGGTTAATCCCATAATCATGTAAACATGGAGGATACCTATGGTTTTTAAGTAGGTATCACAAATATCTCATGGGTGAATGCGAGGAAATACAGAAGTTTTCAAGCTGTGAGCAAAAACTTAATTTCCTTGCAGTCATGAATGAGATAATTCACATCTCCAAAACAGTTGGTATTATTATTATTAAACACAGAGCAATGCATTAAATGCAATTAAAACATGCAACTGCCAAAAATGCTAGTAACAATGATCTAAACATATTAGGTGAGAAGTAGATATTCTCTTATACCTACAATGACATTAGATATTAAAACGTATGTGTTGAGATATTTTACACTATTTTATAAGTTAGCATATAATAAAATGTGTAAACAATGCCCATGAACCAAAATTAGGCAAAATATTCGATATTTTTGGTGACATTATCCAATCATGCACAATGTACTATGATGTAATTTCACAAGGAGACTTTCACACAATGTATATTCTGGAACATAACATGGAGAATGAAATGGTAATTATGAGATAAAAATGTTTTACAAGATAAGAAAAAGTGCCAAACTTAGCTGAAACTCAGGGAAGATTCAGTAATCAAATGCTAACTTACCTCTCTAATTTTGGTATGGATGACAACGCTTTCTGAATGGAGGTGATATTCTTACCAAGAGCAATTTGACAGTTTACTGAATGATGGATCTGCAGTGATTGATGTCTGCAAAAAGAAATGACAAAATAATAACATGGGAATCATTGAAAAAAAACTCCATGTGATAAATGTTTTCTTTTCAACAAATTTTAGGCAGCACTGTGACCACTTACGTATATACAAAAACAAAACCCCACCATATTCATTTTCGTAAATTATACAATGAATTGCTTCTGCGGTCTTGATATATGTGAGAATAGGTGTTTCAAAATGTTTGCATTATTATCAGTATGGAAAACTGAGTACATGCTCATTAATCCTTAAAGGCCTAATTACAGTTTTGACAATTTTATATTGCAACAAAACAGGTGCCCCAGCAGGCAGTCTTTATGTAAACTTACAAGTTACAGCCCAGATTCCTTGGTAGTTGCTTCTTCAGTTTTAGCCATAAAGCTGATGGTATGCTGTTATGTGATGCACTAATGGAGAAGACACAGAAATTTGTTTTTTTCAGTGCACAACAAATTAACTGGTCAAGTGCTAGAAACCCATGTTTGGGCTTTATTAACTGGTACAGTTTAAGTTTATTTGTTTTACAAGGATTGGCTTAAATTAATCCCTCTCCTTGGTCCTGTGGTCCAGGGTATGTGTGATGATCTCCGTAATGAAAACAAAAAATAAGCTTAAACTAATTAACTGGTAGAGTGTTAAATTATTTTTCAAAGATGTTTTGTAATACCAGTCATTTTTTTTTCAGATACCAAGCTGCCACCACATAGATATATATCTGCTACCTAATGCATACAGCATAAAGCCACTCAAGTGGCATATAGCACTTTATAATAGAACCATGACAATGGCTTCAAGCACTCAATCAGCTGAAATATGATTAGATTCTTATATCCTCAGAATGAACTTCTGCACTTACAATGCAGCTAGAAGCAAATATTCTATTTATATGGATTTATATGGATTTGCTTTGCTTGGAGCCACTCTCCAATAAACAATCAGAAAACAACTCAATGAAAAAATTTACTTTGTCATTTAAAAAGTTTGACCATGCCATGTTTAATTTTGTTGTAGTTTATTAATTTCTTGAAAAGACTCTGATTAGAAATTCGTCATTTGTTTTTGCTTCTGTTCAACAAGTATAGAATGCATTTATTAAACTCTGTTTAGTTATGGTTGGTGAGGAGGGACGTAAGTATCCTTTGAAATTACTCTTTCAATCTTTACATACAAAAGAGAAACTATAAATGGAAAGCATACACATTAAACACAAGCTCTGTCAAAACAAAACTGAATTGCTTAAATTCCTTGTTGCATTATGGAAAAACTTACTCCAGAAATCAAAATCCATACAGAGTTTTCAAGAGACCAACAGAGTTAGGTATGGTATCACAACTTTGGTTAAATGATTTATTTTTCATTGCACCAAGGACTGAAATAGTTCGATTTTCTTTGTATATGATTTTCCATTCTACAATGTTTCAGACATCAGTTAGGAAGTAATAATAAAATAATAATATATAAAGTATGAATAGTTTAACTCATTTAATGGGCTGGTTCTTCGTCATAAGAAGATACTGCACTGCTTCAAGTCTTTTTCCATAATTATTTCACTAGTTACAACATAAAGTGGTTAAATTAAAAAGAAATGGAACAGCAATTTCAGATACGGACAGATACTAAAATGCAGATCATCAAATACATGCCAAAAACAGAAAAAAATGATTACTTACAAATCCATTATGTTTTCGCCAAGTCTGTCAACTCTTTCAACTTTAGGTGAATCTCTGTTTGATTTCCACTGAGGAAGAACCTAGAATTAAGCCAAAGGCAATTTTTGATACATGCAATCTGATGATAAGATGTAATATGTTCTGCCAGAATATTTTTTCAGCTAAATTTGGCACTAAATCCATAAATGTAGATTTTGAAAAGCCTTTTACAACAACTTGCCACAAAACAACATTTATTTAGAAAAGCAAAGATACCTCATCTTTCTATCATCATTTTAGAATAAATTGTGACATAAAACAGCTAGCAGAATATGCTTAATCCTTATTTTCGCTGTGACATGACAAGCAAGTTCATGATTTGGAAGTAGTTTTTTATCAAAAAGATAGTCAGGACTTGATTACAAACCTCTATCATGGTACACTGAATGTAACATAGATGCTTATCTAATAAAGATTACTTTGCTTATTGGGGCATCTGCCTCTAGTCAACAAAATGAACCAATGTCTGAGTGAGGTCTCCTAACTCTCAAAAGCCAGGACAATTTTCCAAACAATTCACTGCACAATAACCTGTACTTCCTGAGGCTTGTCACTAATTTTTAGTTGAGTCTGTCTGCTTCTGAAAGATTTGAATATAAGCTGTTGCTAGGGCAATTTGCATATTGTTTCGAAGACTTTTTCATATCTTGTATCTTTAGGAAGTTGTTCCGAGCCACAAAAGTTGTCGAAGTCCAAATTAGTCATCTAAAGGTTAAAGAATATGAGTAACAGAAGCTGAGAGCCATGAGTTGTCTTATCCTATAAAAGCCCACTTAAAATTTTGGCCACAGGATAGGTGTCCCGGAAATCAGTCTTCCAAACAAGAGCCAAACTACCTTGGATATGGTTTCAGTTCTCATCTGCCAGTTTAAGCATCCTACATTTGACTTGGAATCAATGTCATGCCCCTGATGTCCCTTTGTGGAGGAAATGAAATTCTATAAAACTGTCCAAGCCTTCGCGAATTACAATGATAGAAACCTGATGATTATTTGCTCCCATGAATGAAACATTATAATGAGACATACTGTAAGCAAAAGCACTCTGATTCAGTCCAAACAAGCTAAATAATACATGTAATATATCACAAGATTATTAAAAACTACAAAAATCAGCTGCAGTCCCCTAGGTCGAAGAAACTGGCTTGGCACAAAAAGAGTTAATAAGTCTTTTTGATCTCCCCACATGCAAATAGCTTTGAAAAAAGTTCTGTACAATGACAAAATTACAGTATCTGTAAAATCATCAAAAAGTACTGATTGATTCACAAAATATATTTCTCATGCATTTTCATTGTTTTGGCAAAACAACTGCTAAGCATTAATGCTCTAGAAAAAGTAGACTTGATTTGATGACCGAAGGTAAGCACTCTGATAAGTTATTTAAAAAGATGAATTATCAAAATAAAATTTTCAAAATAAATCTATTAATAAGCTCAAAGTGTTGTTCTCAGTCACACTTTTGTTTCTGAACACATACCTTCATGGTAAAACAGCACTAAATAAATGACTGGGTGTTATCTACTTGAAAAATGTCAGTCAGAAGGAATGTAATCTCCAAACTAAGCAGTATTATTGTTTTGAAAAACTTTTGGAGAATTTTATTCAAAGTTTTCACCACTTTTGAATATTCAAAAATGCAGAAAGAAAAAATGGGGTAATTTACTGAATTTTGTTTCGAGAAAAATAGAAAAATTTGTTTTCATGTGACTAATACTTTTCTTTCTATTGTTTTTCTTCCTTAATTGGTGATTTTAGGCCAGAAAGTTGTCCGATTGGCTGTACTTAACAACGGTATTTGAATGTTCAACCTTTTCAAATGCTTTAATGGTCACCAATGGGAATCTATATACTACTATTAAATATGATGAGTCTCCAATTCATTAAGATGTTTCTGACTCTAAAACAATTTTTGCATGGATGTAAAGACCATATGCATTAACAAAAGGTAATAATACAAACATTAAATATTTATTTATTTATTGATGTTCAAGGTCACATAGTTATGCACAATAGCTAATCATGACCGTGACAGTTTTACGGGTGGAGGAAGCCGGAGTACCCGGAGAGAACCACCGAGCAATGACGAGCAGCCGCCAGCTCCCCAACATCGTAACTCCGCACTGCAGCACAGGCAGTGTTAGATTGGTTGAAGACATGCGTACCATCGACGTGCAGTACGCCTTAGTACACAGCGTCATCGTGCCCCCACGCGGGCAATGGAGATGAAGTGTCTTGCCCAAGGACACAACGCGGTTGCCACAGGTGGGATTCGAACCGAGGACCTCTCGGCTTGCAGCCTGCATCTCTACCTACTGAGCCACCGCGCTCCCACAAACATTAAAATAAATGATGCTGATGTTATAATATTTCAGGGTAATTCAGATTCATTCTGATGGGAAGATTTCTATTTATTTTTTGTTTGTTTCCTCTATATTATTTATCTAAACATTTTAATCATAACCTTCTTGACCTGACAGCAAATAATATCATTATCAGTCTTTACCTCAGAATACAGTGCTTTATGTGCTCTGGATCTGGGAGGAAATATCAACAGTAGCTGATTCTCAGCAGAATGTAAGAATGGTGGTATGTTCTTTATAGATGCTGTGCTATACTGGATTTCTAATGTAGCTACATCACTAATTGAGTCCTGGAAAATAAAACAATACATAGAGAATACCTACATTTTTGAGTAGATACCAGAATTTTCTCCTGAATGACTGCAGGAAATATAAGTTTTCATGAGTGGCAGAAAGTCGTAAGTGAAAACCTAAATTTCTCTGCTGTCATTCATGAGATAATTCTGGTACCTACCAGACCTGTTAACCTCTGAAGGTGACTGTCAGTGAGATTTTGATGAGCTCTCAGTGAGATATGGATGCTTGTCAGTGAGATTTTTGCGCCCCCCCCCAACCCAAATGCATTATATATTTCATTTTAATAATTTATTTTAGCATTTTTAACGGTATTTGTCAGTAAAAGCATACAAATATGGATATCACTGGTCCAAGCCCCCACCCCCAGGGACAATGACCCCCCCCCCCCCCTCCAACACACACACAAATTTTAT
The DNA here is from genome assembly GCA_031216915.1 of Pictodentalium vernedei. Taxonomy (NCBI): domain Eukaryota; kingdom Metazoa; phylum Mollusca; class Scaphopoda; order Dentaliida; family Dentaliidae; genus Pictodentalium; species Pictodentalium vernedei. Next base: position 307,700,194 of record CM062295.1, on the reverse strand, counting down.
GTGAGTGGATGCCTATCTAGTCTTTGCCTGTGCCAACCTCCCCTCCCCTCCCCCCCCCCCCCCCTCAGTCCGGCCATTTTTCCTTGCTCAAGCAAGCCCATCCCAGTGCTTCAAAACATGGAGGCTGAAACATCTTGGGCCGAAAAGCCCCAGGACCAAAACGTTCAAGAACCAACACAAGCATTCCTTCTTCATTCATGCCATTTATTCATGTAAATTCTTTGTTCAGTCTGTACATTTTTAGTGAGAAAATATTCATTCTTATTATCTTTTGACAGGTTTTATTGTACAATAAAAATTACTCAATGCTAAGAATACATATCGTTTTGTTTAAAAAAAAACATCTGTTATTGCCGGTACAATGAAGTTGTGTGTGATTGTGGTAATTTCATTTTAATTTTTTTATTAAAAAAAATATTTGAACTGTGTTTTGTATTACTCACATTAGAGAACCTACACAAACAGTTGGTATTATTTTATTAAATGTACTAGCGGGTGATACCTGATGTTGCACGGAGAGAAGATGGTTATCATCAATTTCAAGGTCAAGGTCACCCTGCACGGGCACCTCGATAAAGGCAAAATGATCGATGGGTCAATATACCCGCACATATGAAATTTTAGCCCAATCCGCTTGGCCGTTTTCAAAATAAAAGATCAAGGTCACCAATTTCTAGGTCAAGGTCACCCCACACGGGAACCCCGATAAAGTCAAAATGATCGACGGGGTCAATATACCCACACATATGAAAGTTTAGCCCGATCGGCCCGGCGTTGCACTGGAGAAGATGGTTATCACCAATTTCAAGGTCAAGGTCACCCCGCACGGGAACCCCGATAAAGTAAAAATGATCGATGGGTCAATATACCTGCACATATGAAATTTTGAGCCTGATCGGCCCAGCCCTTTTTGAAATAAAAGGTCAAGGTCACCAATTACTAGGTCAAGGTCACCCTGCATGGGAACCCCGATAAAGTCAAAATGATCGATGGGTCAATATACCCGCACATATGAAATTTTAGCCCGATCGACCCAGCCATTTTCAAAATAAAAGGTCAAGGTCATCAATTTCAAGGTCAAGGTCACCCTGCACGGGAACGGCACCGATCCCATGTTACTCGCAGGGACGAATTACCCCCGTGTACAAAAATTGAGATCGATCGGTCGAGAAACGGAGGAGTTCACCCAGAACAAAGATAGATAGAGAGATACATACAGACATTCGCATTTATATATTAGATTACTGTACTTTAATTGCAATTAAAACATGTTTTAGCTGTAATTAAAACACTCAAAATGCTCAAAACATGCAATAATAATAACCTATTTTGTAATGCATGTCACTTTTTGAGGGATTAAATGTATTGTGATGATATTGAAAAATATTTGTTATCCCTTAAGGGCCAGGACAAGTGTCCTGAATTCCCACTAGCTCGCTGCTTCAATACATCCAGTAGCTTAGCAGTGATTTCTAGTCAAGTCTTGCCTGCCTTAACAGGCAGCCAAAACTTGACTAGAAACCACTGCCTACCTAATTTATCTGTTGTAAACAGGACCTCAACACAATGGCATGTTAAGAGCACCTGTTGTAAGGTCGTAAAGGCTGGGACTAGGCCTTTACTAGTTAGACATCTCCCACTATATTACAGGTTAGAATGCAATAAAATGTAATCCCTGTTAATCTAGTGGTTTCTTGTATCAAACTGTTGTCAGTACACTGAAAATAAACTGCACAATGATATACATGGCTAGTGTCATGCTGGCCAGTCTGTGAGTCTGTGCAATCACAGGGCCTCTTCCTTTCAAGGGGCTTCACAAACTTCAACAAATAATTTTTTTGCTTGAAAGTATATGTATTGAACAAGAGCAATGCGAAGCATGGCATATGCCCCCGAGCGTGTCATAAAAGGAAAGGCAAGTCTCTCGAGGGCATAACCAAAATCAAAAGGAAGCTTCCTCCAGGCACCAATAATGTATCACAAAAAAATAAAATTGATTTGAATCAGCATTCACAAGTTATTAGATGGAAACCAAATTCAAGATGGCCACCATGGCAGTCATATTGAAGTGGTTACCTGATCTTAAATTGTAAGAAAACTCCCTCTAGACATCAATAATGCATAACCAAAAAATGAAACTGATTCGAGTCAGCATTTATTTGTTATGGGACGAAAACCAAATTCAAGATGGCCACCTTGGAAGCCATAATGAATGGCCACAGGTATGATGACAGAACAATAGCAGCAAATATGTTGGACAGACACATTTTTCAATCATCCCCTGAGTTACACAAGGGCAAATAACACTGTAAATGCTCATGCGAAGATATTAATTCTACTGTAGGATCCATTCCCCCATGCTTTGGAACAAGCATGGTAAAAATTATTTGAATCCAACATATGATGACAGATCTAGACCAGCAAATATGCTGGACAAACACATTTTTCAATAATAATCCCCTAAGTTAAACAAGGGAAAATAACTCTGTAAATGTTTACGTGAAGATGTGAATTCTGCTGTAGGATCCATTCCCCCATCATTGCCCCATTATGAGCAACCAACATGTGAAGTATGAGCATCATGCGACCAACAATACAAAAGTTATTGCCCGAAAATTTAAATTTTATAGTAAATTTCCTTTCTTATTATACCTACCACAATTGTTTACTACAGGCTTGCACTACAGTGGAAGTCCCTAACTTGGATAATATACTCTCTATTTTTGTCTTTCCAAGCAACATGGGAAAGAAAAGTGGTGCAAAATCACTAAGAAAGAATAAGCCAAAACTGGGTCGAGTGCAACTGGTGCAGACCCAGTACGGGACGCTCTCTTCCAAGTACAACTCCACAACTTCCGTTGCCAGTGCGCATATGCGTTGCTAATGACTCATTCTTTTGAATCCGCCAACGTTAGAGTTATGTGATCAGCGGGGAGGAAGAATTCTTACCCGTATAAGAAGACGGGTCGGCCTCTATGTAAACAATTGTGGTAGGTATAATAAGAAAGGTAATTTACTATAAAATTTAAATTTCTTATCAACCTACCCACAATTGTTTACTACAGGTTGAATAGACAATAGGCCGGAGGGAATCACATAACCAATCCTTCACATAACCCAAGTGCACTGAAACCATGAACAGATGGAAGAGATCCCAAGGCTTATCAACCATAGCATCACAAACATTAGTAAAAGACAATGAATGAATGAATGAATGAATGCTTTATTTGCAGAAAACATTATAGTACAGTTACTTTTCATAAAACATTTTACAGTATTTCAACAATTTGTTATAAATAAACATGTAAATTATCATACTTGTATTTGCTTTCTGCAGGAGGGTGAGGTAGCCATTAGGCTGTCTTACTCCCACCCACCTTAAAGAGAGAGAGAGAGAGAGAGAGAGAGAGAAGTAAAAAAAAAGAATTGAGAGGAGGGGGAAGTGGGGAAGAGAAAGCAAGGCTAAAGACGGACAATCATCCCTTCGAATAAGTCATTAAAGAACCTATTGTTGCCCAATGAAAGATTACATAGTTTGAGACAGAGCACTCACAGTGCGCTGAAATTTCTACAAAGTGGTAATAATGATACAGATACCCAGAGCCAGATAATGTCCAGACCAATATTGAAGTGCATGTATCAGTGACCACACTTTTATCTTGGGTATAAAAGATATGGATATAGACGATATGGAAATCAGCTCTATTACTCCTATTGGTTTGAAAGAGGGCCTTCATCGCGCCGCACTCCACTTGCTCCTCTGCATTCTTGACACAGTCTATTCGTACATCTGATTCTATTTTCATATGAGTCTATAAAAGTGGTCATCAATTTCTTTTTAAATAAATTTCTAGGATAGTTTTGGGTGTAGGGATCAACTTCATTCCAAATTTTAGGGAATGTATGAAATGGTAGATTTGCCGAAAACTGAGTTCGTGTTTGAGTCTTTGTATCATATCAGTTTGCCTAGTCATTCTTTCACGTTCGTTTGTGTTCAGTGTCAGAGGGCCAATGAAAGATGAGGTGTATGGTTCTGTGCGACGCACAGACAGAAAGGGCAGTAACAGCATGGAGCTGAAACTGACCCTGTAAAAAGCTGGGATAGACAACAGCCTGAGCCGAAGAAAGAGGGCCCGTAGGACAAAGGTCCTCTGTCGGCTCTTGCAACTGTCGCAGATAAATGGAGAAGGTAACATTTCTCCAATAGGCTGCCAGTATAACATCCAACAACATGACGGAGTTAGTAAAAGCCCCGAGAGGAAGACAATGCATGCACCTCGTAGCAGAAAAAACAGCTGGTAATACAATCACCAGTAACTAGACGAGCGGAAGCTGAACGAATAGCAAGACAAATCTATCGAGAAATGGATGCCGGAGAGATCTGGCATGTGAGAAAACGCATATCCATCCAGGATAAAGGCGCGAACGCCCCCCACCCCCAAGCACAGCAGTGCCCAAGAAAGTGACCATCTTGGAGTAAACTGCAAAGTCCTAGGCCTTTTCAAGGAAAAGAGCTGAACAAGCTTGGAGAGGCAAGGATGAATGTCGAAACAATGAGGTACCACATATGAAAAAGGTCTCTGAAGCATGGACTTGTACCCATTGCTGGAGACCCCCAGAAACAAACATATACCAGAAACTCCGCAAGCGGTGTGATCGAAGGAGTGACAGAAGCAACAGAGTGATCGCACACCATCGACTGAAGAACCACCTTCTACTTAGCCACAGAGACTAAACCAGTGGAGTGAGTGCCTCCTTGAAGATGAAAAGCAAATCCACTGCTTGTCTTGAAAAACCACTACGGAGGAGACAGGACCCGATAAAAGACATGTGCGAAGGCACAATGAAGTCGGGTCAACTTGAAACCTCCTCGGGCGACTTTGGCAAAGAAAGTCGCGACGTAGAGGGAGACATGCCGGAACTGCCGCTAACAGAGAGCGGAGCAGATTGATCCACATCCACCTAGGCGACAGGGATGTGATCGAAAGGATTCAACGACTGCAGGTTCATATCTGGGCGAGAACCTGAGGCGGAATTGGAACCAGCAGGAAGGCGTAGCTGACAAGACCGTCCCAAAGGAGGGCCTGAGCGTCCACGGCGAAAGCCAGAGCATCTGGACAAAAGTGTCCACCTGATGGTTCCAACGAGTCGCAAAGAAATCGATGGAATACCGCCATGTGGAGCATCAACTCGGTGGAAAAGAACCTGCCCCGTCGGGACAGGGAGTCGGCTAGGACGTTCAGACGACTGGAAATATGACGAACAACCACCCCAGCTTTGACATCCTGAGCGAGCAGTAGAAGATCCCGAGCCAATTCATACATTGGAACCGAGTGCTGGCCACCCTGGTTCCGAATGTAAGCAACCACTGTCGAATTGTCGAACAACAGAAGGACCTGATGATTCGACAGGTGAGGGATCCACTGCCTGAAACTCAGAAGAAGAGCAAGAAGCTCCTTCTGGTTGAGGTGTAGAGATGCCCGATCCTGGTTCCACATCCCGTGAAGGGAAAGACCTAGAGGATCCAACATCGCACCCCATCCGAGATCGCTAACATCTGCCGTCAGAACACGATCGGACGTGGGTAAGTCCAACGGGACCCCCTGCGTGATCCACTGAACATTCGTCCAGTGGAGAACGTGAGGATAAGAGATTCTGGTAACTGAAGCACCAGATCCAGAGAATTGATATTCGGCCTCCAACGACTGAGCAGAAAGTGTTGGAGAGGTCTGACATGCAGCCGACCTAGAGGAATGAGATACGTCACCGAACCGCAGAAGAGCAAAAGCTGAGAGAATCACAGCCCTGGCCTGGGGAACCGCCACCGTATTGAACTGAGTGCGGAAGGCCATATCCAGATGACAAAACGATTGAGAAGGGACCAGATCCGGCTTCTCCTCGTTGACTCTGAATCCTAGTGACGTGAGCAAGCTCAACAGAGTGTCGACATCCAACTCCAGTAAGGCAGCATTGGAATGCCTCTGGAGGATATCGTCTAGATATGCCGAAGTAGTCAGCCTGGACTGTGTGCGATGGAAGGCTATCACATGTGACATCAGTCGGGTGAAGGCCCAAGGAGCCAGGTTGAGGCCAAAAGGCATGGCCTTCAACTGGTAAACTCCCCCCAGAAAAGCGAACCTGAGATACTTCCGCGACACACGATGAATCGGAACGTGAAAGTAAGCGTCTCGCAGGTCGATGCTGGAAGTGAAATCTCCCTGGTGAATGGAACAGCTGACCGACCTGAAAGTCTCCATGCTGAACTTGGGAGCAATGATAGACTGGTTCAGGATACTCAGATCGATAACCGGTCGGAGTCGGCCGCCCTTCTTCGACACCAAGAACAGGCGGGAATAAAACCCCACTGACTGAATGTTCTTGACGACCTCGATCGCCCCCTTGGCCAGGAGATTGTCTATCTCTGTGGACAAAAGCCCCCGACGTAAAACGTCTAAAGGAACTGTGGTTGGAAGAGGCACTCTGGACAGAGTGGGGTGCCTTCGGAAGGATATTCGCAGCCCAGACCGAACAACATCTAACACCCAAGGATCGGATGTGATGGTGGCCCAACGGTCTGCGAACTCTGCTATCCTTCCGACAACCTGGACAAATCAAGGTGAGAACCTTCAGTTCGAGCCCCGAAGAGACCCACGAGAGGAGAAACCACCTCCTCTACTGATTGAAGAATTCCCTCTAGCCTGCCGGCGCTTACCCTTACCCCGTGAGTAAGAAGTAGAAGCGGTGACAGAAGGATCAGCCCTTTGATTTGCAGAGGAAGCAGAAGGGTATTTGTTAGGCTTTGAATGGTCCCTGCCCCCCCAGAAGGCTGATCCAAGCAGCAGCTGATCTTTGGAATGACGTAGGATGTCATCCCGGACCGTCGACATGGAACCGATGGAACAGTAGCGGACCTGCCAAAGAAGCAGATCGAAGAGCAGTGCGATGCCCCCAGGAAGGGATCGGCCTGTGTCCAGCACAGAGTCCCTTCGAACTAGTTCCAAAATAGCCGTGTCACAGACATGTGTGTGAGTAAGATGCATGAGCGCCTTGGACAGCACACGCAAAGGAGCCTGTACATTGTCAAACCTATCTGGAGGCAGATACGTGATCGGAGAGAGAAAGCATACCCAGCATTTCTCCCGATAAACCCAACATGGACTCCAGAGTCATCATAGGAACGACGGCCGACTTGGGCTTGGAAAGCCTGAGGGAATTGGAGTCCTGATTAGTGTTGTGCATTTTTTTTTTTCTGACCTCGGTTTCGGTTCGGTTTTGTCCAAAAAACTTGGGTTTATAGGTCGGTTTTCGGTTTATTGCAATAAGAAGCACTTGGCTAGCATCAATTTATTTTCAGTATATGCCTACTATATGGCTGGCAATATAAAATACAATGAAGGAGTTGAAGAAATTATTTTTTACAGATTGTTCTTTCAATCATATAAACAAGTAAAAGTATTCATATCAGCAAAACAAAGGAAACATACCAATTATGACCGGGCATTCACCAAGTTAACTAAACAAGCAATGCATACCAAGTTAACTAACAACATGTAGTACAGTTGTTTTGCCTCCAGAATGGGAATCAAGTTGCAACAAGATAGCAAATATTTTATATCAGCTACCAGTGATGTCCATTGTCCAGGATTGAAAAAAATAAATTGAAATAAAAAGTTCAGAACCCTCAGTCCTGTATTGACCTGTAACTGTCTTCAACTCAAGGCTCCATGCAGAATATTGGTGTGTATATTAGTAGACTACACTTATAGATTCAGCTACCAGTGAATCAGTGTTGTCCAGGATTGAAAAAAATAAATTGAAATAAAAAGTTCAGAACCCTCAGTCCTGTATTCAGTGTATTGACCTGTAACTGTCTTCGACTTCAATGCTTCATGCAGAATATTGGTGTGTATTAACTGTATTTACTGTATCAGTACTGTACAGTGAAAACATGATTACATAGCTAAAATTAGAATATTTTAGGATTAATATAGTGCAGTGTACTAAATTGAATTCAGTAGACTACACTGTATTATCCCAAACACATATAAACAAATCATAGTCTAGTGTCCAGTACTGTCCACTGCCTGACCAAACTCTCTGTGACATGTTCGGTTTCTAATTTCTAATATCTGTTACATGTCAACATCCCTAAAACAAACTTCTTTAAATAAACATTAGGTTTCTCCTAAATGACATCTGGCATAAAATAAAGTTCATTGTTCATTTAAATGTTCATTGTTCAATGAAGGTTTTGGCCCAGACAGATAAGCTGTTCAGCATATTCTGGCTTTAAACAGTTTCGCCTCTTATTATTAATCCAGCCTTGCTAAACATCCGTTCACTAGGAACAGAAGTGGCTGGAATGCCAAGATATATTTGTGCCAGTCGTGAAAGTGTGGGGTACTTCACTTTGTTTTCAAACCACCAGTGGAAGGGACAGAAAGAGGGTTCAAGAAGTTGTTCTTGCAAAAACATCTGAAGTTCATATTGCATTCGAGTTTTCAAATTCAAAGCCAAATTATCTGAATGAGTCTCGTCTTTGCCTTCCTTTTTCTTCTTCTCTTCAACCATTTTCTTGAATGCACCCCAAATCCCACCTTTACAACCAGGCTTGCTACCCCCTACTGTCACTTCAGTTAGCTTCTCGGGAACAAGGTTGGGAACTCCCAGCTTCAGCAGCAGCGGCTTGCTTGCCATGCTTACATGGCTTATCACAAAGGTTAATCATTTTTGAAAGAGTGAAATCATTTGCAGAATTTCTATTTTCAACATTTGAAAATGCAAACTGCTTAAACCTGGGGTCTAGCAGAGATGCTAATAGAAACTGTTCATTTTTTTCATAATCCGGCCACCTCTTTGAAATGCCTGACAAAACAGCTTTTCCAAAGCAATCCATTTCAGAATTTTTCATCTTAGAACTTAAAATGTTTAAAAGTGGTATCATCATAGATAATGTCGCATACTTCGTAGCAGACATCATCGTGGTTATTTCTTCGAATGCTTGCAGCTCAGTAATATAATCATTTGCTGTCCTCCACCCGTGTGGTTGGAGGTTTGGTACTTTTTCTGTTGTTGACAAAATAGCACTAACTGGATCTTTTTGCTCACACAACCTCTCTAACATATAATACGTGGAGTTCCACCATGTGGGACAATGGTTAATAAGCTTATGTTCCTTCACATTCAATGACTTTTGTATTTCTTTAAGTTTAAAAGTGTCCTTAGCACTATGATGGAAGTGACTTACAATAGATTTAGCTTCAGCCACAACATGTGATAGACCCTGAAACTGTTTTAATGAATCATCCAACACTAATTGCAGAGTGTGGGCAAAGTAACTTATTCCTTTGAATGTTTCTTCGGGGAGAAGTCTTATAGCAGCTTTTATGTTTAAGGCATTATCAGTTACCACAAAAATGGGAATTTTTTGTTGTTGAAGATTTTGGTAGCCAAAATTCCATACATTGGGTTAGTTCATTTGCAATGTTTATAGCTGTGAGGCTTTGGGGCATGTACTTGACATTTAGGCAAACGTCTTTGAAATTGAAGTCATCAGTTACAAAATGACCTGTTACAGCCATGTATGCGTCATTGGACACTGAAGTCCAGTGATCCACTGTTATTGCGAGAGAATGGCAGCTTTGCAAAGCTGTATTGATCTCACTCTGAGAACTTTTGTACAGATTGGGGATATACTCATATCTTAAATCATGTCATGATGGTAAGTTATAACACGGCTGAATGGTATGGACAAAATTTTTTAACCCATTGTCATTCACAATGCTCATTGGTTGAAAGTCTTTACAAATCGATCATAGAAGCAAGTGCTTTGTCTCCATCAACCTGCTGTTTAGATTTTTTGTCCCATTTCTGGCAGTCGGAAATTGTTTTGAAGACTGTAATTTTTGGCTGCGAAGTACCTGGGTCATCATCATCCACCTGAAAGTAAATATGTATAATGCATTTTAAAAACTGAAATAGTTCTGATTTTAGGAGACTTACCACAAACTACAAAAATTCTTATGCTTTAAACATTAAGGTAAAATTCAACAAATCTAAAATATCTTGTTTAACAAATTAACATAGCTCTTTCGAGTCTAATTGAGACTAAGTATAATCAGTTGAATATTTTTATGCCTGAACCTGGCCTGAAAATGGTTAAACATTTTGAATGTCTTTGATACAAAGTGCAAAGTGTGCATGTGTGTGTGTGTGTGTGGGGGGGGGGGGGGGGGACCCAACCCTAATTACGCCATCCAAACTGCCAACCAACAAGCATCTGCCACATCACACACTGACAGACAGACATGGTCAGACACACAGACCCCTGAGCATGCATCTTTGTCCCACTGTCCCTATATTAAATAGGGCTGGGTGTCACCCCACCCATCCAGTACCCCCTACCCACACAAATCTACGTTGTTGTACATTGGAACATTGATATAGAGTATAGGTTGCTCTCAGTACAGGTGCCCCCACCCCCTCATCAGTTACACAGCCACAGCTGGATTTGAAACCGTAACTGCCTAACTGGTAGTTTGGAATGGATGAGTGGGCTTGACAGTCCAGTGAAACCACACCACACCATCTCCATAGGTAACCCAGCCTCCAACACACTCCTCTTAAATTCCGTGCCCCACCACCGTCGGAAGGTGCCATGCTCGTTTGATTTTTAAAACCATAATTTACACTGATTAGTTTTTATCTGTTATGTTTTGTACTATACCTGTTTTTGCTGGTATTACCATAGCTGGCCGCTACTTCTTTTTCACAAATCTTGCAGGTACATGTTGATGCTTGTTTGTTTTCGCGATTAAAATAGGCATAAACTGCGCTTCGCGGTGCCGACATCGTGTCTTCTAAAAAGCTGACCGATTTTTTGTTGGCAGTGCTTTCTGGGAAAATGACGTGATTTATTTCAGCCCCAGGAATGACAATGTTCCCAAACTTAACTGCAGATATGAAGTCGTGAACTGACTGTGTCTGGGTCGAGGTGGGCGATGTTTTAAAAACTGAGCTGCGCAAAAATGACATTTAGGACTGAGCGCGAAACTAAACCAGTTCTGTATTATATGAGGTAAAATGTAGTTAATGTACTTAATGCAGAATTTAATTGTGTGCAGAGGGTTTTAGATCTCGCAGGCTCGCTTGGTCTGCACTCTGCATGTAAATAGGCACGGGGACATTACATTGTGTTGTGCGCTTGCATGCATTGCATACATTGGATAAACGCATCAAGGAAGGTAAAACTAACATTTTCATTCTAAGCACGTGCCAGTGAAAACCATGGGACAAGTGTGTTTTGTTTTTCACAGTAATCCGCCAGTAAAAAAGAGACTATTTTATTCTGGATTTTATTCACGATTTTGTTGCAAGGTATAATATATATAATACATCCAAACATATGCTGATTCACAGCTGCATGCGAAATCCCCAAGTTCTTCATTTTGACGTTTGTGTTTGTAGGCGTGTCAAGACTGTCATTCTGAGAATTTCTGTCAAAACAAACCAACCCACTTCTGTAACAGTGATGCGTAATTGGACTAAAGTTGTCATACATCATACGAAAAGTTCTTGGGACGGTCTGAATACATGAAAACTGATGCCGGAGTTATCAGTTGATGTTACGGATTTAGTTTTCAGTTGTTGACAATGCAATTTTATGCAAACTGAAGGGTGTAAACATAAGTTTCCAACAGTTTGTAGAGAAAACCGAAACCATACTGATTCAACAATTACACGGTTTCGGTTTTAGAGCCAAACCGAAATGGACTCATAAAACCGGTTAACCATACAACACTAGTCCTGATCCAAAACCGTCAAAGTCTGGCAGACTGACGGATTGGCGAAATCGTAGTAACGGTAACGCACCGGAGGCAAAAAGGTGTCAACCCTGGTGAAGAATGGAGTCTTCATAGCCTTGGAACTCAGCTTAGAGTCCAATGCTGAAAATGCTTCAACCACCTGTACTGACTGGCACGGTCGAAGACGCCCAGAAGCAGGTTGCTCCACAGGCTGTAGGCGCGCGACCGATGATCGCGGCCTGGCTGACACTGTCGGCTGGTTTGATGGTTTGAGATCAGGTAGGAACCCAAACACAAAGCCAAGAGCTGCCCCCAAGTCAGAAGACTGCTGGCTCTCAACATCAAGGATGTCTGACTCCTCTCCAGAGTCGGAAGACACATAGCCCATCGTGGGCAAACCAGCCAATGCCTCCCATGGTGTAGGCACCAGGGGGATTAGAAAGCGGCCTGTTTCCAATCCCGGGAGGCGGCGCCATAGGGGGCACCTGGAAACCACTCGCTGCCTCGCTGGAAACAACGGGAAGGCTCTTGGACAAAACCTGAGTGAGTAAGGAGAGGGCCTCCCTAAGCTCACTGCCCGTACCAGCCGGTTCGACATGGGAACGAACCAGCAAAGTGGCTTCACACCTGACCCTCTTAACCAGCGAAGGGTCACGATCCTCCAATACATTTGAAGCGGGGCAACGGGCAGCAGCCGAAACATCTGAGGGCAGACGTGTATAGGGGTACGACACACCCCGAGGATCAACATAGCAGGAACTCAGGAGAGTTGCCGTGGTCCTCTGCGGGGCAGAAGGTCCAGGCTGCACAGAAGGCGTTGGTCCCGCAAAACTGGCCGTGTGACCAGAATGAGTGGACGGAAAATGCCAATGACAAAACTGTGGTATGTGATGGTGCAGAGACCACATTAGACCGGCAGCCACTTCCAACTTCGGCGAGTTGAAGTCAGGGAAAGCTGAGGCCGATACCCCCACGTCTACACTCCCAGACACCTCTGCAGACCACTGCAGGTATAAAACTACTGTGCTCAATGGCTGAGAGGACACAGTAGGGGGGTTCAGTCGGCAGCCACTTCCGACTTCGCCGAGTTGAAGTCGGGGAAGGCTGAGGCCGATACCCCACAACCACACTACAGACATCCCTGCATACCTTTGCAGGGATAAGCCGAGGCCGGCTAAAAACGGTGCCCGATGATGTTGTAGACGGAACAGCAGTAGCAGCAGATACGATGGGAGCTGTTGAAACTGGCGGAAAAGGGGAGAGAGCCACCTGGCTCGGCCTCCAAAGGAGGAGTCACAACCCTAGTGACAGCCTCAGATGTCGACTGAAGAGGGCGCATAGTCTGGAACCAGGCATCTCTTCACCAGAAATCCAACAGCTCCCGCAGTATCCACCACCGTAAAAAAAACTGCACATGCACCACTGAAGGGGAATAACTCTCACCAGATGTGGTCGAGTCAGGAGGCTCCGAAATGACAGCGTTCCCCACCCCCCGCTGGTGTGGGAGGAGCTGCACATCCCCACAGAGGGGGAGTAATTCTTACCAGATGCCAGATGTGGTCGAGTCAGGAGGCCCCGAAACGACAGCATTCCCACCTCCCCCCCCCCCCCCCCATGGGTGCGGGAGGAGCTGCACATCCTCCACGGAGGGGGTATGGGGGTATAACTCACACCAGACGTCGTCGAGTCGGGAGGGCCCAAAACGACAGTACACAGCGTCATCGTGCCCCCATGGAGGCAATCGGGGTGAAGTGTCTTGCCAAAGGACACAACGCGGTTGCCGCAGGTGGGATTCGAACCGAGGACATCTCGGCTTGCAGCCTGCACCTCTACCAACTGAGCCACCACGCCCCCCACAGTCCTGTTATTATACGATCTTCAGATCCATAATTCCAGTCAATGGAAAACCATAATCGACGAGTTGAATTATCACTGTTTCATAATGCATATGGCGGAGACACATCCTTCACGTGTCTTGGATAAAAAAAAAAGAATGAGTCATTAGCGACGCATATGCGCACTGGCAACGGAAGTTGTGGAGTTGTACTTGGAAGAGAGCATCCCGTACTGGGTCTGCACCGGTTGCACTCGACCCAGTTTTGGCTTAATTTTTTTTGGTGCTTTTGCACCACTTTTCTTTCCCAAATTGCTTGGGAAAGACAAAAATAGAGAGTATATTATCCGAGTTAGGGACTTCCACTGTAGTGCAAGCCTGTAGTAAAGAAGTGTGGGTAGGTTGATAAGAAACGTGTGTGACAACATTTTTCAATCATCCCCAAAGTGAAACAAGGGCAAATTACTCTGCAAATGTTTACACGAAAATATTAATTCTGCAGTAGGATCTCTTCCCACATGCTGAGGTACAAACAAGGCAAAAATTATTTCAATCCAACGTATGATGACAGAGCTAGAGCAGCAAATATGTTGGACGGACACATTTTTCAATCCTCCCCTAAGTTAAACAAGAGCAAATAACACTGTAAATGCTCATGCGAAGATATTAATTCTACCGTAGGATCCATTCCTGCATGCTGAGGCACAAGCATGGTAAAAATTATTTGAATCCAACGTATGATGACAGAGCTAGAGTCAACAAACACCTGTGATCACCTGATGATGAATATTAATGAAAGTGTCAATGACACTGTAGCTTAACTTGTCTGTGTGTTGTGTTTAATGAAAAGGATGATGTTCAATGTTTATGAAAGGATTATGAAATAAGACAAGAATTGTAATATTGGGAATATGTTAATTTCTGTTCCTTGTATGCTGTGTTCTCAATAAAAATAATATGAGGTGTAGACTGTACTAAAGAATTGAGGGGTGGGTTAATGTGGCCCTCACAGTTAATGTATGTGGCCCTCACAGTTAATGTATGTCAACAAAAGTTACCAAGTTACAGTGAAATTATTCTAAAACAAGTCATTATTTATTTATTGGTGTTTAAAGTCACATATTTTTGCACAATGGCTAATCATGACCACAACATGAGTATCAACTCAAGACTAGGGGAGAGTGTTAATAAGTCATGTTGCCCATTTTAGAGAGGGTTTGAACCTCCCAATCATTAGTGACTGGGGCCTATTTTGCCAGTAAAACAGAGCCTGTTTACTGCAGTGAACAGGCACTGCAGCACTTCCCAGGGTTCCCGTAGGGAAAACAAGTCATCCTACCAAGTTACAATGAAATCCCTTCCAAAATATAAGTCGTAGACTTTACTAAAAGAATCTAGGTCACTTGACAGTTTTGGCAGTCGGGGTTGACTGATCATGACCAAAATAGGAGAGTCTCATCTAGATATCGTACCAAGTTATCCTACCAAGTCACAATGAAATCCCTTCATAACCAGAGGATAACATTGGACGGTATCCTCTGGTTATGAATGCACTTCCAGAAATTATAAAACATTATTCATGTTCCAATTGAACTTTACCGTCAGTTTCACCATTTTAGTTAATTATACTTATTCAAAAAGTCCGGAAAATGAAAAAAGTTATCCTATCAAGTTACAATGAAATCCTTTCATAAATACGGCCTGTAGACTGTGCTAAAGGTTTTCGGGCTCAGGCAGCCGTCATGGTTGAATGATCAGGACCAAAAGGGGACGTTCTCATCTAGGCATTATCTGGTGTCATCGAACCAAGTTACAATGAAATCCCTTCATAAATACAACCTGTAGACTGCGCTAAAGGTTTTCGGGCTTCAGGCCCCTGTAGCCGTGACAGTTGACCAATCACAACCAAAAGGGGAAGTTCTCATCTAGACATTATATGGAGTAATCCTACCAAGGTACAATGAAATCCCTCCATAAATACGACCTGTAGACTGTGCTGTTTTTTTGGTTTTGGGCTCAGGCAGCCATCACGGCTGAAGGATTGCGACCAAAAGGGGACATTCTCATCTAGACATTATATGGAGTCAACCTACAAAGTTATAATGAAATCCCTCAATAAATATGACCTGTAGACTGTGCTAAAGGTTTTCAGGTTTTGGGCTCAGGCAGTCGTCATGGCTGACAGATCGCGAGCAGCTTGGGCAGCCGTCACGGTTGACAGATCATGACCAAAAGGGGACGTTCTCACCTAGATATTATACAGAGGCATCCTACCAAGTTACACTGAAATCCCTTCATAAATATGACCTGTAGACTGTGCTAAATGTTTTCAGGTTTTGGGCTCAGGCAGCCATCACAGTTGACAGATCGTGACCAAAAGGGGACGTTCTCATCTAGCCATTATCTGGAGTCATCCTACAAAGTTACAATGAAATCCCTTCATAAATACAACATGTAGACTGTGCTAAAGATTTTTGGGCTTCGGGCCCCTGTAGACGTGACAGTTGACCAATCATGACCTAAAGGGGACATTCTCATCTAGACATTATATGGAGTCATCCTACCAAGATGCAATGAAATCCTTCCATAAATACAACCTGTAGACTGTGCTAAAGGTTTTCGGGTTTTGGGCTCGGGCAGCCATCACAGCTGAATAATCGCGACCAAAAGGGGACATTCTCATCTAGACATTATATGGAGTCAACCTACCAAGTTACAATGAAATCCCTCAATAAATACGACCTGTAGACTGTGCTGAAGATTTTGGCAGTTTTGGGCTCGGGCAGTCGTCACAGTTGACAGATCGCGACCAAATGGGGAAGTTCTCATCTAGACATCATACGGAGTCATCCTACCAAGTTACAATAAAATCCCTCCATATTAAATATGACCTGTAGACTATGCCAAAAGTATTTGGGTTTCGGGCTTGGGCAGCCGTCACGGTTGACAGATCATGACCAAAAGGGGACGTTCTTATCTAGATATTATACAGAGGCATCCTACCAAGTTACAATGAAATCCCTTCATAAATACGACCTGTAAACTGTGATAAAGATTTTCGGGTTTTGGGATCGGCAGCCATCACGGTTGGCCGATCGTGACCAAAAGGGGACGTTCTCATCTAGACATGACCACAAACCTGCATATGAAATGTTATGACGATCAGACAAGAACTACAGGGTGTAGTCTTTGCTAAAGAAAAATGTGAACATACTCACAGACTTCCACACGCATGATGGCAATAGCTAATCTTGACTTTGTCAAGTTAAGCTAAAAACAAAGACCCCAAGGGGCCTTAATCACTCACCTGAGCAAGTTGTTTAAAGAAGGATTTAAGGTCAGATTTAGCATCTATGGCTAGTTAACACTACAGAGCCCAAACTTTACCCTGGGCACTTTATTTAAACCCCAAATATCAAATGATTCTGATTGATAGATCAGAAGATTTTTTATGAATTTTTCTCATATTGCACCAAGTTAAAATTTGAGTTCTTGAAGGGATCTAAATATGAACCTGGGGGTCTTGTTTTGAACAAACTTGAATCTGACCCTAGTAAGAATGCTTCATACCATATATGAACAGATTCTGACTGGTGAATCTATTTATTGGGGTTTAAGGTCATATATTTCTGCACTGTGGCTAATCATGACCATGACAGTTTTACGGATGGAGGAAGCCGGAGTACCCAGAGAGAACCACCGAACAATGGCGAGCAACTGTCAGCTCCCCAACATACTAACTCCACACCAGCAGGGTTAGCACTGGTTGAAGACAAGTGCACCATCGACGTGCATACGCCTTAGTCCATGATGGACTGGTGAATCTGAAGAAGATTAGTGAAGAATTGTTCCCATATTGCACTCAGTCAAAATCCATACTCCATCAGGGATATATAAACAAATATAACAACAAATATAAACACGGGGTCTTTATTTTTAAAAAAACTTTAATCCCACCCACCCAGGAATACTGGTTACCAAATATCAAAAGATTCTCAATGATGGATCTGAAGAAGAAAATTTTCAAAGAATATTTCTCATATTGCCCTAAGTTAAATTTGGGCTCAAATAAAAAGAACAACTATGGACCCTGGGACTTGGTTTGAACATACCTGAATCTGACTGCCCAAATATGCTGCATAAAAATCTAATGATTCTCAATGGTGGACCTGAAGAAGATTTTAAAGAATATTCCTCACATTGCTTAGTTAAAATTTGTGCCCCCATAGAAAGCCCAAATATGAAGCCAAGGACCTAATGTGAACAAACTTGAATCCGAGTGTGTTCAAATTAGGTCCACGGCTTCATATTTGAGAGCATAAATTTTAACTAACTAATATGAGGAATATTCTTTCAAATCTTATTCAGAACCAACAATCAGAATCATTCAATTTTTATCCCATGCAAACTTTGTTTGGGCAGGCATAATGAGATTTCTCTGTATAAAAACTTCATTGTGCAATTTCCACTTAAGGTACAGGACAAAGAGATCCACATACTATATATAATATTATTTATTTTGATGATAAAAAAAACAACAAATCCATTACAATCTAAAATATTCAATATAACTGATGACCTACCCCATCAAACAGCTGGACACTCAATAACTCTGATTTCTTTAAGACCACATCACAAGATGGAAATGAAAGAATAATACCATATTCATATGCAAGCAGTTCACCTAAAAATATAAGTTTCTCTTTTTTACAGTTTAAGAAAATAATATAAATATATCTTTCACCATATAGTTTAAACTTCAATTTAATTAGGCCTTTCACCTAAAAACATTATACATGGTAACACATGAACCAACTACATACATGCCTCATTCTACAAGTTTCATGCTGACATACCAATTATCTATGATCAAAATGTTAGTGTGCAAAGAAAACAAAATAACTCTGAAATATGCATCTTCATAATCCATGAGAAATCTTTATGTAGTCCCTCATGAGATACTTGCACTATGTAAGTTTCATGGTGCCGCAATATTTTGTTCGTTTTGAGCTGTGTAACCTATCCCTGAAATGTAGGTCGGTGTCAATAATGAGCAAACTAGAGCTCTGGAAAACCATTTGTTAGATTTAGTGAGTGGTTTAACATCAAGCAGTTGTTCGCAAGACAAACTGATCTTTTGAACAGTATTTATTTATTTATTGGTGCTTAACACCACATAAGCAGCAGAGGATATATCATGGCAACAAACAGTACTGTAGAATAAACAGATTTCATTAGAAAATATATGTTTAAAATCGAGAAAATGGTAACGGATAAAATATTACCCTGAGAAACCCCCAGTTCTTGTTCGTGAGGATCAGATAATGGAGACAAAACACGAACTTGAAATTGGCGGTCCTTCAAAAATTTCTATAAAAAGAGGCATATGCCCTGTCAACCACATGTTAAAAGGATCTTTTAAAATCCCATACTTCCCTGTTGTATTATATGCCTTTTGCAGGTCCAAGAAGGTGGCAACCACATGTTCTTTACTGACGTTTCAAGTCTAACCAAATGAAACACAGTACTTCTCCGGCCTCTGAAACCACACTGAACATTCACCAGTAGATTGTTCAATTCCAGAAACCAGACCAGTTGATCATTGATCATCCTTTCCATGGTTTTACACATACAATTTATGAATTCACTAGGTCTGTATGTAGTTGGATTGCTGTGATCTTCATCAGGCTTTGGAATGGGAGTTATTCTTACTTTTTGGCAGAAAGGTGGAAACTGGCCAGTCACCCAAATGTCATTGAAAATTGATAATAAAAGTTCAAGTGATGAGTGTGGCATGTTTTAAAA